>CM029016.1:225750713-226234954 GCA_016801055.1 Panax notoginseng
AGCTTATAAACAATTTATTTAAATTGTTTACACTTTACTAATTAATGCATTTAATCATCATAAATTGTCAACTCTTAAGATTTCATCATCAATAGCCAAAACCCTCATCAAAAATCTGCATATACCTCATATAGGATTCTCAAGCCATAAAATCCTATTTTCCACTTTTCTTTCCTCACAAAAACATATTTAATTCATTTACTCATGACTAAAATCCTATTTTCCACTTTTCTTTCCTCACAAAAAGTAATCTTCTCGTTTTTCTTTGGGGGTATATTGGGTCAACCAAGATAATTCTGTGGCCGTATGATATCTATCATAACCTAGACGCATGGCCTCCCATGTACGAATGGTTTCCTTGAGCACTTCCAAAGATTCTAGTTTCTAAAACAGTTTTGGACTATACCTTTATGTAAGGTGTTATTGTGAGGTGATGTCCATGGTTGGAACATGAGTCACATTTGGTATATATTTGTATCCAAACTCACAGCATATGTGTTGTTGTATTTTGCACGACAAATTGTTGTAATAAAGTTGTAGTTGTTTTCTGTACCATGTATTTGACGACTCAGAATGGGTTGGGTGGAATGGACCTATTTTTGGGGTCGTTACATTTGGTATCAGAGCTTAGGGATATGATCTCTGACGGAGATCGGGAAATATAACTAGGAGGGGGAGAGATGAGTAAATCCTTCGCTAGTGTGTCATACTAAGCTTATTTGTGGGTCAGTCATAATATTGGGATATTTTGTGATATGTTAATTTGTTCAATTAACCCTTATTTTGAAGCTGTATTCTAGAATGATATCTGAAATACAGGAGATGAGCAATGGAGAAATCTGATGACAGGGAAGATGAAATCTGAGATGAAAGCAAGGTCTTCTAAACTCTTTGAAATACCAGGTACGTAAATTTCGGGGACGAAATTTCATAAGGAGGGGAGATTGTAAGACCCGAATTTATGAAATAAAAAGTATTCAATTTTTCTATTTAGTAAATAGTTAAATTGATAAAAAGTTAAAGTTAAGGGTGATATATGAATTTTTTTCAAAAATAAGCAAGTGGTTATAAAATAATCATTGATGTCGGGGAATATTCGTTTGGTCGTGGAATATTCTTTCTGTCGGGGAATATTCGTACGACGGCGCAGCTATTGTGGGCCCTAAAACGGAAAACGGTCGGATGAAGATAACGACAAAATTTGAGTTTTTACAAATAACGGCGTAGTTGTTACCGTTAACTGTGACACCCCAAAATAGGTCCATTCCACCCAACCCATTCTGAGTCGTCAAATACATGGTACAGAAAACAACTACAACTTTATTACAACAATTGTCGTGCAAAATACAACAACACATATGCTGTGAGTTTGGATACAAATATATACCAAATGTGACTCATGTTCCAACCGTGGACATCACCTCACAATAACACCTTACATAAAGGTATAGTCAAAAACTGTTTTAGAAATTAGAATCTTTGGGAAGTGCTCAAGGAAACCTTCGTACATGGGAGGCCACGCATCTAGGTTATGATAGATATCATATGGCCACAGAATTATCCTTGGTTGACCCAATAGACCCCAAAGAAAAACGAGAAGATTACTATCATATTCTTCCCAATGGTGAGTCTTCTCTTGACTTATCATTATCTCCACTGTCTCTAATTGAGAATTATACTTCAAACAAACACCAAGATTATATAGGTAGTGCTCGTAGATATACTCAGCAAGTGGATGAGCACAACCCTGTCTTATGATGACACGAGGTTGTATGTCATTAGACATCTTGTATGATAGTGGCAAAACACCCTTCCAACGTTGGGTTCGCCTCACCCTATTTTCTTCACCAAATATAACTACTAAATGATGACCACCGTTCTATTCCCTTGTTACCCCCGCTCGACCCAGCTACACTCTTATTACCTGAAAGGAATTGTGAAGCAAAAGGGTGAGCACAACTAGCTCAGTAAAGAATATCATGACTAAAGATAATTCAATTATCAATAGCCTTCATCAACAATAAATCAGAGATTTAGAACATATGGTAAATGATAAAAATTTCAACCATAGTTGCAGCGGAACGAGCAATCCATTAGAAGAGTCAAATAGACTATAAAGTCTATTATCTTCTCCATGTTAAAAATCCACCAACAATATTTTATCCCTGTAACATCAATCAACAATTCTGGTCCACAATCATATGAATAACTCATAATCATAATTGTAGTTCTAAATTTTCTTCGCACCCAGGACGAAGATAATTTTCATCACCTGTCTTTACCTGAAACATCAAAGATCATGGTTATACCAAATCACATTTCCTGTTCATAATCATACTAATAACTTCATCTTTGCACTACGGCCAAAGATATTCATTTGTATCACCAGTTGGTCATGTTTATCTCAACATCTGTTCATCTTTGCACTACTGGCCAAAGATATTCAACAACATGTCATCTTTGCACTACGGGCCAAAGATATTCATCAACAATTCATCTTTGCACTACAGGCCAAAGATATTCATCAACATTTCATATTTGCACTACAGGCCAAATATATTAATATCTCAAAGAAATATATAATCATTTCAGAATTTATATAAACAATAATTATAACCATGTTGATCAATTCACCTTTGCACTTAAGCTAAAGATATTCAATTATAAATTCAATGGTCATGATCATACCAGTCACAATTCAACTTTGCACTACAGGCCAAAGAGAACCCTAGTCATGATCATACCAATAATCTACCCATCTTTACACTCCAGTGAAAGAGAATTTCAACATCAGGGTTATAAAAATGTTATATATGATAATAAAATCAATATAATCAATACATAGTTTTAATCTCAAGAGTAATATTCATAACTCAACTATAATTTGGTTAGAAAAAGAAACAATTTTTATCGTGAATAGTAACTCGTGAATAGTAACTCATGAATAGTAACTCGACACAAAAAGGTAGAAATTCCACAATAAAATCCATACCAATATTTCGGTATAATGATATTGAAAGAATAAAATTTCTTAAGCTTATAAACAATTTATTTAAATTGTTTACACTTTACTAAATAATGCATTTAATCATTCTAAAATACCAAACTCTTAAGATTTTATCATCAATAACCAAAACCCTCATCAAAAATCTGCATATACCTCATATAGGATTCTCAAGCCATAAAATCCTATTTTCCAATTTTCTTACTTCACAAACATATTTAATTCATTTACTCATAACTAGACCATTTTCATGAAAAATACCAAATCAGTTCCAAAAATATTTCTTTTCTGGGATTTAGCATAATATAGTCCCATAGTGAACATATATTTTTCTCAGAATTTTTAAAAGTCATTTACTATTTTTCATATGGCCAAAATAGCCGAATATTTAGACATTTATCAAAAATTGTACTTTTGTCTAAAAATTCTGAAATTTACAGAGTATACTTCTATCATATACATGTACTCCCAATAAAAATTTCATCAATTTTGGAGTTAACCACAAGGAATTATAAGCGGTTACTTTTAAAATAGTCTTTTCTCATAAAATTCATAACTCTCAATCTATACATCCAAAAATCACCATTTTTGGACACAATCAAGAAAACTCATCAAAATATTATTTCAAATTTTTCCAGAATTTTTGAAGTTCAGAAAAATTACGAAACTGAAAAACATAACAACCCTTAAAATCCCTTACTATCCCTTACTATCCCTTACCTCAAAAGAGCAGTACTTCTGACTGGATATCGGATATGATGCTGAAGGAAACTTGCACTGATGAATAGTAACTCACCAAGTATCTAAAAACTCACAAAATATGCTTCATAATATAGAGAGAGAAAGAGAGAAAGCTTATGTTTCTGGTGTGATTTTCAATTCTAACTTAGCCCTCTATTTATAGAAAAATTTTGGTAGGTTTGACCTGCAACCTGATGGCTTTACCTGCTACTATTCCCACCCACCACATTTGAAATATAATTCAGCACATTTCTTCACCAACCACAAGTGGGGCCCACCAATTCTAGAATTTTCCACCAAAATGATAAACTCCGAAAATTCAACAATTTCTGAACCAGTCATCTCGTAAAATTCATAATAAATCATACGTTCATTTTTAACGGTTCAAAATTTGTGGACATATACTCAACTTATATATGTATAACATATCCAAAAATTACCACGATCCAACGGTCGGATTAAAAATTATAACCCCCGCAAAATATCTCAAAAACCCTGATTTTTAATACCTCCATTCCGACAAAAATACGGATAAAAACCTCAACATTAACTCCTTCATTTTTAACCACAAAAATATATCCCTCATTTATATCCACATAAAATAAATATTTTCTTATCATATGAATCAATAATTAATTATTCACAAATAATATTACAGAATCACATTTATGACAACCAGGCCGTTCCCAGGAAAGAGGGGGCTTTCCAATAAGAATTTCTCCTTACTGGCGCGCAATTAGATGACCAAACCTCTCCTTAGACAGAACTTTCTAGACATTGCCAATAATGTTATCTAATAATATTATTCAAATAATATGAATTATTGATCTGATAATGGGAAATACTGTGCAGCAACAATTATTGAACAACAATAATATAAAATTTCAACGTAGCAATTATTGAATCAATAAAATAAAATATTGAACAGTAATTACTGTAACAATTATTGAGTAGTGCCTTCTTACGTAAGAATCAATAATTTCAAAAATACTATGCAATACCGTGTGCTACTGTGCAATAACGCGTATTACTGTATTTTAACCACCGGGTATTCCAACAGTGTTAACGGTAACAACTACGCCGTTATTTGTAAAAACTCAAATTTGTCGTTTTCTTCACCCGACAGTTATTCGTTATGGGGCCCACAAATGGCTGCGCCGTCGTACGAATATTCCCCGACAGAAAGAATATTCCACGACCAAACGAATATTCCCCGACAACAATGATTATTTTATAACCACTTGTGTATTTTGAAAAAAAATCATATATCACCCTTAACTTTAACATTTATCAATTTAACCATTTACTGAATAGTAATTATAAGAAAAATTGAATACTTTTATTTCATAAAATTCGGGGTCTTACAATCTCCCCTCCTTATGAAATTTCGTCCCCGAAATTTACGTACCTGGTATTTCAAAGAGTTGAGAATACCTTCCTTTCATTTCAAATTCCATCTTCTCTGTCATCATAATTTCTCCATTGCTCATCTCCTGTATTTCAAATAACATTCTAGAATACAGCTTCAAAACAAGGGTTAATTTAACAAATTAACATATCACATAATATCCCGATATTATGACTGACCAACAAATAAGCTTAGGTAGGACACACTAGCGAAGGATTTACTCATCTCTCCCCTCCTAGTTGTATTCTCCGATCTCCGCCAGAGATCATATCCCTAAGCTCTGATACCACCTGTGACATCCCAAAATAGGTCCATTCCACCCAACCCATTCTGAGTCGTCAAATACATGGTACAGAAAACAACTACAACTTTATTACAACAATTGTCGTGCAAAATACAACAACACATATGCTGTGAGTTTGGATACAAATATATACCAAATGTGACTCATGTTCCAACCGTGGACATCACCTCACAATAACACCTTACATAAAGGTATAGTCAAAAACTGTTTTAGAAATTAGAATCTTTGGGAAGTGCTCAAGGAAACCTTCGTACATGGGAGGCCACGCGTCTAGGTTATGATAGATATCATATGGCCACAGAATTATCCTTGGTTGACCCAATAGACCCCAAAGAAAAACGAGAAGATTACTATCATATTCTTCCCAATGGTGAGTCTTCTCTTGACTTATCATTATCTCCACTGTCTCTAATTGAGAATTATACTTCAAACAAACACCAAGATTATATAGGTAGTGCTCGTAGATATACTCAGCAAGTGGATGAGCACAACCCTGTCTTATGATGACACGAGGTTGTATGTCATTAGACATCTTGTATGATAGTGGCAAAACACCCTTCCAACGTTGGGTTCGCCTCACCCTATTTTCTTCACCAAATATAACTACTAAATGATGACCACCGTTCTATTCCCTTGTTACCCCCGCTCGACCCAGCTACACTCTTATTACCTGAAAGGAATTGTGAAGCAAAAGGGTGAGCACAACTAGCTCAGTAAAGAATATCATGACTAAAGATAATTCAATTATCAATAGCCTTCATCAACAATAAATCAGAGATTTAGAACATATGGTAAATGATAAAAATTTCAACCATAGTTGCAGCGGAACGAGCAATCCATTAGAAGAGTCAAATAGACTATAAAGTCTATTATCTTCTCCATGTTAAAAATCCACCAACAATATTTTATCCCTGTAACATCAATCAACAATTCTTTCCACAATCATATGAATAACTCATAATCATAACTGTAGTTCTAAATTCCTCTTCTCATCCAGGACGAAGATAATTTTCATCACCTATCTTTACCTGAAACATCAAAGATCATGGTTACCAAATCACATTTCCTGTTCATAATCATACTAATAACTTCATCTTTGCACTACGGCCAAAGATATTCATTTGTATCACCAGTTGGTCATGTTTATCTCAACATCTGTTCATCTTTGCACTACTGGCCAAAGATATTCAACAACATGTCATCTTTGCACTACGGCCAAAGATATTCATCAACAATTCATCTTTGCACTACAGGCCAAAGATATTCATCAATATTTCATCTTTGCACTACAGGCCAAAGATATTAATATCTAAAAGAAATATATAATCATTTCAGAATTTATATAAACAATAATTATAACCATGTTGATCAATTCACCTTTGCACTTAAGCTAAAGATATTCAATTATAAATTCAATGGTCATGATCATACCAGTCACAATTCAACTTTGCACTACAGGCCAAAGAGAACCCTAGTCATGATCATACCAATAATCTACCCATCTTTACACTCTAGTGAAAGAGAATTTCAACATCAGGGTTATAAAAATGTTATATATGATAATAAAATCAATATAATCAATACATAGTTTTAATCTCAAGAGTAATATTCATAACTCAACTATAATTTGGTTAGAAAAAGAAACCAATTTTTATCGTGAATAGTAACTCGTGAATAGTAACTCATGAATAGTAACTCGACACAAAAAGTAGAAATTCCACAATAAAATCCATACCAGTATTTCGGTATAATGATATTGAAAGAATAACATTTCTTAAGCTTATAAACAATTTATTTAAATTGTTTACACTTTACTAAATAATGCATTTAATCATCTAAAATGCCAAACTCATAAGATTTTATCACCAATAACCAAAACCCTCATCAAAAATCTGCATATACCTCATATAGGATTCTCAAGCCATAAAATCCTATTTTCCAATTTTCTTACTTCACAAAACATATTTAATTCATTTACTCATAACTAGACCATTTTCATGAAAAATACCAAATCAGTTCCAAAAATATTTCTTTTCTGGGATTTAGCATAATATAGTCCCATAGTGAACATATATTTTTCTCAAATTTTTAAAAGTCATTTACTATTTTTCATATGGCCAAAATAGCTGAATATTTAGACATTTATCAAAAATTGTACTTTTGTCTAAAAATTCTGAAATTTACAGAGTATACTTCTATCATATACATGTACTCCCAATAAAAATTTCATCAATTTTGGAGTTAACCACAAGGAATTATAAGCGGTTACTTTTAAAATAGTCTTTTCTCATAAAATTCATAACTCTCAATCTATACATCCAAAAATCACCATTTTTGGACACAATCAAGAAAACTCATCAAAATATTATTTCAAATTTTTCCAGAATTTTTGAAGTTCAGAAAAATTACGAAACTGAAAAACATAACAACCCTAAAAATCCCTTACTATCCCTTACTATCCCTTACCTCAAAAGAGCAGTACTTCTGACTGGATATCGGATATGATGCTGAAGGAAACTTGCACTGATGAATAGTAACTCACCAAGTATCTAAAAACTCACAAAATATGCTTCATAATATAGAGAGAGAAAGAGAGAAAGCTTATGTTTCTGGTGTGATTTTCAATTCTAACTTAGCCCTCTATTTATAGAAAAATTTTGGTAGGTTTGACCTGCAACCTGATGGCTTTACCTGCTACTATTCCCACCCACCACATTTGAAATATAATTCAGCACATTTCTTCACCAACCACAAGTGGGGCCCACCAATTCTAGAATTTTCCACCAAAATGATAAACTCCGAAAATTCAACAATTTCTGAACCAGTCATCTCGTAAAATTCATAATAAATCATACGTTCATTTTTAACGGTTCAAAATTTGTGGACATATACTCAACTTATATATGTATAACATATCCAAATATTACCACGATCCAACGGTCGGATTAAAAATTATAACCCCCGCAAAATATCTCAAAAATCCTGATTTTTAATACCTCCATTCCGACAAAAATACGGATAAAAACCTCAACATTAACTCCTTCATTTTTAACCACAAAAATATATCCCTCATTTATATCCACATAAAATAAATATTTTCTTATCATATGAATCAATAATTAATTATTCACAAATAATATTACAGAATCACATTTATGACAACCAGGCCGTTCCCAGGAAAGAGGGGGCTTTCCAATAAGAATTTCTCCTTACTGGCGCGCAATTAGATGACCAAACCTCTCCTTAGACAGAACTTTCTAGACATTGCCAATAATGTTATCTAATAATATTATTCAAATAATATGAATTATTGATCTGATAATGGGAAATACTGTGCAGTGACAATTATTGAACAACAATAATATAAAATTTCAACGTAGCAATTATTGAATCAATAAAATAAAATATTGAACAGTAATTACTGTAACAATTATTGAGTAGTGCCTTCTTACGTAAGAATCAATAATTTCAAAAATACTATGCAATACCGTGTGCTACTGTGCAATAACGCGTATTACTGTATTTTAACCACCGGGTATTCCAACAGTGTTAACGGTAACAACTACGCCGTTATTTGTAAAAACTCAAATTTGTCGTTTTCTTCACCCGACAGTTATTCTGTTATGGGGCCCACAAATGGCTGCGCCGTCGTACGAATATTCCCCGACAGAAAGAATATTCCACGACCAAACGAATATTCCCCGACAATAATGATTATTTTATAACCACTTGTGTATTTTGAAAAAAAATCATATATCACCCTTAACTTTAACATTTATCAATTTAACCATTTACTGAATAGTAATTATAAGAAAAATTGAATACTTTTATTTCATAAAATTCGGGGTCTTACATTAACACTGTTGGAATACTCTCTAGAAGATAATATTTGTATTCAAACTCACAGTTTATGTTTTGTCATATTGTACACGACAGTTGTATTAGTAAGTTATATTTGTATTCTGTACTATGTATCTGACGACCCAAGATGGGTGATGTATACCTAATTTTGGGGGCGTCACAGTTGGTATCAGAGCTTAGGGATATGATCCCTGGCTAGGATGTGAGAATAGAACTAGGAGGGGAGAGACGGGAAATTCTTTCGCTAGTATGACCTACCTAAGTTTATTTGGTATTTAATTGGTCGGTCAAAGTATATGGATAATATGTTATATGTTAATTAACCCTTGTTTTGTTGTAGTATTTACAAATGGCATCCGAAAATGTTGAGATAAACAATGAAGCACATGAGACCATTGAATCACCAACGATCAATGCTCAAGATAATGTGCAACCAGAGGACAATAATCCTAATGAAAATAATAACACCGATGAAATGGTGAATGATGGGATGGTCAGAGACTTTATGCAATTCATGCAACAACAAAATAACTCTCGGACGGTCACCGCTAAGCAGTTGAAGGAGCAATTCATGCAACAACGGGCGATAGCGGCTCCTATCCAAAATGAAGGAGGAAACAATGACAACCCACGGTTGGTCACCGCTAAGCAATTCAAGGAGCCAGGACCACCGGAGTTTTTGGAAAAGCCAGAACCACTTAAGGCGGAGACGTGGTTAAAGCAGATCACCAAGATATTTGATGTCTTGGGATGCTCCGAGGAGCAAAAGGTTCCCTTTGTCACCTTTATGTTGCGTGAATAGGCAAATTACTGGTGGGAATCTGTAAAACGTACCCAGCCTGTCGCACTCAAGATGTCTTGGGAGAAGTTTCAAGAACTGTTCAATGACAAGTACTTTCCCGAAAGTATTCGTCACATGAAGGAGGTGGAATTTATCAAGTTGGAGCAAAACAACATGACCGCGTCGCAGTACGAAGCTAAGTTTGCCGAGTTGTCCCGATTTGCGTCCCACTTGGTGGATAATAAAGAGAGAATGACGCGGATGTTTTTAAGAGGTTTGAAACCGGAGATACGTCAATATTTTATTTCTCATAAACTGTGTCTGTATTCAGATGTTGTAAATAGGGCTCAATTAGTAGAACGCGATAACGAGTCAACGTAATCAAAAGAGAGCAGCCGAAAAAATGATAATACTGGTGATAACAGTCATCAAAGCGGTGACAATAAGCATGGAGGGAATCAACATGCCAAAAATGGTAACCACTTCAATGGTAATCATGGTCAAAACAATAAGAATGGACATTTCAAGAAGGGGAAATTCAACAATGATGGAAAGACGTCAGCACCAACACCCGTTGTTAAGGAAGGAGAACGACCACCTATCATATGCTTCAAATGCGGAGGGGAGGGACACATCAGTCCAAACTGCGCGATGCCATCCAAATCATGCTATAATTGTGGAAGAGAAGGTCACTTAGCCCAATTTTGTCGTTCACCGAAGACAAGTTCAGATAGGATGGAGGCACCAAAGACCGTCCCAGAAAAGCCAAAGCCAGTAGTTTAAGAGAGAGCGTTTTTTTCGTGACGAGGAACCTGAATAAAATTATCACGGGTATGTTAGTCATAAACTCTTGCGAAGTCTATACAGTGTTAGATACCGGTTCTACTCACTCTTTTATTTCACCTAGTTGTGTTCAATGCTTGAACTTAACTTCGGAGAAGTTAGACTTTGATTTATCTGTTGAAATTCCGTCGGGAGAAACCTTTGTTACCTCCACTATTTATAAATCTTGTTCAAATCAACACTTTCACGTTACCTGTTGATCTTATCTCTTTGAAAATACTTGCATTGATGTGATTTTTTGAAACGATTGGTTAACTGCTCATCATGCTTTTCGTAAGGTTGTTAGCTTTCATATTCCTAACCAACCTATTATGCGAATTCAAGTAACCAAATCACTAAAGTCAATCATTGTCATATCAAGCCATAAGTAAAAATCCCCATTCCTTTCGTTGTTGACTTCCTGGTGTGGAATGCACCGAAGCTAGACTTTCCGTAGGAGACATTGTAAATGACGATGGCAAGTTGATAGGTATCAATGTGACGTGTTATCCAAGTCTTGGATGAGGGTCACAGTTTTGAACGATATTTCTATTGTTAATAAATTTCTTGACGTATTCTTGAAGACTTCTTAGCCTACCCCAGAGCGTAAAATTGAATTTTGTATTGACCCAGTACAAAAACCCATTTCTTAAACCCTCAAATATTTCTTCAACTAAAACGAACGTATTATGCGGCAAAGACGTTGGCTCGAGCTGTTGAAGATTACGATCGTACCATTCAATAACATCGTGGAAAAGCGAACGTGGTAGCTGACGCATTGTGTAGAAGATCGTATACGGTTACAAGTGCGAATATACGAACCCACGTGAAGATAACGAATATACGATTAAAATCGACTTTAATCGATAAAGTTAAAGCCGCTCAAGCTACATACTCAGAGCTGATAAATGTGAAGAAGAAGGTTCAAGAGGGCGTTATTCTAGAAGCAAAAATCGACGAAGAGAGGAAATCTCAACTCTCAATTTAATTGGCCCATTTGAAATCCTCGATGAAGTAGGAACTGTGGCCTATAGACTCGTTTTACCGCCAAGTATGTTGCGTGTTCAGAACATTGTTTTTACGTATCGATGTTACGTAAATATGTGGACGACCCGAACAACATTATTAATTTAGAACCGGACGAGATAGCGAAAGATTTAACGTATGAGGAGATACGTGTTAACATCTTGGATAAGAAGGATCATATTCGATGCTTAAAGGTTATACCTCAAGAGTTAGAATTTGAAGTGAAGTCAAGGTATCCTCACATGTTCGGCATACCAAGTACGTACGTAAATTTCGAGGGCGAAATTTCATAAGGAGGGGAGATTGTGAGACCCTAGATTTTATGAATAAATATTTAATTTTTCTCGAAATAATTTTTTTATATTATGATGTGGATTTGATATAATAGTTATGGGTAGTATTTATAAATTTTGCAAAGTATGCAAGTTGTCATATTATATTCGATTGGTCGGAAAATATTCTTTTTGTCGGAGAATATCCGTACGACGGTACAATCATTGGTGGACTCCACAACGGAATTATTGTCGGATTGAGAAAACGACAAAAATACTTTATAAAAATAACGGCGAAAGTTTTACCGTTGATACTGTTGAACTACTCGGTAGTAAAAGTACAGTAATACGCGTTGTTGCATAGTAGCACACGGTATTGATTATTGATATTTATGTGAGAAGTCGCTCAGTTTGATTCAATTATTGTTGATTAATAATATGAGTTATTATAACGATAATGACGTTTTGTTTTATTCGTATTATTAACGTAATAAAACAGAAACATCTTTTATATAAAACAGAATACTTTATTAAAATTATTCTATAAATAGAATATATTATATTTTATTATGCATAGTGTTGCATAGTATTTTGCATAGTGTTGCATAGTATTTGCATAGTAAAAATCTTTTTATATAAATAGAATATATTATATTTTATTTAAAAGATTTTTCTTTAAATATGGACCGTCAAATTAAAGTAAATCAATCTAGACCGTTCATGGATTAGTTACTATGCATTCCATTTTCTTATAAATAGAAGCTCATTCCTTCATTATTTTCTTACGAATTCACTGAACTCTAGAGAGAGAAACTATAGAGAGAGACTATATAGAGATAGAAGAAAAGTTTCTGCTACTTCACTACTCTTATATCCAGTTCTTTTACGGTAAGGGATATTATTCTTTTGTATTCAAGAAGAGAATTCTGTTATTCCATTTCTTGATTATTCTGTTGGAATAACTTGTATATGCGGAATACCCTATACTTGGTGATATTCTTCTATTATTCTGTCATTGTTATTCCGTTGGAACATCCTGTCTGTGCTTTACGCTGGACCTGATTCCGTCTTTATTATTCCGTCTTTATTATTCTGTTGGAATAACCTGTATACGCAGTCTACCCTATACTTGGTGACATTCTTCTATTATTCTGTTGGAACATCCTGTCTGTGTGTTTTACACCGGACCTGGTTCCGTTTTTATTATTATTCTGTTGGAACATCCTGTCTATGTGTTTTACACCGGACCTGGTTCCGTTTTAATTATTATTCTGTTGGAACATCCTGTCTGTGTGTTTTACACCGGACCTGGTTCCGTCTTGTTATTATTCTGTTAGAATATCCTGTCTGTGTGTTTTACACCGGACCTGGTTCTATTATTTATTATTCTGTCGGAATATCCTGTCTGTGCGTTTACGCCGGACCTGGTTCCATTATTTATTATTCTGTTGGAATAACCTGTCTGTGCGGTGTGACGCCCCCAAAATAGGTAATACAACAACCCATTCTGAGTCGCCAAATACATGGTACAGAAAATAACTACAACTTTATTATTACAATTGTCGTGCAAAATACGACAACACATACTGTGAGTTTAAATACAAATATTGTCTTCTAGACAATATTCATACTCAAATAAATCCTCATTACAATTATTCAAACACTATTTTACAGAAATAGTGAGGACTGCTAATACATCTTTCTAGAACCATCACTCCATACCCCGACTAGATCCTGCTATGTTCTCACCTCCTGAGAAGAAAAATGGAACAAAAAGGAAAAGGGTGAGCTCAACTAGCCCAGTAAAGAATATTATGACTAAGATAATATACAACAAATTATCGTTAGTCTTCAACAGGGAAAAATCTGATAAAATATAATCGACAACAAGTTTTAGATCAACAACTGCAGCGGAAACAGCAAACCATTAGAAGAGTCAAGTAGAGAAAGAATTCTACTATCTTCTAAGATTTAAAAGTCCATCATCAATATTTTATCCCTGTAACATCAATTAATAATCATCTTTAACCAAATATTCATCTTTGCACTACAGGCCAAAGATATTCATTTGTATCATCAGTCGGTCATGTTCATCTCAACACCTGTTCATCTTTGCACTACAGGCCAAAGATATTCATCAAGTAATTATACATCTTTGCACTACAGGCCAAAGATATTCAGTAATATCATCATTTAGGACTGAGGATGATGAAAAATATCTTAAAGAGAACGAATCCAGTGAGACAGAAGGACAAATATTAGGGATTCGTATAACAGTTTATCCAAGATCAATAATACTTCATAATAATCAATTGTGAAGCAGAATTCAAAAATAAAGATCAAAACATGGATACAATCAAAGATAGTAACCATAATAGACATCTTGGACAAAAAGAGAAAATTTTATTTTTCGGTGAATAGTGCCGTATTCGTGAATAGTGCCGTATACGTGAATAGTGCCGTATACGTGAATAGTAACCCCGACACAAAAAGTTCCAAATTTGATAAAAACTCATATCAATATTTCAGCATAATGATATTGAAGAAAATAATATCATTTAAGAAGAAAATAATATCCCTTACCTCAAAATATCAGTACTTCTGGTCGGAATACCGGTATAAGGCTGAAAGAAACTTGCTCTGATGAATAGAAACTCTCAAAGTATCTAAATACTCACAAAATACACTCAATAATCTAGAGAGAGAAAGAGAGAAAACTTGTTTCTGGTGTGATTTTCAATTCTAACTTAGCCCTCTATTTATAGGAAAATTTTGGTAGGTTTGACCTGCAACCTGATGGCTTTACCTGCTACTATTCCCACCCACCACATTTGAAATATAATTCAGCACATTTCTTCACCAACCACAAGTGGGGCCCACCAATTCTAGAATTTTCCACCAAAATGATAAACTCCGAAAATTCAACAATTTCTGAACCAGTCATCTTGTAAAATTCGTAATAAATCATACGTTCATTTTTAACGGTTCAAAATTTGTGGACATATACTCAACTTATATATGTATAACATATCCAAAAATTACCACGATCCAACGGTCGGATTAAAAATTATAACCCCCGCAAAATATCTCAAAAACCCTGATTTTTAATACCTCCATTCCGACAAAAATATGGATAAAAACCTCAACATTAACTCCTTCATTTTTAACCACAAAAATATATCCCTCATTTATATCCACATAAAATAAATATTTCCTTATCATATGAATCAATAATTAATTATTCACAAATAATATTACAGAATCACATTTATGACAACCAGGCCGTTCCCAGGAAAGAGGGGGCTTTCCAATAAGGATTTCTCCTTACTGGCGCGCAATTAGATGACCAAACCTCTCCTTAGACAGAACTTTCTAGACATTGCCAATAATGTTATCTAATAATATTATTCAAATAATATGAATTATTGATCTGATAATGGAAAATACTGTGCAGCAACAATTATTGAAACAACAATAATATAAAATATCAATGCAGCAATTATTGAATCAATAAAATAAAATATTGAACAATAACTACTGTAACAATTATTGAGTAGTGCCTTCTTACGTACGAATCAATAATTCAATATACTGTGCAATCCGTGTGCTACTGTGCAACCACGCGTTATTACTGTATTTTTAACCACCGGGTATTTCAACAGTGTTAACGGTAACAACTACGCCGTTATTAATAAACAACTTATACTTGTCGTTTTCTTCATCCAATCGCTTTCCGTTATGGGGCCCACACAAGGCTGCGCCGTCGTACGAATATTCCCCGACAGCAAGAATATTCCACGACCAAACGAATATTCCCCGACAAAATGAATATTTTATAACCACTTGCTTATTTTGTAAAATTTGCACATTTCACCCATAACCAAAGTATTATATCAAATTAACCCCTTATTATTCACAATAATATTTAGAGAAAATTTGATTTTATTCATTAATAAGTTGGGGTCTTACAACCTCCCCTCCTTATGAAATTTCGTCCTCGAAATTGACGTACGTACCTGATGTTTCAAAAAGGTGAGGATACCTCGCTTTCATTTCTGATTCCAACTCCCAGGTCATTTCTTCAATAGCATGGTTTCTCCACAAAACCTTAACTTGTGGTATAACCTTCGTGCGTAGGACATGCTCTTTCCTATCCAAGATCTTAACAGGTACCTCCTCGTACGTTAAATCTTCAGCTATCTCGTCTGGTTCTAACTCAATAATGTGGTTCGGGTCTTTAACATATTTACGAAGCATAGATATGTGAAAAACATTATGAACACGAGACATGCTTGGAGGTAATGCGAGTCTATATGCCACATTTCCTATTCGCTCAAGAATCTCAAATGGACCAACAAATCTTGGATTGAGCTTTCCTCTCTTCCCAAATCTTGTAACTCCCTTCCATGGTGCAACACGTAACAATACATGATCCCCAATATTAAATTCCACGTCCTTCCGATGAAGATCCGCATAACTCTTTTGTCGATCCTGTGCCGTTTGTATACGTTGTCGAATCGTTTGGATCTTCTCTGTAGTAATGCGTACCAATTCTGGTCCCAACAATGTTGCTTCACCCACCTCGTCCCAGCATACTGGAGAACGACATTTTCTTCCATACAACGCCTCAAATGGAGCCATACCTATGCTCGCCTGATAACTGTTGTTGTAGGAGAATTCCACCAATGGTAGGTACTTATCCCAACTCCCTTTGAGATCTAAGACACAAAGTCTTAATAGATCTTCAAGAGTTTGAATAGTCCTCTCTGATTGTCCGTCCGTTTGAGGATGGTATGCTGAACTGAATCGTAAATCCGTGCCCATAGCTTTCTGCAAGCTAACCCAAAATCGTGAAGTGAATCTTGGGTCACGATCCGAAACTATGGATACTGGCATGCCATGCAATCTCACAATCTCGTTCACGTACATACTAGCAAGACGTTCAAGGGAATAAGTCTCACGTATCGGCAAGAAATGAGCGGACTTGGTTAATCTATCAACAATAACCCAAATCGCATCTATGCCTTGAGAAACCTTGGGAAGACCTGTAACAAAATCCATAGTAATGTGTTCCCACTTCCATTTCGGAATCTCAAGTGGTTGCAATGGACCCTTTGGTACTTGATGCTCCGCTTTTACACGTTGACAAGTTAAACATCTCGAGATAAACTCCGCGATCTCTCTTTTCATATTGCTCCACCAAAATGTATGTCGAAGATCGTGATACATTTTGGTACTCCCAGGATGGATTGCAAACGGTGTGTTGTGTGCCTCCATCATTATTCTATGCTTCAAGTCAAAATCGTTAGGAACACAAAGTCTGGAGTTGACTCGAAGTATTCCTTCTTCATCGATTCTTGCTTCTGGAATAGCACCTTCTTGCACTTTCTTCTTCATACGCATCAGCTCTATATCCGTAGCTTGAGCAGCTTTAACTTTATCGATTAAAGTCGGTTCTACTCGTATATTTGATATCATCATGTGGGTACTTGGAGCCTTCATCTCTATCTCCATCCTTTGCAAGTCATACAAAATGGGCCTTTGTGTTAAAAACATTGCACTCGTACCCGCATATGATCTTCTACTCAATGCGTCAGCTACTACGTTTGCTTTTCCAGGATGATATTGGATGGTATGATCGTAATCTTTCAACAGCTCAAGCCAACGTCGTTGCCGCATGTTGAGTTCCTTTTGGGTGAAGAAATATTTGAGGCTTTTATGATCTGTATAGATCTCCACTTTCTCCCCATACAGGTAGTGTCTCCAGATCTTCAACGCAAAAACGACTGCTGCCAACTCCAAATCATGAGTAGGATAATTCCTCTCATATTCTTTGAGTTGTCGTGAGGCATAGGCTATGACTTTCCCATGTTGCATGAGAACACATCCTAACCCTTTGCCTGAAGCATCGCTGTAGATAACAAATCCATCCGAACCAGATGGTATTGTCAGAACAGGTGCCGAAATGAGTCTCCTCTTGAGTTCTTGGAAACTCTTCTCGCATTCCTCACTCCATACGAATTTTGTATCTTTCCGAGTCAGCTGAGTTAACGGAGTAGCGATTCGAGAAAATCCTTCCACAAATCTCCGATAATAACCAGCTAAGCCCAGAAAGCTACGTACTTCGGTTACCGACTTCGGTTGCTCCCAACTTTGTATGGCTTCAATCTTCGCCGGGTCGACAGATACTCCATGTTTTGACACCACGTGCCCAAGGAATGCTACTTCCTCAAGCCAGAACTCGCATTTCTTCAGTTTGGCATATAGCTTGTTTTCACGAAGCCTTTGCAGTACCAGCTTCAAATGGCGCTCATGATCTTCACGGCTTTTGGAATAGATGAGGATGTCATCAATAAAGACAACAACGAACTGATCCAAATATTCTTTGAATACACGGTTCATCATATCCATGAAGGCAGCAGGAGCATTAGTCAATCCAAAAGACATTACTAAGAATTCATAATGCCCGTACCGAGTTCTGAAGGCAGTCTTTGGAATATCCTCAGTTTTAATCTTCAGCTGATGATATCCAGAACGAAGATCGATCTTTGAAAAGAATTGTGCTCCTTGCAACTGGTCAAACAGGTCATCAATGCGAGGTAGCGGATACCTATTCTTGATGGTGACATGGTTCAATTCTCGATAGTCAATACAAAGTCGCATACTCCCGTCTTTCTTCTTTACGAATAAAACAGGAGCACCCCAAGGAGACGTACTAGGACGAATAAAACCGATGTCCAACAACTCCTGTAGTTGGACTTTTAACTCCTGAAGTTCAATAGGAGCCATTCGATATGGGGTTTTAGAAATGGGCTTTGTACCGGGTTCAAGGTCAATAAAGAATTCAATTTCTCGTTCCGGGGGTAGACCGGGAAGTTCTTCAGGAAATACATCGGAAATTCTCTAACAATAGAAATATTATTCAAATCTGACTTGTCTTTGTTCAAATCCATAACATGGGCTAAGAAAGCTTGACATCCGTTTTTCAATAAACGAATAGCTTTGTGGCTTGATATGACAGTGACTGATTTTAGTGGTTTAGTAGTTTGAATTCGTATGACAGGTTGGTTAGGAATATGAAAACTAACAACCTTACGAAAACAATCAATTTTAGCATGATGAGTGGTTAACCAATCAATTCCTAAAATCACATCAAAAGCAAGTATCTTTAAAGAGATAAGATCAACAGGTAATGTGATAGTGCCAACTTGGATCATGCAAGATTTATAAACTGTAGATGTAACGAAGGTTTCACCCAACGGAGTTTCAACAGATAAGTTAAAGTCCAATTTCTCCGGAGTCAAGTTTAAACGTTGAGCACAAGCAGGAGAGATAAAAGAATGGGTAGAACCGGTATCTAGTAAAGTATAAACTTCGCAAGAATTCAAGATTAGCTTACCCGTGATCACCTCGTTCGGGTTTCTCACGTTTTGGCCAGTTACGACAAACGCTCTTCCAGGAACCGCTGATTTCGCCTTATCCGGACAGCCCTTGGAATCACCACTCCCGCTGAACTTGGTTTCGCTATAGTACAATCTCGAGCGATGTGGCCTTCCTTCCCACAGTTGTAACACACCTTGGATTGTTGTGGACAGTTTGGGCTGATATGTCCCTCTTTCCCGCATTTGTAACATCTAACTGGTGGTCGTTCTCCTCCCCTAAAATTTGTTGTTGGTGCTGGTGCTGCTGATGTCTTCCCGTCATTGTTGAATCTCCTCTTTCTGAAATTTCCACTTGACTCACCTCTCCTATTATCATGGCCACGATGACCACCGAGTGGTTACCGCCTTTGTTCGTATTTTTCCCTCCTCGTTGGTTTCATCGCTCTGATGATTGCTGTCACCGGTATGACCCTGGTTGTGGTCCCTCGGTTGAGTATACTCATTATCTCTCTCTAATAATTGGGCCCTGTTGACAACGTCTGAATACAGAGAAAATTTATGAGAGATAAGATATTGACGAATCTCAGGTTTTAAACCTCTCAGAAACATCCTTGTCATTCGTTCCTCATTTTCGACCAAATGAGGTGCAAACCTGGATAACTCTGCAAACTTCGCCTCGTACTGGGACACCGTCATGTTGTTTTGTTCCAGTCTAATAAACTCAACCTCCTTCATATGACGAATACTTTCAGGAAAGTACTTGTCATTGAACAGTTTTTGAAATGTTTCCCAGGACATGTTGAGTGCGTCAGGCTGGGTACGCTTCACAGACTCCCACCAGTAGTCTGCCTCACCGCGGAACATAAATGTGGCGAATGGAACCTTCTGTTCCTCCGTGCATCCCAAGACATCAAATATCTTGGTAATTTGCTTGACCCACGTTTCCGCCATGATCGGATCCGGCTTTCCCTTAAATTCTGGTGGTCCCAATTCTTTGAACTGCTTAGCTGTGACAAACCGCGCGTTGTTATCATTTCCACCCGTATTCTGCACACGAGTCTCCCTCGTCTGATTTTGCATGAACTGCAAAAAGCTCCTAAACATTCCATCATTCATCGTTTGCTCGGTAACGTTGTTTACAGGAGGAATATTGCCTTCCTGTTGCACGTTCCCCTGGGTAGTGATCAAAGGTGTCTCCACGGTCTGATTTACTCCATTATTAACGTTCTCAGCTGCCATTCTTAAATACTGCCATAAAACAAGGGTTAATAGTCATGTCATATATTATCCCTATACTCTGACCGACCAAATAAACACCAAATAAACTTAGTCAGGTCATACTAGCGAAGGAATTCCCCGTCTCTCCCCTCCTAGTTCTTGTCTCACATCTCAGCCAGGGATCATATCCCTAAGCTCTGATACCAACTGTGACGCCCCCAAAATAGGTATACAACACCCATTCTGAGTCGCCAAATACATGGTACAGAAAGCAAACTACAACTTCAATAATACAATTGTCGTGCAAAATACGACAACACATACTGTGAGTTTAAATACAAATATTGTCTTCTAGACAATATCCACACTCAAATAAATCCTCATTACAATTATTCAAACACTATTTTACAGAAATAGTGAGGACTGCTAATACATCTTTCTAGAACCATCACTCCATACCCCGACTAGATCCTGCTATGTTCTCACCTCCTGAGAAGAAAAATGGAACAAAAAGGAAAAGGGTGAGCTCAACTAGCCCAGTAAAGAATATTATGACTAAGATAATATACAACAAATTATCGTTAGTCTTCAACAGGGAAAAATCTGATAAAATATAATCGACAACAAGTTTTAGATCAACAACTGCAGCGGAAACAGCAAACCATTAGAAGAGTCAAGTAGAGAAAGAATTCTACTATCTTCTAAGATTTAAAAGTCCATCATCAATATTTTATCCCTGTAACATCAATTAATAATCATCTTTAACCAAATATTCATCTTTGCACTACAGGCCAAAGATATTCATTTGTATCATCAGTCGGTCATGTTCATCTCAACACCTGTTCATCTTTGCACTACAGGCCAAAGATATTCATCAAGTAATTATACATCTTTGCACTACAGGCCAAAGATATTCAGTAATATCATCATTTAGGACTGAGGATGATGAAAAATATCTTAAAGAGAACGAATCCAATGAGACAGAAGGACAAATAGTAGGGATTCGTATAACAGTTTATCCAAGATCAATAATACTTCATAATAATCAATTGTGAAGCAGAATTCAAAAATAAAGATCAAAACATGGATACAATCAAAGATAGTAACCATAATAGACATCTTGGACAAAAAGAAAAAATTTTATTTTTCGGTGAATAGTGCCGTATTCGTGAATAGTGCCGTATACGTGAATAGTGCCGTATACGTGAATAGTAACCCCGACACAAAAAGTTCCAAATTTGATAAAAACTCATATCAATATTTCAGCATAATGATATTGAAGAAAATAATATCATTTAAGAAGAAAATAATATCCCTTACCTCAAAATATCAGTACTTCTGGTCGGAATACCGGTATAAGGCTGAAAGAAACTTGCTCTGATGAATAGAAACTCTCAAAGTATCTAAATACTCACAAAATACACTCAATAATCTAGAGAGAGAAAGAGAGAAAACTTGTTTCTGGTGTGATTTTCAATTCTAACTTAGCCCTCTATTTATAGGAAAATTTTGGTAGGTTTGACCTGCAACCTGATGGCTTTACCTGCTACTATTCCCACCCACCACATTTGAAATATAATTCAGCACATTTCTTCACCAACCACAAGTGGGGCCCACCAATTCTAGAATTTTCCACCAAAATGATAAACTCCGAAAATTCAACAATTTCTGAACCAGTCATCTTGTAAAATTCGTAATAAATCATACGTTCATTTTTAACGGTTCAAAATTTGTGGACATATACTCAACTTATATATGTATAACATATCCAAAAATTACCACGATCCAACGGTCGGATTAAAAATTATAACCCCCGCAAAATATCTCAAAAACCCTGATTTTTAATACCTCCATTCCGACAAAAATATGATAAAAACCTCAACATTAACTCCTTCATTTTTAACCAAAAAAATATATCCCTCATTTATATCCACATAAAATAAATATTTCCTTATCATATGAATCAATAATTAATTATTCACAAATAATATTACAGAATCACATTTATGACAACCAGGCCGTTCCCAGGAAAGAGGGGGCTTTCCAATAAGGATTTCTCCTTACTGGCGCGCAATTAGATGACCAAACCTCTCCTTAGACAGAACTTTCTAGACATTGTCAATAATGTTATCTAATAATATTATTCAAATAATATGAATTATTGATCTGATAATGGAAATACTGTGCAGTAACAATTATTGAAACAACAATAATATAAAATATCAATGCAGCAATTATTGAATCAATAAAATAAAATATTGAACAGTAATCACTGTAACAATTATTGAGTAGTGCCTTCTTACGTACGAATCAATAATTCAATATACTGTGCAATCCGTGTGCTACTGTGCAACCACGCGTTATTACTGTATTTTTAACCACCGGGTATTTCAACAGTGTTAACGGTAACAACTACGCCGTTATTAATAAACAACTTATACTTGTCGTTTTCTTCATCCAATCGCTTTCCGTTATGGGGCCCACACAAGGCTGCGCCGTCGTACGAATATTCCCCGACAGCAAGAATATTCCACGACCAAACGAATATTCCCCGACAAAATGAATATTTTATAACCACTTGCTTATTTTGTAAAATTTGCACATTTCACCCATAACCAAAGTATTATATCAAATTAACCCCTTATTATTCACAATAATATTTAGAGAAAATTTGATTTTATTCATTAATAAGTTGGGGTCTTACATGCGGTCTATCGCATGCATGGTGATTTCTTTTGTTATTCCATTCTTTATTATACTCAATTGGTTAAGTTTTGACTTCTATACTCCATGAAATTAGTGAAATATCCTTGATAATTGCGTTCATCCAGTATCTTTTCATGAAAATATTCTTCTAAGTATTCTTGAATTTTACTCCACAAAGCAGTATCATGTTGATAATTTGGACGTGTTAATTCCTAGATAAATTATTCTTGAACTTGTTTTATTGAATTCTTATATCATTGTCATCATCCTCATGTTTATAAAATGTAAAGTCATCTGTGGCCTGTAGTGCATAGATGGACTTGGTATGATTATGACCAGGATTAATCGGTATAACATGACCGTAATGTTACAAATGATGTGGTAAAAGTCCTCATTGCCCGTAGTGCATTGATGACAGTTGTTGGCATGATCATGACCGTTAATGAATATACGAATATCCTTGGCCGTAGTGCGGGTGATTCGATGATGTGGATTATTTATTAAGCTGAAGTCTCAGCGATCACAGTGTTGAAAATCTTTTAAATCATAAAAGATAGTTGTGACGACCCCAAAATAGGTCCATTCCACCCAACCCATTCTGAGTCGCCAAATACATGGTACAGAAAATAACTACAACTTTATTACAACAATTATCGTGCAAAATACAACAACACATATGTTATAAGTTTGGATACAAATATATACCAAATATGACTCATGTTCCAACGTGGACATCACCTCACAATGACACCTTACATAAAGGTATAGTCAAAAACTGTTTTAGAAATTAGAATCTTTGGAAAGTGCTCAAGGAAACCTTCGTACATGGGAGGCCACGCGTCTAGGTTATGATAGATATCATATGGCCACAGAATTATCCTTGGTTGACCCAATAGACCCCAAAGAAAAACGAGAAGATTACTATCATATTCTTCCCAATGGTGAGTCTTCTCTTGACTTATCATTATCTCCACTGTATCTAACTGAGAATTTTACTTCAAACAAACACCAAGATTATATAGGTAGTGCTTGTAGATATACTCAGGCAAGTGGATGTGCACAATCCTGTCTTATGATGACACGAGGTTGTATGTCGTTAGACATCTTGTATGATAGTGGCAAACCACCCTTCCAACGTTGGGTAACACCTTACCCTATTGGATTCACCAAATATAACTACAAAATAAACTTTTCTATACTGCTTCGGGAGAACATCCACAGCTAGAGACCACCGTTCTATTTCCCCGTTACCCTCGCTCGACCCAGCTACACTCTTATTACCTGAAAGGAATTGTGAAGCAAAAGGGTGAGCACAACTAGCTCAGTAAAGAATATCATGACTAAAGATAATTAAATTATCAATAGCCTTCATCAATAATAAATCAGAGATTTAGAACATATGGTAAATGATAAAAATTTCAACCATAGTTGCAGCGGAACGAGCAATCCATTAGAAGAGTCAAATAGACTATAAAGTCTATTATCTTCTCCATGTTAAAAATCCATCAACAATGTTTTATCCCTGTAACATCAATCAACAGTTCCTTTCCACAATCATATGAATAACTCATAATCATAATTGTGATTCTAAATTTTTCTTCGCACCCAGGACGAAAAATATTTTCATCACATGTCTTTACCTGAAACATCAAAGATCATGGTTATACCAAATCACAGTTCCTGTTCATAATCATACTAATAAATCCATCTTTGCACTACGACCAAAGATATTCAACAACAGTTTATCTTTGCACTACGGGCCAAAGATATTCATCAACAGACCATCTTTGCACTACAGGCCAAAGATATTCATCTACAATTCATCTTTGCACTACAGGCCAAAGATATTCCTCAACGTTCATCTTTGCATTACTGGCCAAAGATATTCAACAACAGGTCATCTTTGCACTACGGGCCAAAGATATTCATCTACAATTTATCTTTACACTACAGGCCAAAGATATTCCTCAACAATTCATATTTGCACTACATGCCAAATATATTAATACCTCAAAGAATATATAATCATTTAAGAATTTATATAAACAATAATTATAACCATGTTGATCATTTCACCTTTGCACTTAAGCTAAAGATATTCAATTATAAATTCAATGGTCATGATCATACCAGTCAACAATTCAACTTTGCACTACTGGCCAAAGAGAACCCTAGTCATGATCATACCAATAATTTACCCATCTTTACACTCAAGCGAAAGAGAATTTCAACATCAAGGTTATAAAAATGTTATATATGATTATAAAAATAATATGGTCAAAACATGGATTTAATTCAAGAGCAATATTCATAAATCAACTATAATTTGGTTAGAAAAAGAAACCAATTTTGTCGTGAATAGTAACTCATGAATAGTAACCTCGACTCAAAAGGTAGAAATTCAACAATAAAATCTATACCAATATTTCGGTATAATGATATTGAAAGAATAACATTTCTTAAGCTTATAAACAATTTATTTAAATTGTTTACACTTTACTAATTAATGCATTTAATCATCATAAAATGCCAACTCTTAAGATTTCATCATCAATAACCAAAACCCTCATCAAAAATCTGCATATACCTCATATAGGATTCTCAAGCCATAAAATCCTATTTTCCAATTTTCTTTCTTCACAAAACATATTTAATTCATTTACTCATAACTAGATCATTTTCATAAAAAATACCAAATCAGTTCCAAAAATATTTCTTTTCTGGGATTTAGCATAATATAGTCCCATAGTGAACATATATTTTTCTCAGAATTTTTAAAAGTCATTTACTATTTTTCATATGGCCAAAATAGCCGAATATTTAGACATTTATCAAAAATTGTACTTTTGTCTAAAAATTCTGAAATTTACAGAGTATACTTCTATCATATACATGTACTCCCAATAAAAATTTCATCAATTTTGAGTTAACCACAAGGAATTATAAGCTGTTACTTTTAAAATAGTCTTTTCTCATAAAATTCATAACTCTCAATCTATACATCCAAAAATCACCATTTTTGGACACAATCAAGAAAACTCATCAAAATATCATTTCAAATTTTTCCAGAATTTTTGAAGATCAGAAAAATTACGAAACTGAAAATCATAACAACCCTTAAAATCCCTTAATATCCCTTACAATCCCTTACCTCAAAAGAGCAGTACTTCTGACTGGATATCGAATATGATGCTGAAGGAAACTTGCACTGATGAATAGCAACTCACCAAGTATCTAAAAACTCACAAAATATGCTTCATAATATAGAGAGAGAAAGAGAGAAAGCTTATGTTTCTGGTGTGATTTTCAATTCTAACTTAGCCCTCTATTTATAGGAAAATTTTGGTAGGTTTGACCTGCAACCTGATGGCTTTACCTGCTACTATTCCCACCCACCACATTTGAAATATAATTCAGCACATTTCTTCACCAACCACAAGTGGGGCCCACCAATTCTAGAATTTTCCACCAAAATGATAAACTCCGAAAATTCAACAATTTCTGAACCAGTCATCTCGTAAAATTCATAATAAATCATACGTTCATTTTTAACGGTTCAAAATTTGTGGACATATACTCAACTTATATATGTATAACATATCCAAAAATTACCACGATCCAACGGTCGGATTAAAAATTATAACCCTCGCAAAATATCTCAAAACCCTAATTTTTAATACCTCCATTCCGACAAAAATACTGATAAAAACCTCAACATTAACTCCTTCATTTTTAACCACAAAAATATATCCCTCATTTATATCCACATAAAATAAATATTTCCTTATCATATGAATCAATAATTAATTATTCACAAATAATATTACAGAATCACATTTATGACAACCAGGCCGTTCCCAGGAAAGAGGGGGCTTTCCAATAAGGATTTCTCCTTACTGGCGCGCAATTAGATGACCAAATCTCTCCTTAGACAGAACTTTCTAGACATTGCCAATAATGTTATCTAATAATATTATTCAAATAATATGAATTATTGATCTGATAAATGAAAATACTGTGCAGCAACAATTATTGAAACAACAATAATATAAAATATCAACGCAGCAATTATTGAATCAATAAAATATTGAATAGTAACTACTGTAACAATTATTGAGTAGTGCCTTCTTACGTAAGAATCAATAATTTGGTGCAATACCGTATGCTACTGTATTTTAAACCACCGGTATTCCAACAGTGTTAACGGTAACAACTACGTCGTTATTTGTAAAAACTCAAATTTGTTGTTTTTCTTCACCCGACAGTTATTCGTTATGGGGCCCACAAATAGCTGCGCCGTCGTACGAATATTCTCCGACAGAAAGAATATTCCACGACCAAACGAATATTCCCCGACAACAATGATTATTTTATAACCACTTGCTTATTTTGAAAAAAAAATTCATATTTCACCCATAACTTTAAACTTTTATCAATTTAACCATTTACTGAATAGTAATTATAAGAAAAATTGAATACTTTTATTTCATAAAATTCGGGGTCTTACAATCTCCCCTCCTTATGAAATTTCGTCCCCGAAATTTACGTACCTGGTATTTCGAAGAGTTGAGAATACCTTGCTTCCATTTCAGATTCTATCTCTCAGATCATCATGATTTCTCCATTGCTCATCTCCTGTATTTCAAATATCATTCTAGAATACAGCTTCAAAACAAGGGTTAATTTAACAAATTAACATATCACATAATATTCCGATATTATGACTGACCAACAAATAAGCTTAGGTAAGACACACTAGCGAAGGATTTACTCATCTCTCCCCTCCTAGTTGTATTCCCCGATCTCCGCCAGAGATCATATCCCTAAGCTCTGATACCACCTGTGACGACCCCAAAATAGGTCCATTCCACCCAACCCATTCTGAGTCGCCAAATACATGGTACAGAAAATAACTACAACTTTATTACAACAATTGTCGTGCAAAATACAACAACACATATGTTGTGAGTTTGGATACAAATATATACCAAATGTGACTCATGTTCCAACCGTGGACATCACCTCACAATGACACCTTACATAAAGGTATAGTCAAAAACTGTTTTAGAAATTAGAATCTTTGGGAAGTGCTCAAGGAAACCTTCGTACATGGGAGGCCACGCGTCTAGGTTATGATAGATATCATATGGCCACAGAATTATCCTTGGTTGACCCAATAGACCCCAAAGAAAAACGAGAAGATTACTATCATATTCTTCCCAATGGTGAGTCTTCTCTTGACTTATCATTATCTCCACTGTATCTAACTGAGAATTATACTTCAAACAAACACCAAGATTATATAGGTAGTGCTTGTAGATATACTCGGCAAGCGGATGAGCACAATCATGTCTTATGATGACACGAGGTTGTATGTCGTTAGACATCTTGTATGATAGTGGCAAACCACCCTTCCAACGTTGGGTACACCTTACCCTATTGGATTCACCAAATATAACTACAAAATAAACTTTTCTATACTGCTTCGGGAGAACATCCACAGCTAGAGACCACCGTTCTATTTCCCCGTTACCCTCGCTCGACCCAGCTACACTCTTATTACCTGAAAGGAATTGTGAAGCAAAAGGGTGAGCACAACTAGCTCAGTAAAGAATATCATGACTAAAGATAATTAAATTATCAATAGCCTTCATCAATAATAAATCAGAGATTTAGAACATATGGTAAATGATAAAAATTTCAACCATAGTTGCAGCGGAACGAGCAATCCATTAGAAGAGTCAAATAGACTATAAAGTCTATTATCTTCTCCATGTTAAAAATCCATCAACAATGTTTTATCCCTGTAACATCAATCAACAGTTCCTTTCCACAATCATATGAATAACTCATAATCATAATTGTGATTCTAAATTTTTCTTCGCACCCAGGACGAAAAATATTTTCATCACATGTCTTTACCTGAAACATCAAAGATCATGGTTATACCAAATCACAGTTCCTGTTCATAATCATACTAATAAATCCATCTTTGCACTACGACCAAAGATATTCAACAACAGTTTATCTTTGCACTACGGGCCAAAGATATTCATCAACAGACCATCTTTGCACTACAGGCCAAAGATATTCATCTACAATTCATCTTTGCACTACAGGCCAAAGATATTCCTCAACCGTTCATCTTTGCATTACTGGCCAAAGATATTCAACAACAGGTCATCTTTGCACTACGGGCCAAAGATATTCATCTACAATTTATCTTTGCACTACAGGCCAAAGATATTCATCAACAATTCATATTTGCACTACATGCCAAATATATTAATACCTCAAAGAATATATAATCATTTAAGAATTTATATAAACAATAATTATAACCATGTTGATCATTTCACCTTTGCACTTAAGCTAAAGATATTCAATTATAAATTCAATGGTCATGATCATACCAGTCAACAATTTAACTTTGCACTACTGGCCAAAGAGAACCCATAGTCATGATCATACCAATAATTTACCCATCTTTACACTCAAGCGAAAGAGAATTTCAATATCAAGGTTATAAAAATGTTATATATGATTATAAAAATAATATGGTCAAAACATGGATTTAATTTCAAGAGCAATATTCATAAATCAACTATAATTTGGTTAGAAAAAGAAACCAATTTTGTCGTGAATAGTAACTCATGAATAGTAACCTCGACTCAAAAAGTAGAAATTCAACAATAAAATCTATATCAATATTTCGGTATAATGATATTGAAAGAATAACATTTCTTAAGCTTATAAACAATTTATTTAAATTGTTTACACTTTACTAATTAATGCATTTAATCATCATAAAATGTCAACTCTTAAGATTTCATCATCAATAGCCAAAACCCTCATCAAAAATCTGCATATACCTCATATAGGATTCTCAAGCCATAAAATCCTATTTTCCACTTTTCTTTCCTCACAAAACATATTTAATTCATTTACTCATGACTAGATCATTTTCATAAAAAAAATACCAAATCAGTTCCAAAAATATTTCTTTTCTGGGATTTAGCATAATATAGTCCCATAGTGAACATATATTTTTCTCAGAATTTTTAAAAGTCATTTACCATTTTTCATATGGCCAAAATAGCCGAATATTTAGACATTTATCAAAAATTGTACTTTTGTCTAAAAATTCTAAAATTTACAGAGTATACTTCTATCATATACATGTACTCCCAATAAAAATTTCATCAATTTTTGAGTTAACCACAAGGAATTATAAGCTGTTACTTTTAAAATAGTTTTTTCTCATAAAATTCATAACTCTCAATCTATACATCCAAAAATCACTATTTTTGGACACAATCAAGAAAACTCATCAAAATATCATTTTAAATTTTTCCAGAATTTTTGAAGATCAGAAAAATTACGAAACCGAAAATCATAACAACCCTTAAAATCCCTTAATATCCCTTACAATCCCTTACCTCAAAAGAGCAGTACTTCTGACTAAATATCGAATATGATGCTGAAGGAAACTTGCACTGATGAATAGCAACTCACCAAGTATCTAAAAACTCACAAAATATGCTTCATAATATAGAGAGAGAAAGAGAGAAAGCTTATGTTTCTGGTGTGATTTTCAATTCTAACTTAGCCCTCTATTTATAGCAAAATTTTGGTAGGTTTGACCTGCAACCTGATGGCTTTACCTGCTACTATTCTCACCCACCACATTTGAAATATAATTCAGCACATTTTTTTACCAACCACAAGTGGGGCCCACCAATTCTAGAATTTTCCACCAAAATGATAAACTCCGAAAATTAAACAATTTCTGAACCAGTCATCTCGTAAAATTCATAATAAATCATACGTTTATTTTTAACGGTTCAAAATTTGTGGACATATACTCAACTTATATATGTATAACATATCCAAAAATTACCACGATCCAACGGTCGGATTAAAAATTATAACCCTCGCAAAATATCTCAAAAACCCTAATTTTTAATACCTCCATTCCGACAAAAATACTGATAAAAACCTCAATATTAACTCCTTCATTTTTAACCACAAAAATATATCCCTCATTTATATCCACATAAAATAAATATTTCCTTATCATATGAATCAATAATTAATTATTCACAAATAATATTACAGAATCACATTTATGACAACCAGGCCGTTCCCAGGAAAGAGGGGGCTTTCCAATAAGGATTTCTCCTTACTGGCGCGCAATTAGATGACCAAACCTCTCCTTAGACAGAACTTTCTAGACATTGCCAATAATGTTATCTAATAATATTATTCAAATAATATGAATTATTGATCTGATAAATGAAAATACTGTGCAGCAACAATTATTGAAACAACAATAATATAAAATATCAACGCAGCAATTATTGAATCAATAAAATATTGAATAATAACTACTGTAACAATTATTGAGTAGTGCCTTCTTACGTAAGAATCAATAATTGGTGCAATACCGTGTGCTACTGTATTTTAACCACCGGGTATTCCAACAGTGTTAACGGTAACAACTACGTCGTTATTTGTAAAAACTCAAATTTGTCGTTTTTCTTCACCCGACAGTTATTCGTTATGGGGCCCACAAATAGCTGCGCCGTCGTACGAATATTCTCCGACAGAAAGAATATTCCACGACCAAACGAATATTCCCCGACAACAATGATTATTTTATAACCACTTGCTTATTTTGAAAAAAAAATTCATATTTCACCCATAACTTTAAACTTTTATCAATTTAACCATTTACTGAATAGTAATTATAAGAAAAATTGAATACTTTTATTTCATAAAATTCGGGGTCTTACAATAGTAGAGTTTATTTTCTACTTGACTCTTTTAATGGATTGCTTGTTCCGCTGCAGTTAAACTTGATGTCTATTATATTTTATCAGTTTAACATTGTTGAAGGCTAATGATAATTTATTCTGCATTATCTTAGTCATAATATTTCTTACTGGACTAGTTGAGCTCACCCTTTCTTTCACTGTTCTCTTCAAGAAATGAGAACGTAGCTGGGGCAAGTCGGGGAACGGAGTGATGGTCCGAATGATAGTATTAGTTAGTAGTCCTCACTATTCTATGTAATGGTGTGTTAATAAATATAATGAGGACTCCTTTTGAGTATGAATACTCTCTAGAAGATAATATTTGTATTCAAACTCACAGTTTATGTTTTGTCGTATTGTACACGACAGTTATATTAGTAAGTTGTTTTTATATTCTGTACTATGTATCTGACGACCCAAGATAGGTGATGTATACCTAATTTTGGGGGCGTCACAATTATCACTGCACAGTATTTCTCATTATCAGATCAATAATTCATATTATTTGAATAATATTATTAGATAGCATTATTGACAATGTCTAGAAAGTTCTGTCAATGAGAGATTTGGTCACCTAATTACACGTCAGTAAGGAGAAATCCTTATCGAAAAGTCCCCTCTTTCCTGAAAACGGTCTGGTTGTCATAATTGTGATTCTGTAATATTATTTATGAATAATTAGTTATTGATTAATATGATAAGAAAATATTTATTTTATGTGGATATTAATGATGGATAGAGAAATATTTATTTTGTGTGGATATAAATAAAAGAATTAATGCTGAGGTGTTTTATCAGTATTTTATCAGAATGGAAGAATTCTTAGAAAAGTGTCAATTGTTGTAAATTGATATTTTACCTTACATTATAAATGTATAATGTGGTTATATAATTATATAATAATGGTGATATTTTTACATTAAATTCACGGTGCGTGAATCAAGAAGAGAAATCTTGAAATCAAAAGAAGAACCAAATATGGGATTTTCAGAAAAATTAGTTTATTACTTAATTTTGTGAAATCCATAACTCTTTGTGTATAATGAGTTAGGAGATGTGCCATATATCAAAAGAAAGCCCTGGAAGTAAGCTAAACGTATAAATTTGAATCACCCAATTATTCTTTGTGAATTTTTCGTGGTGACTGTTTGAGTGAAACTGGTACGAGGGACTTATAGTCCGAAGATCAAATCAGTGTTCTTAAAGTTCTATCGCGTGAGTTGTAATTTTAATCCGACCGTTGGATTGTTATGATTTTTAGATATGTTATACATATATAAGTTGAGTTTATGTCCATAAATTTTGAACCGTTAAAAATTAACGGATGATTTGTTATGAATTTTAAGAGGTTTTAAAAATCGTCTGTATGTGGATTTCGGTTATTTTTTATTTGGAATTTGAAAAAACTTAAAGCTACAAAATTGTAGAGAATTCGATTTCGTGTGGAATGGACATAAAATTCGTATTTTTCTGATAAAAGGGCTATTTATTGTGAATTATTGAAGTTTCAAAAATTAAAATATTTTTATTAAAAATATAGGTGGGCCCCACTTTTGGTTGTTGGGGAAGATGGCTGATTTTTGGTGGGTGGAAATAGTAGCAAGTAAAGCCATCAGGTAGCAGGTTAAGTCTACTTTGGCGTTCTAACATTTTCCTATAAATAGGGTGCTGAGTTAGAATTGAAAATCACACCAGAAACAAGTTTTCTCTCTTTCTCTCTCTATATTATCGAGCGTATTTTGTGAGTATTTAGATACTTTGTGAATTGCTATTCAACAGTGCAAGTTTCCTTCAGCCTTATACCTGATATTTCAGCCGGAAGTACGATTCTTTTGAGGTAAGGGATTGTAAGGGATAAAGGATGTTATTTTTTTCATAATGATGTTATTCTTTCAATATCATTTTACTGAAATATTGATATGAATTTTATTGTAAAATTTTTACCTTTTCGTGTCAGGGTTACTATTCACGTATACAACACTATTCACGTATATAGCACTATTTACGTATACGGTACTATGTACGAATACGAGTTACTATTCATGAGTTACTATTCACAGGTACTATTCACGATAAAATTGGTTTCTTTTTCTAACCAAATTATCATTGATTTATGAATCTTACTCTTGAAATTAAATTCATATTTTGATCATATTATTTTTATTATCATATATAATATTTTTATAACATTAGTGTTGAAATTCTCTTTCACTTGAGTGTATAGATGGGTAGATTATTGGTATGATCGTGACTATGGGTTCTCTTTGGCCAGTAGTGCAAATATGAATTGTTGACTGGTATGATCATGACCAGCGAATTTATAATTTAATATCTTTAGCTTAAGTGTAAAGGTGAATTGATTAACATGGTTATAATTATTGTTTATATAAATTCTGAAATGATTATGTATTTCTTTGAGATATTAATATATTTAGCTTGTAGTGCAAAGATGATCTGTTGTTGAATATCTTTGGCCTGTAGTGTAAAGATGACTTGTTGTTGAATATCTTTGGCCAGTAGTGCAGAGATGAACTGTTGTTGAATATCTTTGGCCTGTAGTGCAAAGATAAACTGTTGATGAATATCTTTGGCCCGTAGTGCAAAGATGAATTTATTAGTATGATTATGAACAGGAACTGTGATTTGGTATAACCATGATCTTTGATGTTTCAGATAAAGACAGGTGATGAAAATTATCTTCGTCCTGGATGAGAAGAGAAATTTAGAACCACAGTTATGATTATGAGTGATTCATATGATTGTGGACCAGAATTGTTAATTGATATTACAAGGATAAAATATTGTTGGTGGATTTTTAATATGGAGAAGATAATAGACTATATGATCTATTTGACTCTTCTAATGTATTGCTCGTTCCGCTGCAACTATGGTTGAAAAGTTTTATCATCTATCATATGTTCTAAATCTCTGATTTATTAATGATGAAGGCTATTGATAATTTAATTATCTTTAGTCATGATATTCTTTACTGGGCTATTTGTGCTCACCCTTTTACTTCACAATTCCTTTCAGGTAATACGAGTGTAGCTGGGTCGAGCGGGGGTAACAGGGGAATAGAACGGTGGTCTCTAGCTGTGAAGGTTTTCCCTAAACAGTATGAAAATAATTTTATTGAGAACTTAGGAATAGTGTGTTGTATTTTATACATCATTTAGTAGTTATATTTGGTGAATCATATAGGGTGAGGCAAACCCAACTTTGGAAGGGTGATTTGTCACTATCATACAAGATGTCTAATAATATACAACCTCGTGTCATTATAAGACATGGTTGTGCACATCTACTTGCTGAGTATATCTACGAGCATTACCTATATAATATTGGTGTTTGGTTGAAGTATAATTCTCAATTAGAGACAGTGGAGATAATGATATGTCAAGAGAAGACTCACCACTGAAAATAATATGATAGTAATATTCTCGTTTTTCTTTGGGGTCTATTGGGTCAACCAAGGATAATTTTGTGGACATATGATATCTATCATAACCTAGACGCATGGTCTCTCATGTACGAAGGTTTCCTTGAGCACTTTCCGAAGATTTTAATTTCTAAAACAGTTATTGACTGTACTTTTATGTAAGGTACCATGAGTCACAGTTGGTATATATTTGTATCAAAGCTCACAACATATGTGTTATTGTATTTTGCAAGACAATTGTGATAATGAAGTTGTAATTATTTTCTGTACCATGTATTTGGTGACTCAGAATAGGTTGGGTGGAATGGACCTATTTTGGGGGCGTTATAGATTTCTCCTTACTGGCGCGCAATTAGGTGACCAAACCTCTCCTTGACAGAATTTTTTAGACATTGTCAATAATGCTATCTAATAATATTATTCAAATAATATGAATTATTGATCTAATAATGGGAAATAATGTACCGTGATAATTATTGAAACAACAATAATATAAAATATCAACGTAGTAATTATTGAATCAATAAAATAAAATATTGAACAGTAATTACTGTAACAATTATTGAGTAGTGCCTTCTTACGTAAGAATCAATAATTGGTGCAATACCGAGTGCTACTGTGCAACACCGCGTATTACTGTGTTTTAACCACCGGGTATTCCAATAGCGTTAACGGTAATAAATACGCCGTTATTTATAAAAACTCATACTTGTCGTTTTCTTCATCCAATCGCTTTCCGTTATGGGGCCCACAAAAGGTTGCGCCATCGTACGAATATTCTCTGACAACAAGAATATTCTACGTCCAAACGAATATTCTCCGACAACAATGAGTATTTTATAACCACTTGCGTATTTTGTAAACTTTACATATATCACCCTTAACTTTAAACTTTTATCAATTTAACTATTTACTAAATAGAGAAATTAAATACTTTTATTTCATAAAATTCGGGGTCTTACATATATTATATTTAAATATCTGATTTATCACTGTTGGAGGCTAAAGATAATTTATTATTCATTATCTTAGTCATGATATTCTTTACTAAGCTATTTGAGCTTACCATTTTCCTTTTTGTACCATTATTCTTCTCAGAAAATAAGAGTGCAGTTGGGACTTACCGAAAAATTGAATGATGGTCCAAGTTAGTGGTTGTCCTCATCAAGTTATAAAATAGTATAACAATAATTGTACTGAGTACTTAAAGCATGTGTTGTTGTATTTTATATGGTATTGTAATAATTTAGGTTTGAATATTGTCGTACTATATGCGGTATGATATTTGTATTCATACTCACAGTATGTGTGTTGTCAAATTTTGCACGACAACATAATAGGTTGTAAATAGAAAATTTGTGTTTATAGTATGTATTTTGGCGACTCAAATTGGGTTATGTGGACCCTATTTTGGGGGGCGTCACAGCTCTGATCGAATCGGTCCAACCATCTTTTTTGTTTCTTTACTTTTAATGTTAAATATTAAGTATTAAAAACATAACATATAAACTAATAAAAGTATTATTAATAAACTAACTTATTATTAATGAAGAACTAAATAATTTACAAGAAACTAACATATTATTAATATTTAACATTAAAAATTAATTTATTGATGTATTAATTAATGTTAATATTGCAGTAAAGAATATTAATAAAATTTTAATATTAAATAATACTCCCTCTGTCCCAAGATAAAAGTCCCGGTAGACTTTTCACGCATATTAAGAAGTGGAATAAAATGACAAAATTGCTCATAATAATATGTCATTAATTATTTTCAATGTAGGTGAGAGAGTGACTTTCTAACTTTTTAATTCAAAATATTCTCTCTCCATACTTATTAAATATGGAGAGAGAATTAGAATAAGAAAAGTATGAGATATTTAATGCTACGAGTATAATACGAAAAAATGTTTAAAATTTTGGTTATTAAAGAAAAGTGGACATTTAACATGGGACTACCTAAAATAGTAATAAAAACTTTTATCATGGGATGGAAGGAGTAACATTTATAAGAAACTAACTTATTAGTAATATTTAATCAATTAACTTTTAATGTTCAATATCAAATAAACTAATTAGTTTTATTCATGGAAAATGTATACTAAGTAAGTTGTATAAACTAATTAGTTATATTCTTTGTATTTTTTTAACCTTTCCTTTTATCTAAGATTGTAAAATGAGCAAATAGTTCAGGCTCAATTCGTACTCGTCTATTAAAAGTTCGATTTGAACTCGACTCGAAATATAAATGATTCAAATATGAGAAAAATTTAAAGTTCCATAAATTACTCGAATATTTTCAAATTGTAAATTTTTATTGATACTCGGATCATATTCGTTCGAAAAGTTCAAAGTGTTCAAACTCGATTCGAGATCGTACTTAACTCGGTAGCTAAATGAGCTTCAAGCAAACCTTATTTTATATTTGATGAATTTTGTGCATCAAATCTGAGTAACTTAACACTTGTCTCGACTCAGTTCATTTACACCCTTATTTTTATCTGGCTGGGGAGTAGGAGTGGCGCGTTGCGGCCTTGGGGTCATAGGTCACAACTCACTCAAACGACACGCACAAAAAAACTGTCTTGGGCCTTACTTTTTTTAATTGAATTAGGCTACTTGGTAAATAGACCAAGCCGGATCACGGACCAAAGCCAAGGGCCAGATCAGGTGAAGCTTTTTGCCAGGCCGAGTTTTGGATCCAAAACTTTGGTCTTTTTCTATCCTTTTAGGTCGATCCTGACCTTGATCAGGTCGGACCCAAGCCGTACCCGTAGGTCGTTTCTGCCCCCCTAGTCCATACCAGTGTTATCTAGAATTCTTTAGGGGTTGTTTGATTAGCACTGAATGGCTAACCGATTCAGTCATTTAGTACGTTTCGAATAAAAATCATATGAATGGGTGAATCGGTCAGCCATTCAGACAATTTAGACTGAATGGTTAAGATTGTGTTTATTTACATCTGAATAGCTCTTAATGAGTATGCATCTGATTCGGTTAGAGGCAAAACTTGTTTGGTAAAATTTTTTTTACCTCTTAATGCATCTTAATCGGTAAGATATGAAATTAAATTTATACTATTCAGAGGTAGGTCTGAACCATATTAACTATTTTTTGGGCAAAAATGACCTCTTCAATATTACAAAATCCCTCTTCCTCCCCCAACCGTCATTGTTCTTGTTCTCTCATCGGTTCAGTCTTCCTTCATCATCTTCTCCAAATAGGGTTATCAGTTGTTTGAGAAATCGGAGGCGGCGGATCATCTCTTGTTTAGGTAGATTGAGCAAGTCGATTTTTTGTTAATTAATCGGTTAGGATTTTGGAAGATGAAGCGGCTGCGGATTCAAATATGGATTTGGGGATTTCGGATGAGGAACTAGGGTTTCATGAGGAATTGGGATCCGTGTTTGAATTCTGTTGTTGCTGCTTCTAACGAAGAGATTTGGCTTTTGCCTCGCACCTTTCTTCGTCGCGAAACTTCTGGATTTGGAAATCAATACCTCAAAAAGTAGAGAGAAATTGTGCTTCTTGAAACAAAGAACATGTGAATTTTTTGGGATTTTGATGTGATTTTTGAAATAATATAGAAGGTGATGGAAAGAGAGAAAATAAAAGGTTTGGAGAACAGAGAGCAAATGTTGAGACTTGAAAAAAGAACGATGCTGTAACTATTAAAATCTGCTCAGATGCAGCATGAGAAAGAAAAAAGAGTTCAAAGGTAATATGGTAAAATACTGTTATTAAGACATTTTGAAAAAATTAATTATCAAACAATATTTTTTTCATTCAGATATAATTCTATCCAGATGTCTAATCTGTTCAGATCTGAATATTCAGTTTTATCAAACACCACCTAAATCCCATTTTTTTGGCTGAATGATTTTTTTTTTACAATATTAACTATTATATTAAGTAATATTAAATAAATTTACAATAATTTTGAACTTTTTCAGATGAACAAAATAATAAAATCTGTTATTCAGATATTTTAAATATTTCAATTATCAAATAACTTTTTTTATTCAGATTCATTCAATTTTTATAATAAACCCTTAATGACCATATCTCATCTTGGTCCAAAAATCAATATCAAGTGAGCTAATTTTATTTTATTTATACCCAAAAAGAAAACATATATCTCCACTAAATCGTTTAGTGCAATTTTCACAAACGCAATTTGTACTCCATCTATTTTAAATTATAAAATCAATATTAACTTCCAACCTTAATATGATTCATTTAACTTTTAAAAATAATAAATTTTTATAATTAGCCGTACTTTTTAAATAGTATAACATTCTCATAATTATATTTTCCAAAACTATTTGAATTCATATTAATTTTAAATTTGAAAACACCTCAAATTGACTTCAAAATATCAATATTGATCTTACATTTTAAACAAGAGACTATATTTTCATGAAATTTCTGTTATTCTGTACACGACAAAGGAAATCACATATTTTCTTCTGGAATGTCTACAAATAGCTTCTACTGATGCACCTGTCTGATTTTCAAAAGAAAAACTTTACAAGGAATTGTCCCAAACAAGTGAACATTTGCCTTCACTATTTCTGAGCAATAGTATCATAATGTGATGAAATAGATAAGCACTCAGATGCTCTAATAGGTTAGGATGCCCACTATTTCAACCACCAAAACAACAAACTAAACCAAGAATAAAAATAGATAGCCCCTTAATTAGCAAAAAAAAAAAATATAGATGGCCACTTGCTTAATGTCATACACCTCGGTGCCTGCACTATTAAGAGCCCACAGGAAAAGGTCAAAGACAAAAACTACCTTAATACAGTCAGAGAAACGCTCTACATGATTAGATTTTGAACCCTAGCCAACTGTAATGCAACTAAATTTTGCCAAAACATCAGCAGAAGCAGTTAAGTGTGCATCTTGGTAATTGCCAGTTACAAATGGTTTAATAGTCTACCAGTAACAACATTACTCCTTCCCTGGACCATTAGCTTTTGAACTAGCATCTTCGAAGAGCTGAGAGTAGCAGGATTTGTATGAGTGTACCACCAGCATGTTAGGCCCGAGCCCCAAGACTAGCTCTTGTAGTGCAATAACAAGAGAATACGAGACAAGTTTTATCTCTTGGCATAGCATAATGGCAATAAGATTACGCTACTAATTCAAATCAACAATATAGTATATTGTCAAATACTTTATCGAGGAGGGAAAAAAAAAACTGTCTTGATGATTTTTGAGTAGCCTTATACATATATATTGGTTCATGCCACACCATGAAGACTTCAACCAAACAAGTCAAAGAAGAACAATCAATAGAAGATGAATTAATTGCAAAGCCAGAAAGAACGTTATTAGGAGAAGTTCAATACAGGCTGCACAAATCCATGCTAATGTGACAGTAGAAAAGGATCATAAACAATACTAGCCTTCTCGTTATCCCAAAGTAGGTTGACTGGGGCGGAGTGTTTCACACATTAGCTGCACTATATTTAAACCAGTCTATGATCCAAAATATTAACTTTGGGTACCAGGTCGAGGAGGTCCGAAGTAGTTTGTCACAATTCCCATAATAGCAAACCTGGTTTTTAGATTATTAAAAGAAAAAAGTGAAAAAAAAGAAATAAGAAAGACATTAATAAAGATATAATGCAAGGTCCTGTGACACAGGCTGGCTAGCACAGATCCTCTTTTTCACAGGCCATGTTGGCTTATTATGTTTTGAATGACAGATACTACGACATTCCTCAACCCAAAATACTGATTCTCCCACGACATGGACAATACAAGAAAAGCTCCATGTCAGAATATATTGTCGCATATCAAAGGCATTTCAGTTGGCAAAAAACATTCAAACATCATACATGAATATAGCATATAAAGAAAAGCAAGACAACGTGCTTTACGTCATCTGGACATTGGCAATGTCACAATTCATATTCTTCAATTGGTTATGGCTTCCAAAAGGAATGGTTATTATGTTCTAACTTCTAAAGGTTTGGGAAATCGAAAAACAGACAACTACACCATCGGTAGTCGTAGTGTTATGACCTCCATAAATCCCATTTGGAGTTGTGTTGTATTTGCATGCTAGCGAAAACCTCATATACTGAAGCTCTACCGGTAACCAATAGAGGAACAGGATATACATATCATGCATGAAGGTATTAATGGGGTTATGCACCTTGTACCCAGAGAAAATCGAAGTTGAATGAGATTATTATTATTATTATTTAGGACTTTTAGAATGATCATAACAGGGAGTAAGATTTAAATTATTTGTCCCCGGTATATTTCAGACCCCGCCTATGAGGAGTACAACGTAGAAAACATATGATATTGTCCACTTTGAGACAGTTTCTAAATTGAGAAAACCATTGGTTGGCTAGCGCTCATTTTTAACTCTTAGCTGTAATATTTTTCAAGCTTTTAATAGCCAGTTGATACATTATAACATTACCAATTATCAAGCAAGATGACATTGAATACCTTGGACATTTGACCCACATAGGAGGATTAGCAGTCACTTTTCCACTGATCTTTCGCTTACCATATCTAATCGTCAATTGAATTGGCTATAAAATGAAGCAAATAACCTTTACTTAATCAAAATTTTAGGCCTTACATTTAATGCATAACGCTGTTCCAAAAGTACCCTTTCGTAGTCTTGGAGAAGAAGATTCAACTCAGGTTGATGTATACTGCGATATAAACGCAATTCATGAGCTCAGAAGCACTCCAAAGAAAATGACTCTAAGAATGGCATCTTCCAAAACAGACAGTGAGACTTCTTCTACTGCCGGTAAACTTTAATTTTTATTTTTGAAAAAATATATATATATATTAAGAGACTCCAAAAGGGGGTGGCGTCCCAATACACGTGTATACAAAAGTAGGCAGATGCAAAAAGACAGCCTGCACCACAAAAAGCCCCTATACACCAAACCAAAAGCTCTCAAAGAGCCCCTAAACTGAAGTCACCCAAAAATCAAAGAAATAAATTATAAATCCATGGAGCACTTCATTTTGCCAAACAAAAAATAACAGTCACCTAAACAAAATTTTAACATGAAGATGTCAGCTTTTACTCATTTTACAAATACCTCCTATTTTTCTCTCGCCAAATTGTACACCATAAGCAACGAGGGATTGTATCTCACCTCTTCGGAAATCTAACACCTTTAAATCAAACACAGCATCACCCATTCTATGCCGAAAAATTACTGTGGGCTTAATAATTGAAGTAAAGAAAACTAGAGGATTAAGTTCCAGGAAGCTATGCCATGAGAAGTGTAATTAATGACTACACGCTTTAGCTAAATCATTTAAGTTACAGTTTCATACATTTTAAGTCCAATCCTAGATCACGTGTGATCTTCATAAACATAGTCCAGATTAAGTAAACAATCATCCATATACTAGTAATCCAGCAATAACAAGATAAAAGGTAAATATATAACGGTAAACAAATGATAAACAAACTTAAAGATAAAACAGAATAAGAGTGAGCTAACTTACATAACAGCAGTAGAGATCTGCTTCAGATCAGTCTCCAAATTCCTCATGTTAGCAAGTGAATGAGCACAACATATCAAAGCAAGCCACGAACCAAGCTTATACTGCAATTCATTACATTAAAATATAATCAATCAATCAGAAGAGATATAAATAGAAAAATCTAGTGAAGAGAGAGAAGGACGAGACGGACCCTAAACATGACGCCAACAACACCAAAGACGATGGCGATGAAACCAGAGTAATCGATCGGAAGATTTTCAGGTGGCACCACCGGAGCTACGTACGGCTTCGCCGCTGACGGCTGCCGTGGATCGTTGCCTGCGGACGACATTCCTCTCCCTCCTCTCTTTCTCTCTCTAGAAAAACGACCAAGAAGGAAATCTAGTTTGGCGTTGGACGTCAAACCCACTAGTCATAGAGCCAATTAATTTGGTTGCGAAATTTTACACTAGTCCCTCCTTCCCAAATTATAACATTATTTTTGTGCAAACGTCCAAAAATATCCTTTATATTTTTTCGGATATCCCACTTGCACCCTATATTTTTTTTTTATCTAAAAATATCTTTAACTTTACAATTTTTAAGTTGATTGTGCCCCTGGCGTTAACAGACATATCACGTAGACTAACGTCGCTTATATCTGGACATTTTTTGCTGACTAAACTCTTTCTCTCTTTTTCCCTCTTTTCATTATTATTTGCTTTTTCTTTCTCCATCCAAATTCTCTCTCCTCTGGCCTTCGCCTTTATCATCATTATCGGTAGACCCTATACACTTTCATAGACTTTATTATCTCACCTTAATTCTCCATTTTAGATCTTCAGAAAAAATATAACTCAAATTAACTAATAATTAAGCCCATTACAAAAATTTCTCAAATCATAATCTTTTTCTTCTTCATTCTCAAGAATCAAAGGAAAATAGAGGTTTTAATAGATCATAAGGAGCCCAAAGAGAGATTCAGTACTGCTAGCGTACACCGGCGCATGCAGCGTATCCATAACCCCAAGCAACAATCTCAGATCAGACTGCTTGTATATATATTAGCAGCTATGGATGGAGCCCGAGAAAGATGGTCATTCATCCATTGTCCCAACCCGGCCTAGCTAAACCTTTAACGTCTTCTAATTTCTCATCAACACACCACCCTTTAACAAGCACATCACATATAAATTCATCTAGAAAAAGCTCATTAGCCAAATTCTTAACCATTTTCTCAGCATAACTAACAAACCCAAGTTCACATTACACAATCAACTTCAAAGAATCAAATTTTCTAACAAACCCATAATCATTCGCCATTGTATCGAAAAACGAAACTACCTACATGGGTCTCCCTATAATATCTCAACTTTTTTTATGAATAAAGATTTAATTTTCTCTAAATATTATTCTAAATACTAAGGTGTTAATTTAATAAATGTTATAGTTGTGGTTGATATGTGCAAATTATGCAAAGTAAACAGTTGTCGAAAAGTATTAGTTTTGTCGGGAAATATTCTTTTTGTCGGAGAATATTCGTACAACGCCGCAATCATTGTTGGACTCCATAACGGAATAACCGTCAGATATATAAATCGACATAAATAACCTTTTTATAAAAATTGACGACGAAATTTTTACCGTTAACCGTTAAAATACCCGGTAATAAAAGTACAGTAATACGCGTTGTTGCACAATAGCACACGGTATTGCACAATATCTCTGATTATTGATTCTTATGTAAGAAGTCACTTAATAATTGCTACAGTAAAAATTGCACAGTCTTTCATATTATTGATGCAATAATTGCTATAGTGATAATTGAATAGTATTTTATATTATTGATTCAATAATTGTCACGACACAGTAACTTATATTATTGAAATGATATTATTAGATATCATTATTGACAATGTCTAGAAAGTTCTGTTGAGCAAAGGAGTTAGATATTTAATTACGCGTCACTGAGGAGAAATCCTTTTCGAAAAGCCTCATGTTTCCTAGGAATGATCTGGTTGTTAATATTGTGAGCTTATAATATTAATTGTGAATAATTATTATGTGATGGATATTGATTCAATTTTGATATAAATGAATAAATTTAGCATAAAACATTTGTTGAAAGTTTGACATATTTTTCTATGAAATCACAATTATCTTCTCCGATAAATTATTCATTCAAATATATTATTATAATATTACATAATAATAGTATAATGTGATAATATAATAATATAATTTTATAATGTAAATGGTAATATTATTATAATAATATTTATTTTTCAGTATATGAATAAAAGTGGAGCGAAGGTTATCATTTTAGTTTTGAATTCCTTTTTCAAAATAATTTCGTACACGTCTCATTTTCAATTCTCCTGTAACCCATGTTTTCCTAATTCATGGGGCCTCACCCATAAGAAATCTGAGGAAATTAGGCATTGAAAGAAAAAAAAAGTTAGGTAGAGAAAAAAAAAGTTAGGCAGATTAATTTATTTTCTTCCTCCGAGTTGCACTATAAAAGGGAGGTTACCCCTTCATTCTAAACACACCAAAATATACAAGTGTTCATACTGCAATATTATGAGTATTTCTTTTGAGTATAAGAATACTTTGAGTGTAGTTTATAGTGCAAAATTTTCTCAGGATAATATCTGTTATACCAAGTCAGATCTAGCTTCTTCTAAAGTAAAGGATATTATTTTATTTCAATACTCGTAAGGGATATCATTTTCTTTCATACTCCATATTATGTAAGTGATATTATTTCATTTCATATTCCTAAATTTAAACTTACTATGGTAAGCATTGCTTTTATAATTCATGAAATTATTAGAAATTCTTTAAGGTTTGCGCTTCATCTAATATCATTTCACTGGAATATTGGTTTGAACTTTCTTATTAAATTTTAATCTTTTAATGTCGAGGTACTATTCATCCGGGGTACTATTCATAAGTATTATTCACGACAAAATTTAGTTTCTTTTCTTTGTCCAAATTATCTTCTTAAATATCATTTTTGAATTTTACTCTACAATTAGTGATCATGTTGATAATTTAGACATTCTTGAACTCGGGATAAATTAAATTATAACTCTCTAATATTTATCCTTGATCTCACTTGATTCATTATTTATATCATTGTCATCATTCTCATGCTTATATTATGGTGAAAGTCATATTTGGCCCGTAGTGCAAAGATGAACGGTTGATTGGTATGATTATGATCAGAAATTGTGTATTGATATAATCATGACATTTGATGTTGCAGATAAAAGTTTGTGGTGAAAGTCCTCTTTGGCTCGTAGTGCATAGATGGACAGATGTTTGGCATGATCATGACAACTGGTGATATAAACGATTATCTTTGGCTCGTAGTGCATAGATAATTTATGGGTATGAAACAATTATTGATTGGTGTTATATGGATAAAATATTGATGATGGACTTTTAAATCATAGAAGATAATAGACATCATGCTTTACTTGACTCTTCTAATGGATTGTTATTTTCGTTGAAGTTGTTGATTTAAAACATGTTGTCCATTATATTTTATCTGATTTATCATTGTTGAAGGCTAAAGATAAATTATTTCTCATTAATGTTATTTACTAGGCTAGTTGAGCTCACCCTTTTTCTTTTTGTTCCATTGTTCTTCTCAGGAAATGAAAGTGTAGTTGCGACTAGTCGGGGAGTGGAGTAATGGTTCGAGATAGTTACTATAGAAGTTTTCACTATGTTGTGAACTAGTGTGAGAATAACTGTAATGAAAACTTAATTTGAGTTTGGATATTGTCATATTATGTACGATGCAATATTTATATTCAAACTCACAGTATGTGTGGTCATATTTTGAACGACAGTTTAATAGTTGTAAATAGAGAAGTTTGTATTGAAATTTTATAGTATGTATTTGGCAACTCAAAATGGGTTGTGTGGACTTATTTTTGTGAGCGTCACACTCCCAACCCGAACCAGGCGATCAATCGAAGATTCAAGGGTTTTAGCTCCGACAACCCCACGGTTATCAACAAGAACTTCATGGGTTGCCTTAAAATCTTTCCAGCTGTCAAAATAATTGACAAAGTACGAAATAATTTCATCAGTGGGTTCAAAATTGGGTTTTGAAAAAACCCATTTGTGAAATCCAAGAGCAGAGCGGCCATCATCTGGGGAAAGATTGAGTGTGGAGAGGATAAGGGTAGGGGTTAGTTTGATGTGAGAGAAACTGAAATCAAGGCGTTGAGGAAGAGAAATAGACCCTTCTGAACCAGATTCTTTGAGGAGCTCAGAGGATAGGGAACTAGTAATAATTTCTTCTTCATTTTGTGGGTTTTCAATTACAGAAGAAAAGGGTTTAAGAGAGGAGACAGAAAATGGGTTTAGGGGAAAAGATTTGGGGGGAAGATTTTGAGAGAGAAAGGAAGAGGGCTTAGAGAGTGAAAGTTGTTGATGGAGATGGGGTGATGGAGTTGAGGAGGAGGAGGAGGAGGAGAAACAACGGAGGCGTCGAGAGTCTAGGCATTTTTATCGTCTGTTTCAGCTTATTAATAAAATGCACATAATAAATAAATTATAAAATATACATAAAATATTATTTTTATACACATCAGATGTTACATTAGCAATTTTTGTTTTAATTATTTGTCACGTCAGTAAAATATGTCCAAGTGTCAATTACGTTTGTTTACGTGGCATGTCTGTTAAGTCGACCCAAAAATTGTAACGTTAGGGATACTTTTGAACAAAAAAAAGAATATAAAATGCAAGTGGGACATCGGGATAAACGTTAGGGACATTTTGGATATTTGTCTCATTATTTTTTATTGGACTTTAGTACCATATATCTTAAGTATAAAATTAATATAGAATTCATAAAATAACGAATTTTATAATTAATTAAATTTCAAATAATTTATAATATTTATTATTGTATTAAATAAAATTAGATAAATTTATATTAAATTTAAATATAAAATTATTTTAAGTTGATTTTAAAAATTAATAATATGATTATATTTATAACAGAGCGAGTATGAAAAAGTGTATTTTTTACTGGATTGATTGGTCATTGGAGTTTTGAATTAATATATTTTATTGCGTGCCTATTTGACCCCGTACTTGAGAAGATCAATTAATGTTTAATAGACGTTTCAAATTTTTAGTCTCAATTGAAGTTCAAATGATGTAAATTGATTATCTAAATAATAGTTGAAGAGATTGTTAAAAATGCCCTTAATATAACATATCTTCTATTTAATGACTATTTAACCTCTTTTTCTCTATAACATGAGAATTTGGAAGAAATAATTAATATTGAATTCAGAGAGAGTAAATGTATACTTCAATTAATAAGTAATTTAAAAAGGCTATTTAAGTATAAAAAAATTATTAATTAACGTGCCGAAACCAATTAAGACGTTTAATACGAAACGGAGGGAGTACTTTATAACAAATCAGAAGAAATATATTTAGCCAACGTTACGATGATAAATTATTTATTTTAGACGCTTTTTGAGATCAAAAATTTGTTAACATCTAAAAATGAAAACCCACATAACAGGAAGACATAGAAACAAGAATGTTCATGTATATATAGCAGGAATTTGGTTGACTGCATCAAGCCTGCAACAATATGTTGTCCCCATTACCAAGATGCGCCAACCAAGTTCCTTAAAATTTCAAATCACAGCATTTACATGAGCCAAACTTTACATTCTTCTCTCCATATTTGGAGGACAAAATCTGCACTCCATTCTTCTCTTGCATTTCCATTTGTGTGGTTCTTTTGGTAGTGTTGCAAATGTCAGTATATAATATCAAGAAAATAGACTAGGGAAGCACAGGGATGCTAAACCAAGGGGGAAATTAATTAATTAATGATCATAATGAAAGACATTGTACCCTATCAGGGAGATTCCTTGGCAATGTTGGCAATGGAACTAAAGTAGCATATTTCTCGGTGAAGGGTTTCTGAGCATTCACAGCTGTATTGGATGATGATGAGGTCTCAGCGCCGTCAGTTTTCAACCGGCCATGACACTTTGCGAATCGATTCATTAAAGAAAAATTCTCTACATCTTGACATTCCACTCTCAAGTCCAAGACTGATGCCCTCTTGTCCAGTCTGCATTACGACAAGGAAGGTTGATAAAAAAAAAAAAAGAGTTAGCAACAGGCAAGACAACAACAATTGCAACTTCAGACAACAATTCCCCCCTCCATCTTCTTTCTTCTTTTTTTTCATCTTTTCTCCCTACAAACCTCAGCCCACCACATCCCCACAAACAAGGAAGGAAATAATAAGCAAATTAATTAAACAAGAACTTAGCAGTAATGATAATAGCAAGTTCTAAATATTATTGGACTAGCTATATATACAACGACAAACAGTCTAAAGTGCTGACGCAAATTGGGATGATTTTCTCTATGGTGTGTGTTAGGAATTGTACAACATGGAGGGATAATCTACTAATTTGTACTTGGGGATAGTTCTAGAATTAAGGCCATTTGAAGTCTCTCAAGGGGAATGGTAGTCTTTTTCTTTTCTTTTTCCTGTTAAAAAAATCACTAGGATCTCTCTTATATAAGCCTTGTTCAGCTAGTAAAGTTAACACTTTTGATGATAAATGAAATACGAGAGCTCATTTGGAGCTTCTCCTCTATCCCCCCTCTTCCAGTGGTGAACACAGGAATTTTATCAATAGCACTATTAGAACTAAATAAAATCAGTAAAAATAAATGAAAATTACTAAAAAAAAAAACAAAGATATGAACAATAAGGCGCAAGCCATGGCAACCGTATGGCGACAAATCATTAACAATGTAAAATTTATACATTATTTATTTTACTTCAAAAGTATATTGAATAATAAAATTTTATATAGATTAAAACTCAAAACATAATAACTAACACTATGAAATACAATTTAAAACACCATTATATGAATACTCACAATCAAAATTCACAAAATAAAACATTTGACATTAAAAACTAGCAAAACAAGTCAACAAACATTATGTAAAAAATAAAAAATCAACCAAGTCAACACCCATCCTAATAAGTAATAAAATTACATTATATAAGAAGGTGATGGGTTATGATGAGTCATGGGTAAAAAATGACTTAATCACCTAACTTGGGCCAGCTACCAAAGCGTGAACCTTAGCAGCTCAGTGTCTAAGGCGTCTTATCTTTCTCCAGCACCAGAACGCCTGGTTGTCGCCTAGGCAACGCCATGATAATTATGTTAATTTTAGAACGGATGGATTAGTGTGTTGTATTGAAAAGAGAGCAATTTCATTTTATTCCATTACATTATTTTCTTTTCCTTTTTTTAACTTTTTGATATATTTGTATTAACAGTCCTTTGCCCTAACCTCCATCTGCGCATGTCCTCTACCTCTATTATTCTCAATCGCCCTTTCTTGCATCTTCTCTTTCGCCTAAACTCTTGAATCTAATCCTTCCTCTCTATTTTCTGGTTGTCTAGTTAGGCTCCATTGGAGGCCTAATACTATGATTGGCAATTTGGCACTTGAGAACGAAAGAAAAAGAAATAAAAGGAAGAGGAAGAGGAAAAGGGAAAAAAACAAAATGTAGAAAAAGATCGAAAAAGAAAGACCTTTATATTAACAGGTAGTTACACATACATTTAAAAAGTTTAATATTTAGTATAGGAACTAATATTTCCACAAGGGTCTCTCTCACGTGTGAATGCAATACACACTCACTATTCATGTGAGACAAGCCTTGTGGAAATTTCATATTTCCTTGTGGAAAGTTAATATTGTATAATGTGAGTTGTTTCCTAGTAGTGTCTGCTCACTATTAAGTTTATATTTCCTTGTGACAATCCCTCAAGTATAGTGTGAACTGTTTCCTAGTAGTGTCCTCTCAATAATCCCCACTTCGAAATAAAGACCAAGTGAAAATGAAAATAAAATAGAAAGTTACAAACTATAAGGGCTTTGTTCAACATATTATTACACTAAAATTTATCAATGTACGCCATATCAGATAATGCAGGATTGGAACTTGGTGTTCATTAGAAAGTGTCACCAATTTTACTTATCATTTTATTTTCTTTCCAGTTGTGTTTTCCGTGTTCTAAGCATAGGATAGGGCAATTATTCTCTAGTCCTAACTTTCATAGCCTTTGTACAGATTAACGTGAAAACCTCAGCCCTCCGCTAATATACCGACTTTGCACTAATGACTCCCAAAGACTAGGACTAGTTGAAATCTTCCATATGGTAACAGCAGCTTCTATATATTATTGGATCAACTATAAACATATGACAATCAGCGTTGAGTGTTGACCTGACAATTTATTGGGATAATTTTCTCTTAAGGCTATGTTTGGTACTTGGAAAACTCAAGGGCTAGAAAAAATAAAGAAAAGGAAAACAATACAGAAAGTAGAAAAAGAAAAGACCTTCATAAACATTCTCTAGTTATATACTACCTCCGTTCCTAAAAGATTGTCGTTTAAGATTTTGGCACATGGACTAAGAAAGTATCATTTATCAAGTAAAATTTGTTTAAAATTCTATCACTACCCCTTTATGAAAAATTGAAAACTATTAATACAAGGGAGAGAATTTCTTGGGACAATGAGAAAAGGTAGGGGTAATATAAGAAAGTAAACAATATATTCTCCTCTAAAGTTGTAAACGACAAACTTTTTGGAACAAATTTTTCTTCTAAAACGACAATCTTTTAGAAACGGAGGGAGTATACTCTAAAGTTTAATGCCATATTTTCTAATGTGCTCTTATTCTCAACTTCTAAATAAAAACTGAAAGGAAAATGAGAAGAAAATAGAATGTTAGAAACTAAAAGAACCATGTTCAATTAGAAGCAGGTGTATTTCCTGGTTAGAGTGGAGGTGGTTTGGGGATTCAAGATCTCTAGACACTGGCATGGGCGTCAAAGGCCACTTCACTGCTGTTGCACCTAGTAATCAAACTCGTTGATTGCTCGTAGAAGGAGTCGCATGACTCAGTTTTGACCCAAACTTGACTAAGCATCAACAGTTCCATAGAGAAATGCGTCCATATTCTCCGTTCATTGTTGCCTTATAGGTGACCCAGAAAGGGGTGAGATGAAAAAAAGAGGTTTCTCTAGAAATCGATTCACGAATACCATTGTCCATCTAGGAACCTTAGTTGCTATCAGTGGCTCTACTATTAGTCTCGATTATATCGAAGCTTTTAGGTTCTTTTTTTTTTTTTTGAAAAACGCACTAGTTCTCAATAATTGTTATAAGGTTGTGTATTTAATTATGCTAAAAATATGACGCATGGCCACTTCTTGTAGGTGGACAAATGTGTGTCATACACTCGGACACTGACACTCCGCGAAGACTTTTGGGTATGCGTCGCATACTTCTAAATATGTTAAGATTGGTGCTAGTATTATCATTGAACTTAAATATATGGAATTTACTTATTACATTGATATATGTAGATCTATAAAAATATATAAATTTTCATTTTGTATCTATGGTGAATTTTGAGTTTGTTAATAACTTACTGATATCCTGATGGATAACATTATTTCAACATGTGTTGTGTTTTTGATATTTTTACATGGTTCTCTCTCACATAGAGGTGAGACCTACCTTATTCTGATGTGAGAATTAGGCCCATGTGGAATTATCAAATATACATTTGGATTATCTATTCCCTTCCTTAATTTATATATATGCCTTATTTACTAATTTCCCTTTTTTTCCTCTATAATTAGTATTCAGTTAAACATCAACTATATAATTAGAAGGATCAAATAAAGACAAGAACATGTGTCATACTTAAACATAGTTATCTCTTTGAGTTGTATATTATAATTTTATTTGTTATTAGACTTGGACATGTTTATAGTACAAGGGTTTCACAATATTTTGCTTGGTTTTATCATGCACTATTAACAATGAGATTTATTTACACATTTAAATTTATTAAAAGTATATATAAAATCCAACGTATCCCCAACTTATAGTATCTTGTATTTTGAAAAGATGTCATGTCCCATATCGTGTCAAATTTGTATCGCCAATATCCATGCTTCCTAGTGCTAAAGTAACCAACTCAAAGTTTCATCATAATTTTACATATAGTTCTAAAGTTGGGTATATTTCAAAATTCCACTCCTGCACTTTCACAATTAAGAATAGAAGAAAATAGAAATTACAACGCCTTGAGCATCCGCCTAAAACCTGGCTAGGAAACCACCAAGGTGAGCCTACACGGCCTAGGCGCTTGAAACTCCATTGCCTAGGTCCGTGTAGCGCTTTTAAAACATTGCATTTGATTCGGAGAAGGGATGTTTCCTTGCCGATGGAGGGATGTTGAAAGTCATCGTGTCAGTAGGCTTTAATGAGTTCTTTGGCGCATTTCTTGGGAGCATGTGAATAAGAGGATAACTTCCTAATGGATAATTGTTGCAGGGAGGTTTCTCTAAGGAAGCATTTCCCTAATCTGGTGAATGCTGTAGAAGGTCAAGAGATCAATATTGTTGATTAGGACTCATAAATTGAGGAGAGATGGTCATTGCAAAACATTCAAGATTAGGAGTTAGAGGAGCAAGTTTGCTGATTGCTCTTAGTGAGGAAGATCAAACGGATAATTAGGATGATTCAATGCAGTGAATAGAGCACAACAGTGGATGCTTCTTAGTGTGTTCCTACTTCAGGGTGTCACAATGTAATGACAGTAGACACCTACCATGGAGGACCATATAAAAGGTTGGAGCACAACAAAAAGTATCTTTCTTTCCTGGACGACGTTACCCAAAGTAACCTTTAGAAGAGAGGCATAGCTTGCAAGTAATATAATGACTTTGCACAAAAAAAGATGGCAAGGTACAAGTCTCATCCTAACTTCTTAAAGTTACCACAAAACTATCATTGTTCCACGTCATATCTGTAAATCTCAGTCTCAGTAATTACATCAAATATAAAAGCCCACAAAAATAGTCAAAGAACTGGCCAAGGAAGAAAGTAAAGCAACATAAGAGGAACCAAGGTTAAAAAATTTCGGGAAAAAAATTGAAAAGAAGACGGTATAAACTACTGAAGAATTACCTCAATAAATCAATTTCTAACTTCCGTACTCTACCCATGAAGTTTTCCATAACTAGTGAAAGGTTCAGGTCACCGATTCCATCAGATGTTTTGCACATATCAGCTTGGCTACAAAACAGTTGCCCGAAACAAATTATTAAGGACAAAATAATTTCATTCTTAAATGACAAGTAACACATGATCCTTCACAGATGTAGATGAAAATTTTCGAACAACTTCAAAATAGTTCTACATACAAGTTTGCTCCCTCGGGATGCACATCAGAGTAACTTTTTGAGTAAGACATTAGGCTGCATGCATCACCTAATGCTAGTCTAGCAACAAAATATGCCACAATCTCAGAGTTCAAACTGGCACCAGCAGAGAGAATAACTGCTGGAGGAGTGCGAAACAGTTGTTGCATTAGCTGTGTCGTCAAGATCAGTCGCCGTCTTCTTGCTCTACAAATTGGTAGTCCATCTTCAATCATGTCAGCAGTATCTTCGACCTGTCATATGAAAATAAGAAATAAAACTACAAGATGGTGACAACAGCAAACAATGAAAGTACAGATGGTGACAACAGCACACCTTCTCACACAATCGATTTGCTGCTTTAGCCCAGTCTGCTTCTGCCATTCTGCTAACGATGAAAGTTACTGACGTTAGTAAACCCAAAGTAACAAAAACAAAAAAGTATAAAGTGGAAGGATAATAATAACTTATACGTAAATCTCCCTCACTCTCAGTGTAGATGTGTCCCCTTCTTTCCTTCTACAGTGCCGCATGAATTTTAATGTGTCAAAAACAAATTTATACATTATATTTTACTAGTCATCTGAGATACACACACTACGTGTTAAAAATAAAAGTTGAAAATAAGAGTTGAAGGAGAAGAGGTTATGAGAGAGTAGGAGAGTAAAAATAGAGATGAGAGAATAAAACAGGGGGGGGGGGAAGTGGCACAGCTTCGAGAGACGCAGTTAAAACTTTTCCTCTCCCTTAATAATCTTTTTCTAAAAAGTTGAAATGTAATACTACCTCCATCCCAAATTCAATGCCATCTTGGAAATTCATATTTCAACACGGGATTATAGATGTTCAAGTCACACATTTAAAGGCTATTTTTTAAAACTGTTTTTCCTAAATTATTCTTTTAACATTTAAAAAAGTGCAGTTTTGGAATATATATATATATATATATATATATACACACACACACACACACACACACACACGAAAAGCATAATATTTAGTCATCCACACATTTTAAATACGTGCCACTAACATAATTTTAAAACACGGCACTTAACTTGGGACTGAGGGAGTGTATAAATATATTAAGAATATAAACATATGTTTAATATATGCTATGTAAATGCGTCTAACACGTCATTAAATTTGTGTTGCACACAAAAAGGTGGACAGTTAAAACGAGATGAAGCGAATATAAACACAAGCTTCCCGAGGAAAATTAGCATATAAATGCATATATTATTGTGGAAGAGAAAAAGGAAGTAATTGCCCGTGTATTACAAACCACCTGATAGTCTGGAGATTTAGGGAACCCTGTGACACTTCTTTGTTCCAAGATTGAAGCTCAGATGTAGCTTTCTTGCGTTTCTTTGGTCTCAAAACCCCAAACTGTTGACCTACAATATCTGAAGGCAATGACTGAGGTAAAGAGCAATTTTCAATTGCTAGTGACGCAGAGGTTGAGCCTTGCCGATTATGACCAATTTGATTTGTATCAGCAGCAGCATTTACATGCTCCATTGAACTTAGCATATGCAAACTACTAGAAGACTTCTCAAGCGCGAATGATTGCTCCACAGACTTTACAATGTTAACTTTTCGTGCAGCATACATTTGCAACATTTGCTCGTTTTTAAAGGTTCCATACTGATTAAACCAAGATGGTGCCATCTGCGGACTAATCTTAGAGTGTTCAATTCTAACAGAGGTTGTATTGTTACCGTTTTGGTTAAACATTAGCTCATCCTGTGAAGAGACATTTCCAAGTAGAGAAGAAGATGCATTTCTCTCCAAATAATCATCCGACTCTGAGAAACTTACCGTTTTGGGGTCTCCAGACGGAACAGAGGAGCGTGAAACTAATGTCTCTCCAACCATAGCATTGCATTCATTTGCCTGTCCCGACTTGGAAGCAACTTGCTCACCAACCAGAATAGTATTGGATCCTTTCAGTCTTTTCAAATCCCTATTACTTGGATCAGTCTCTACATTCTTCATGGCCTGCATTTGATTCAGCAAGGAATAATTTTGATGGAAGAAGTTATTTGGTTTCAAAGAGCGGCCAAAGGCTTCAATATCTCTCTGAGTTGAAGCAGAATTCGAAGGCGATGCATCAGGGAGATGCTGGATGATGGCTCCTTTCCTCTGTGATTCATTCATCTTTTGCACCAATTCTATATTTACAGACGATACCTGCTGGCAGGGGTTTTCCCCTGTCAGTTGCTCATCTCCGCACACAAAACCTTGCGAATGCACGGAGCCCGCACCCAACTCAAATGGGATATTCCCCCTCATTTTTGCACCTTGATCCTCCAGACTTCGCTGAAGAGAGGAAGTTGATTCCACAATATCTGATTGATGAGGCTGAGAAAGTTTTGGCTGGACCTGCCGAGCCTGAGCACCTAAAAATTGTTGCTGCGCAGGAACATTGGTCCATGTGTTGGGAATTTTTTTTGGAAAGGCATTCTGTTGAGAGATGCCAGTAGTAGTGAAAGACTGAGAAATCGACAACACCTCCCCGGCTGAGATTTGTGCAGCTGGGGCTCTATCCTGAAGATGGTTGAGAGCAGTTGGGTGGGAAATGTTCGCAGATGAAGCGGCTTTATCATATGGAATACTGTCAGTTGCATTGCGCAAAGAAGTCTCTGCAGATAGACCAGTAAGTTTACGACAAGAATCATCTGCCTGTTTGGAACGTAGAGCATGTCTATCAAAAGGCACATCAATTGACTGATTCATTGATCCTTGTCTCCTTGCTTCAGACATGAGTTGATCTTGAGGTTGGCTTCTTGAATAAGGAAAACCAGAATTAAATGCCGAAGAGAAGTTCCCCTGGATTGTACGCACTGATGATTCACAAGCAGTTTGTCCAGGAATAACAGTTCTATTATTCTTGAATTCTCCTTGAGATCTTTCATGAGAAGAAGGCAAAGATTGACCTGAAGTGGAGGGACTTGACTCTATCTGAACCTTGTCTCCTCTATCACTAGTTGCCAGAGTTGAAGTACAAGAATTAACCATCCGGAAGGGGCTCTGAGAAACATGGTTCGAAACAGGTAACCTCTGTGATGGAGGGGCCAGTTGTAAGCCAAAGCCTTGACAAGCTGAGGACTGATTTTTCTGAAGGAGACCACCTGTTCCATCGGAGTTTTCTGATTTGGGCGTTTCAGATAAAGGGCTGCGTTCGGAAGAGCTGAAGTGCATCACTACGCCACGCTCCTCTAATTGATCCACCTTGTGTAGAAGCTCAAGCATATGTTGACTGCAGTAAACAGAAGAAGTCAAAATATGCACTCGAGATAAATGTGTCCTAGAGATGGAGAAAGAAATTTTTTTTTTTTTTTTGGGGGGGGGGCCGGGGCGGGGAGTAAGCAACACACGTTAAAGACCATAAACAACAAAAAAGTCACTTTTATATAGAGAAACTCGAACTAAAAATAAATATTTAAAATATAATGATATGATATTTTAATAACATGAATCTCAGCGAATGATCAAAAGGTAGAGGTTGATAGATTCTGATAACATATAAAAAACAAATCTTATTTTTACAACAACAAAATTATAGATAACGCTATATACCTTGTATGAGATGCGTTGTTCGACGTGATCATGCCAACAGATCTGTCTAAGGGAGAAGATGTATTAGACCCATAACCAGGAGGAATGTCCCTGGAAGCGACCTCATCTAATCCTTTGGTATCTCTTTGACGATCAGGTAATTGCCCCTGTAGATAGAAGAGTATTCACATTTTCTAGGCAACCAAAGGTCTAAGAATATACACATAAAATATCTATAGACACGAAATAAAACCCATAATTCACCTTCCCCGTCTCAGTAGAATTCTTAGGAATTTGACCAGAAAGCTTCGACTGCCCAAATAACTCTTGATGTTGACTTTTAAATCCTTCAGACTTGTGCAAATGCATAGACTGTGAATGGGTAGCCTGCCTCGCTCGATAAGAAGGTTCAACATCCTCATCCAAGTTTCCCATAGGATGATACTGAAATTTTCGGAGGCCATAAGTTTTCCGACCAACCTGATTAGACGACTTTTGCTTCCCACCAGCCAGACTCCGTGAATCACTAGCATCTGACAATATATTTTCCCTCAAACCAGCAGCGGAAGTGTGGTGCGACACGTTAGAACGATAGCTGTCATTATCGTTCTCCGTTTTATTGAAGCTGTCTGTCTCACGCCTTTTAATTTCTTCCTTCTCTAAGCTATTCAATGACGACTCCACAAGCTGAGGACCCTTGTTAAGAGGATGCTGCGATTTTCCTGAACGATTACTTCCTTTAGATTTCACTGAGGTATCAACATGATTCCAATTATTAAGATGATGACTATTAGGAAGAAATTGACTAGTTTCCCGACTGGCCTTTGCATTTCTTAAATTTGTTACTGCAGCAGCATTATTCAAGCTAGATTCCTCTCTGTTCAACTGTGGAGTTCCCATGGTAGATCTTAGCTGCTCCAATTCAACTACTGAATTAGGCATATAATTAACTTTCAACGCGCCATCTTTCTTACTCAATTTCTCATGCAGAACTCGCTTCTGATCATTGTTTTGAGAAGTTTGTATGGATTTTTCATTTTCATGGATATCAAATGACGCATCCCCACCGGTTGTCACAGACTCGGTAGCACTCCAGTTATTTGGTTTATTGGATAGTTGGCTAGATCCACTCTGCTTAGGAGTCCAATTACTTAAAACATTTTGTCCATTCATATTTTCATCCGCAGAATGAGAAGCATTTCCATAAATCTGACTGCCACAATTTAACCACTCACTTCCTCCTGCTGGGGAGGACTGCCGAATCGGTCTTTGAGAAGAATTATTCTGCAGTCTCTCACCATTTTCTTGGGAAATCTTTTGTCCAAATCGCTGAAATCCTTGGACAGTATGATAGTTATTTTTCAAATTGGCATCATCAGATGGGGGAACAGATCCAAAACTAAATGCTGAGGAAATCTGCAAATTGGTATCAGCCAAAGCTGTCTGACGTTTTCCTGTGCCATTATACATTGAAGGCTGATGATTCCCAGCAGGAAGACCAGGATTCTGAAAGCTCAAACAAGTCCGTTCTTCCTGAAGCCCTACATCGCTACTAGAAGTCTCTGCAACAGCAGACTGCATAAGAGCACTCCAACTGCCACTTTGGATAGAAGGGAATCCATGCATAAATCCTGTACCGTCTAATAAATTAGAGGCCCCTCCACTCATGTTGGTGTTCCTGCCAAATGCATCCCATATGCTATCATCATCAGAACCAAACAAAATCTTTTCTTCAGTAGGATCTAGAGCAACTGAATTTTGTGAAGAAGCTGCTTGTACAACCATTTTCTCTTGTAATATTTCTGATGGACTACCTCTCTCCTGTCTCCCTTGGAATTCCTGCAAAGGTACATTCCTTTCCAGTGGATTCAGTCGCTGAAGGTTTTCCATATTTATCCCACTATTTACACCTTGATTAAAAGTATGTCCAAACAAGTTTTTACCTTGAAACCCCGGTCTATCAATTAAGGTCCCATCTTGCATGCTAACCTGTTCTGGGAATACAGCATAATGATTACCTTGAAAAGAATTGCTATATGTTGCCATATGCTGCAGAGACTTATACGCTGCAATATGAGGATATTGGTTTGAGCTGCCCCTCGAGTTAGAAACAGGAACTCCATGTAGAGATTGATCAACCTGCTGATGAACCAAACCCACTGAGCGTGATGACGGACCTTGCTCGAGAGAAAACACATGTCCACTAGGGGATCCTTGATTAGCAGGAGAAGCATGCTGAAGCCAGTTTGTGTTTCCTGCTGTAAGCTCAGTCGCCCAAGAATAATTAGATGCATCAGAAATTGGAGTGCCATTAATAAGTGCATGAGAATGGTTGCCGGATGTCTGTCTGGTTAAAAATGGAACCTGATTTACTGAGTTTTGTTGCCTTGCATCTAGTTGGCGAAGATCCTTCTGCTTTTGAAGCTCTTGCATCTTCCTTAACATGAATTGTTGCTGCAGTTGTTGCATGTCACCAAATCCAGATTGTTGCTGTGGTAAAGATTGCAGCACACCTGGATGCTGGTCAACCATTTGCTGTTGACCACCAAAAAGGTCAAAACTAACAGGAGATTCTGATGACTCCAATCTATTAGGAATACTCCCTTGTGAGGGTTCATATATGGATTCTGTATCCACTCCCAAAAAATTTGCTTCACCCGGCCTTGTCTGGAAAACCTGACGTCCATAGATAGCGCCATTTAAATTCGGGTGTTGGTTATGAGATTGACTTCTAGTCAATTCAGGCCTTAAACTTGGATGTTTCGAATTCAAACCATGTTGCACCTGTAGAGAATGATTGTTGTGTCCTCTCTCAAGATCTGTGAATGCCAGGAGAAGGCCACATATAATTGAAAAGTAGTGAGTTAAAGATTCAAATAATAATTTAAATGAATGTTTCAAATGGTCTTTACCCTCATATGACCGAAAGGTAACAACAAAAGAACAATGTAATTGATAGACATGTAATTCATACATTTTATTATCCCTAATTTTGTCCTTTTAATTATATTAGTTTATTAAATTAATATGTTTTATTTTATTTTGTAGGATTTAATATTTGTTGCAATAAAATCAAAATCTTGGTGATCAAGCGATATTTAATGTTCTTATTCATGTAAGGAATATCCAAGAAGAATCCTACAAGGAGAAGGAAAGAGGTGGAACAATCTTGGTGCGCAAGTCAAATTCAACAAGAGAAAGGAAAGTCTATCTAGAAGATCTCTTTAAGTAGTTGATTGTCATTAGGAGTTGAAACCTACATGGAAAGGAAACAAAAGTGTCCAAATTCAATGAATCTAAATTAGGGTTTAAAGTTATTTTTCCTATAAATAGGTCTCTTATTTTAGAGAGGAAAAAGTATTAGGTATTGTATTAGTTTAGGTTAGGACTAGAAGTAGATTAAAATTACATCTTCATTGTACGTTCGTTGGATGGCCGTTAATTAAAGGGAGTTTTCTTATTTATTTTTAATTTTCTTCTTTTCATTATTTTAGTTAATTTAATTATTTTTCATGTCTAGCTAATTTCTTTTATCTAGGATGAAGATGAAATTAAATAATTATTCATGATAATATTTTTCATCTCTTCTATTATTTATACTTTTATGCTTAATTGATTTCGTCTTTATGTTTTGTTATTGAAATACCATCGTTTTGTAGTTCTTATGTAATTTTAAATTAATCAAGAGGTTTTGATAGATTATTGCTAAGATATGAATTTTTCATAATCCATGCTTGCTCAAAGAAATTTTGATGGGTTATAGTTAATCCTTAAATTTTCATATTCTATGCTTGCCCACGATAATTGTAAATTACTAAATTAAAGGGAAGGGAGATCAAAATCATAATTGAGTTATAAAAATAGAAGAGATTGAATTATATGTTATATTTATTATTTAATGGATTCGGATTCCTAGATTGTTTCTTCATTATTAGTTTTCATATTCTAGTTAATCAATTTTCAATCTTTATTTCTAATTCGCCTAAAATAGATATTAAGAAAATATTAAAATTAATCTAGTCTCTGTGGGTTCGACCCGTACTTGACAGTTCTTCAATTCGACACTGTGCACTTGCAATTACATATTTTTATTACATCAAGTTTTTGGCGCCGTTGCCAAGGACTAGAATTAATTTTTATTTATTCCCTAATTTTTATTTATTCGAATTAGTTTTAACTATAATTTTTTTTTCAGGATTATTGAAGCGGATCGAAGGAGTGAAAAGATAAAGATTTTGTTGCTGCTCTTTCTTCGGTACTTCTTATCTCCATATTTTTTCTAAAAAAAATAGCAGTTTAGTTTTTTAGTTTTTTTTTTATATTTTTTTGTGCGATTTTTGTGGTTAGTTGTCTATTTGTTTTGTTATTTGTGGAAAAATGGATTCTTATTATAGTTAGAATAATAATTTTGTTTGGAATCAAGAACCCTACAAAAATTTTAATTCACACCAAGTAAATCAATTTTTTCCAACTTATGAAAATTCTTATCTAAGTTCATATCTATATCCATGTCCATATTCGGATCCAGAACCTCAAATTCCACAAGAATTATCAAATGAAGAAGAGGAAAGACTTAGTGCCTTAGGGGGTGTTTGTTTAGAGCTGAATGGAGCTGAATCTGAATGGCTGAATCGATCAGTGCATTTGTTTTGGTCTGAATGGTTGAATCGGTAAGATGGACGAGCTGAATGGCTAAGTCAGATTTTTTTAGCTGAATGAGCAGCTGAATGAAGTAAAACAAAATTAAAAAAATATATTAACTATTATATTAAGTAATATTAAATAAATTTACAACAATTTTGAATTTTTTCAGAGGGGTAAAATAATAAAGTTTTATCATTCAGATGTTTCAGACATGCCAATTATCAAACAGCTTTTTTTATTCAGATTCAACTCATTCAGATTCAGATTTATTCAGTTTTTATCAAACACCCCCTTAGAGAAAACTATGGAAGTTTTAATGGAAAATCAATTTAGCATGGATCAAGTTATAACTCGTCTAGGAATTCAAATGAATAGATTAGCCACCATAATAAATGAACAAGAGGTGTGTGAATTTTCTAGTAACTCTGAGGTTAATTTTGAAAATCTTAATGGTTGTGAAAATGATGAGAAAAATGAAAATCTTATATTCAATTCTACACAGTTTGAGTCAAGCCAATTTGAGGAGTCTAAAAATTATGAGTCTATGTCTAAAATTGATCATGTTGCATTTGATGAGTTTGTTGAAAAAGTCTATAAGCCTAAAGCTCCATATCCTGAAAGACTTATAAAAAAATTACCTAGTGACCCAAAAAATAATTGAAAATAGACTCTTGATTGAAAAAGATCCAATTGATTTTTTCTTAAATTACCTTTACCAAAATTGGAATGAATCCGAATATTTAGATAAGGTAAATGAGTTGTTGAGATCCACTATAAATAAGTCAACTAAACAAGAACATGTATTTGAACCAATTCTTCCATCATTTGAACATGTTAGTGAAAGTTTTCTTGAGGTAAATTTTAAGCATAAATGTGATGAAAATTCTGACTATTTTCAATTTCCTAGACCTCCTGAAAATAATGAAAAGTTCACATTCACTTACCCATTTGTATCATTCATGTATAGTTACATAATTTTTAAGATTTATGAAATTTGTAGATATGTACATTTATTTTCTTTTTCACCACATTTTCTTGCAGAACAAATGCCCCGCATTCAAGTTACAATTCTTTCACATCTTTATTCTCTTTTCTTCATTTGCATACATTGAGGACAATGTATGATTTAGGTATGGGAGAGTTTGTTTGTATTATTATATTAGATTTTTTTTCCTTTTTAGGAAAATATAGTACAAAACACAAAAAAAAATTAAAAAAATTAAAAATTTTGTTTGACTTTATATGGATTGAATTAATTCTAATAAGTGTTTGTAGAGCAAAACTCATGAGTAAGATTAAGAGATTTAGAACTCTTAAATCTTTGATAAAATACAAAATTTTAGTTCGAAACACCATCTGGATTAAAATTGATTTCACAAGCATTTTTGCACTTCACGTTTGCACTAATTCTTAGTTGTGGGATATAAACTTTGATTCGAGTAATTTCAAAAATAAAAAAATTGAAAGAAAAAAAAGTTGAAAAAATAAAAAAAATAACTGCTTCAATGTCCATTGAACGAAATAAATGGGTATCCAAGCCTCAGGAAGCATCGATATTCACGCTGAAAAGTGTGATGGATAAAAGCAGCTTGATTAGTCTAATTTTGCGGCCTTTGTTACACGAGTTAGTAAGCCCTTAGGGGTGTCTCTACACCTAGTGCCCTAAAGCCAATTGGTTTGAGAGTCATTGGTCCAACGCTCTACATGGGTAACTCTGAAAAGCCTAAGAAAATGACATTGCACAAGTCAAGAATCAAAATTAAAAAAAAAATGGAAAAAAGAAAAAAAAAGAATAAAAGTTTGCTTGATTTTAATGGTAAAAATCCCTACTAAGAGTTACATCATATACATATGCATGCATCACATGGAATTGATTTAATGAAGGATGGTGTCTAAAACGAAGATTGAGTATTTTTGACAAGGTAAAAGTGTGATTTTGAATTTAATCTTGCTTATGTATAATGTCCATAGATATTTAGAAGTTTTCTTTCAATTTCATAATTTGTTGAATCCAAAAATATTTTTGAATTTTGTGGGTATATTCACTGCAAACCCTCACGAGACGCAACTCGTCCACTAGGGATAACCTTGGGGTTTAAAGGCTTGTTTCACATTATTTTATTTTTATTTCACTCGAGGACGAGCAAAAGCTAGGTATGGGGGTATTTGATAGACACGTAATTCATACATTTTATTATCCCTAATTTTGTCCTTTTAATTATATTAGTTTATTAAATTAATATGTTTTATTTTATTTTGTAGGATTTAATATTTGTTCCAATAAATTCAAAATCTTGGTGATCAAGCAATATTTAATGTACTTATTCATGTAAGGAATATCCAAGAAGAATCCTACAAGGAGAAGGAAAGAGGTGAAACAATCTTGGTGTACAAGTCAAATCACAAGAGAAAGGAAAGTCTATCTAAAATATCTCTTTGAGAAGTTGATTGTCATTAGGAAGTTGAAACCTGCATGGAAAGGGAACAAAAGTGTCCAAGTTCAATGAATCTAAATTAGGGTTTAAAGTTATTTTTCCTATAAATATGTCTCTTATTTTAGAGAGAAAAAAGTATTAGGTATTGTATTAGTTTAGGTTAGGACTAGAAGTAGATTAAAATTAAGTCTTCATTGTACGTTCGTTGGATGGCCGTTAATTAAAAGGAGTTTTCTTATTTATTTTTAAGTTTCTTCCTTTCTTTATTTTAGTTAGTTTAATTATTTTCCATCTCTAGCTAATTTCTTTTATCTAGAATGAAGATGAAATTAAATAATTATTCATGATAATATTTTTTATCTCTTCTATTATTTATGCTTTTATGCTTAATTGATTTCGTCTTCATGTTTCGTTATTGAAATACCTTCGTTTTGTAGTTCTTATGTAATTTTAAATTAATTAAAAGGTTTTGATAGATTATTGTTAAGATATGAGTTTTTCATAATCCATACTTGCTCAAAGAAGGTTTTTTGGGTTATAGTTGATCCTTAAATTTTCATATTCTATGCTTGCCCACGTTAATTGTAAATTACTAAATTAAAGGGAAGGGAGATCAAAATTATAATTGAGTTATAAAAATAGAAGAGATTGAATTATATGTTATGTTTATTATTTAATGGATTCGGATTCCTAGATTGTTTCCTCATTATTAGTTTTCATATTCTAGTTAATCAATTTTCAATCTTTATTTCTAATTCGCCTAAAATAGATATTAAGAAAATATTAAAATTAATCTAGTCTCTGTGGGTTCGACATGTACTTGTCAGTTTTTCAATTCGACATTGTGCACTTACAGTTACATATTTTTATCACGTCAGTAATTAGCCTTCAAGATATATTACTCCATCCTGAAAGTAGAGTACTACTTCCGCAGTTTAATTTTGAATATAGTGGCTCGAAATAATGTTTGTGGCACAAATTTTAAGACATTTAAAAAACATATTTAGGAATAATATTTTTGTAAATATAGTTTTTCTAAAGTTTTGTTTAACATCAAAAGTTAATTTTTAAATTTTTAAAAAGCATTATATCTAATAATGTTTTGATACCTCATAAACTTTGTGCCACAACTTTCAAAAGCAGTTTTGCTAAAAATAAAAATTACATAAGAAACAACCGACAAAGAAAAAAAAATCAATAATAAATTTTAGTTTTTAGATCAATATTGAAAAAAAAAACATCGAAGAAATTTATATCCAAGTCAATAATATTCAGGTGAAGAAATCAACAATAAAAAGTAGTACTCTTTTTATAGGATTGAAGGAGAATGTGAGAAAATCATACTCGTTTTGTTCCTATTTAAATCAAATTACATTATAAATCCAAAATGGTCCCTATTGAATTTGTGGGACCATCTTACTCTCGTTTCAATGGCTACAATGGTAATATGAAACATGTTATAATAGTTATCAATCCCGTACCAGCCGGTAGGAAATATGGGTTTTTTGGAGAAAAACGGTACGCTAATAGGTGTTTTCCATCCCAGTTTAAATATCGGCTGAGACGTAAATTATCGGGCAGTATTGACTGAAATGGGTGTTCCAGTCATGACTAATCCCGGATGGTACATTCATTGATCCAACTTTCTAGTTTTTTGCAGTCTGGGCCCATTGTTATTCCTTTCTAGTATTCTTCACCTCAACATTCTACACTCTAGGCCCATTGTTGTTCCTTTCTTAGTTTATTTAATATTGTGTTCATTAAACATTAACAGGTTATTAATGGTGATTGTTTATTTAAACTAGTGATTAATTATATAATGTTTACTTATGAGTTATGAGTACCATACACATAAGCTTGTTTTTCTGTATACATATATATAAATATATATCTAATATATATATATATATATATATATATATATATATTTTATAATATATCTGAGACGGTACACCGGTATGCACCGGTACTGGTATGTACCACTCAAACGAGAAAAACGGTACGCATGCCTGTACGGTATTTATAACTATACTTGTATCTTAATAGTGCAACTTTGACATTTAATTTCGAACGTACGAAAAGGAAAGTTGGTATTGAAAGTGGGATCGATGAAATATAACAGTTGAAGTCTGTAGGTATTTGAACCATTGATACCTGATTGTTGTGGATTGTAATCTTTCAGATTGGAACTCTGTGCATCAATTTGCCTCGGGCTACCAACCCACAGATTGTTATTTGGCACCGCCCAATTCCCGCCTGAAACCTGTGAGTGATGCTGGCTGTTGGACAAGTTGTCGTGCGCAAAAAAATTGTGAACCCTGTCTCCAACTTCGTTGCCAGGCATTAAAAATTTGATCTCCAAATTTCAGCAGCTAAACTTTGTACCCAAAAAATTAGTAAAAGAAATCAATCAAGCAAAAACTTTTGAATTCCACTTGTCGGGGACCAATCTATCTGAGTTACAAACCTATAGCAAGTTTTCAAAATAATAAGATCATGCTATATCCGAACAGCCAATTGTTACTCCACTCCAAAAATCAAACTTCATAGCCTCATCCTGAATAAAAAGCCATCAAGTGTATGAATAAAATCATAAATAGAAAGTGGAAAAAATAAGATAGGCAATGTGACATAAAAATGGCCACATAACTTTCTGCACGATTATGTGCAAGAATTTATTATGTATCATTCAAGTTTTCAAGTCTTGATGCACACTTACTAAATATGGTAGCCAGACAAATAAAAGTCATACATGAATCCTGAGACCATTTGGAAAAATAACTACCTCCTGGAGTTTGAACAATGTAAATTTTTTATTATTAGAAAGATTAACCTTTTCAGAGTTATGTTTATGTCCAAAGACTCTAAAAGTAAATAATCCCAATAAAGAGAACTTTGCAAGGATAAAAACTACTGACATCTATTATTGGTGAAGCCTAATCCGACTTTAATTCAGAGATGATTGGAAAACTATCCAATTTGCATATTCCTGACGCAAAGGGCAGGTAGGTCCAGAACATCTTGTATAAGTACCCACTTATTTTTCTTATTAAAGAGCACCATTCCTCTATATATACCCCCATCATTTCTATAGAGGACTTTTGGATCTTTACTCACTCCATGAAATGAATGTTCTCAAGAAAGAGTTAAGTCCTAGATTTGCCTATATTTTGCTTCACCACCTTTCTCCCCTTTCCTAGCCCTAGATCAAGACTCATATCCTTGGAATCTCTCGTCCTTAACCAACTGAAACCCTAATTTCGAAGGTGCGATTGCTGACCTAAATGCCTATTTATTTTCTATCATTTTTAAAGTCTTCACATGAGTCAATCTGTGCTTAGGGCCTTATATTGTAATACTTATATAGTTATATTGAATGCAAATAAAATCATCTTTTCAAATAATTTGGGGTCTTTTATGGTCGCCAATCAAAAATAGCCATTTTCTTCTTTTTTGGATAAAAGAAGAAGATTTTATTGATGAAAAGAGAAGAAAGATGTCATCTCAAAATAAAGTAAATAAATTGAGTGGAAAAAAATACAGAAATTAGTGAACAACAGCCTGCCAACAGAAATTAGTAAACCACCGCCTGCCAGCATGTGACAATTTGACAAAGAAATTCTTCGAAAAGTTCCAAATAAATGAGCTCAAAAAGAAGCATAAAAAAGACGGTCGATATTCATTGCTCTGACAGGGAAAAAAACATGGAGAAAATTGTTCTATCCCACTATCAACAAATGACACTGATTTACATAGACATGTCATACTCTTAATCTAATAGGAAGCAGACTCCAATTTGGAAACTAGTTTACTTGATACAAAAACTTAATTAGATTGTAATAAACAAAAAAAACGATAGCATGCTATCCAACAAGTTTGGTCACTAATAAGACATCCAAAAACAAGAAAATAATCTAAAATAGAACACCAACAAAATTGTGATAAAATAAAATCAAGCTACTATCCAAATTTCCTTGCTTCTTTGATATTACTTTGTCGTAAGCTTTTTACATCCGGGTAACCACTATTATTGTAATTGATAATTGATTTGACACACAAAACACAATACTTAATAGAAGAACATGTGATAACAAAAATGGAGATACTATGGACATTCTCTTGATGTTAAATGAAATATAACATAAAAATTCATTAACATACATAAATGGATGATTATATTTGGTTTATTATATTTAGACCTTGTAGGCTTATATTTTGGTTCACCTTGCAGGCCCCTTATGTGCATTTTATAATGCTGCCTTATCCCTAATCTAAATCCAACAAATAAAATTTAAGAAAAATTGTGTTATCTTAAATAAATAGAGCTAAACCACTAACAAGTGTTACGAAGAATTTTCTAGTTTACCATTAAATTTTGAAGTATCAGCCACTACGCCTTGATATTGTTCACATCAGTGGTATCAGCAGTTACTGAAATGGTACCATTCCTTTTTATTTGTCTTCTTCAGGCTAACCGAAAAAGACCAATCTGGCTTTTTATAGGAGAAAGGGCCACAAGAGATAGGAAGTGAAATTGTTGGGAGAGAGATAATTGGGTGTGGGTCTTGAGGAGAGAGTCAAAAAAAATGAAAACTAAACAGGAAAATAAACTTGCACATTGTATGGGGACTGTGGAATCTTCTAGTATTATACTCCCTTCATTCTTTTATCTAGCTTATTAGAAAGAAAATTTGTTCCTATTTATTTGTCGCTTGTAGATTTTAAGGGATAATTAGAAACTTAAAACATTAAATACTAATTTGTTTCTCTTTTATCTTTTCAATGAATACTAATTTGTTTCTCTTTTATCTTTTCAATGATTTTTAGAAAGGCAACATTGAGATTTTATACCTTATTTAGTCAATTAGATAAAGCATTGATTACATTTATTAATATGTGTTTTCTGCTAAATCGTCAATTAAAAAGAAATAAATGGAGTATAAGATTGAGATAAATAGGTGAGAGGTAATGAAAAGGAGCCAACTCCCAAAGAGAAAAGCACCATAAATTAATTTCTTTATTTCCCAAATTTGTAAATTCAAAATAGAATTTGTCTCTCTCAAGGCAGGGATTTGGCGGGAAAGAACTCTCTCGAAAAAAACAACTAGACATGGTGAGAGAATCTATAAAAATTGTTGTTCTATGCCCCTCTCTCACTGCATATAAATGAATATATATATATATATACATATATATCAGTAGAACACAATTTGAGTTTCGTTGCAAGATCAATGGTGGAGACCACCAAAGAGCACATTCAGATCGAAATCAAACGACTACAACCATCCAAACTCTCCACCGAATTCAACACCGATGATCTTCTTCTGATGAGAGAGGAGAAGGTTCCTTTCTTCAAACCCCGCCTCTCACAGAGGAGAGACAACGCTTGGATCATTTCTCTTTTCATATTCCTCCATTCAATTGCCTTCACAGCCACCACGTTTGTCAACTATTGCTGGCACAGCACAACTCTCACAGTGATTGCACTCTCCAGTCTCTTAGAAGATTCTCTTTTCAGCCTCTCCGTGAAAATCCCCTTCTCAGTCCCTCTGCTTCAGCGTGAGTGATCACTCTTCTTTTTCTTTTCTCAATTAGGCAACGTATGTATACTAGACGGTGATTCTGGACTTATTTAATTGATTCTCCTTATTCTTATTCTTACTTTTAACATAAATTTTTAGTATTTTAAGTAGCATTTCCTTGCATCATCACCCAGTATGACTGCAACAGTACAGTTTTATTTCAAACAAGATTTATCTATATTATAAAGCGGGAGGAATATGTTGGCAGTTAGTTTTGGTGTAAACACCAAAGGGAAGCTTTTTTGTTTCATTTCTTACCCTTTAAAGTTAGTTATCTATTAAGGAAATAGGAGTGGTGAATCTTGGATTCTTGAAGATAAACTGTACTAAACGTGGACTAAAACTAATGAGAAAAAATTGAGGAGAGAAAATAGGATGGTAGGATAAATGAAATTTATGTGATAAATTTCCCAGTAAAATTTTATGGTAACACCCCTTTTTTTGTATTTTATATATTTTTTCACACACAAAAGTGTGTGTGTCCTGGATACTAGTTCATATAATGCATGCAGTTCAGCACATTCCCGTAAGATCATATAAGTAAAGCACATAGTTAACAGAAAAAGAAAAACATAACACATACATATACAGAGAGAAAAAGAGAGCATACATAAAATAGCAGCCACCCTACCCGACAACAAGAATTCTGTCACATTGCACATATATGATATAATACATACATACTGAAAGAGAGGATACATCCAATAACTGAGAGAAAGTATAATAGTGACTAGTGAGAGACGGCATATGTTCACTTTGCACATATACATACATATATATATATATATATATATATATATATATATATATATATATCAAGAGAAATACATCCAAATAGTGACAGAAACCCTCATCAAATCTAACAGAAATCTCCACACACTTCATTTGCATAAGCACAATTTTATTAGCAAAAATAACTATTTAGACAGTATAACAAGAAGATCAAATTCATAAATACGAATCGTCTAGCTATGAATCAGCGATTGAATCAAGCAAAAAATAAAAGAGGGACGGTGGCAATCCCAAGACACCTATTCAATGCAAATGGTGTGGGAAAAACATAAAATTAGGGTTCTAGAGGAGAGAGAAAGTGGAGTGAACTTACTCGAATGTTGACTTAACCAACATTGAAGCTTAAAATGGATCCTGCGATAGCTTTGGATTTTACACTTTCTAGTGTACGAATCGGCGAGATAAATGGGAGATAGAGAGAGAGAGGTATTGCATAGAAAAAGTGATCGAAATAGTGCGAATTTTTCAACGAACTGTAGAACCAACTTGGGTTCGGGCGATAACCCGGGTAATTCAGATCCAATTCTGAAAACAGGTGGGCTTCATTTCGATCGGGGCATTCATATTGCCCTATACTTGGGCCCGACAATTTCACCCGCATTTCCTAATTTTTTAAATCAGATTTTATAGCATCGGATGAGGGATCTTATCACCCTTACCCGACCCAAAATATATATATATATATACAGGAAGGATCAAAAGCAGAATTCTTAAATAGCAGAATGCCTTAAGTAACAGAATTTTATCAAAACGACGCTGTTTTATAGGGACGCGGTGACATTTTTGTAAATACGCGATGGCATGATATTTACAAAAATGCCACCGCGTCCCTATAAAACGGCGTCGTTTTGACAAAATTATGCTACTTAAGACAATATGTTATTTAAGAATTATGCACTTGATCCTTTCTGATATATATATATATATATATATATATATATATATATATATATATATACACACACACACAAAAGATCGTGAGCATAACTCCCTTAAAGAGTTTTGACAAAATTATGCTTCAGTGTTTTTTTTAGCAAACTCGCTCTCCTCACCAAATCTCCAAAATCCGCAAAGAATGCAAATCAGTGTCGTAGAACACAAGTTTCTCTCCAGATCTCTAAAATCGACATAGAATGCAAAGAGAAACACCCAAAATAGTGCCCTAGAATCGGATTTCTCTGCAAATCTACACCCAAATTCTCTCCAAATCGGATTTCTATCGCGAATCGGTAAACCCTTTCTTGCTTCCTTGCTTCCATGCTTCCATTGTCTTAACTTTCCTCATTTTGCTATATGTTTCAATTTTCATTTTGCTCTATGTTTTGGACTATGAATGTATGAATGAATGAGAACCTTAAATGGTTTTGTTTATGAGAATTGTAAAATTTTGTTTATGATTTTGGCCTTCTAAAGCTTATTTGAATGAATGAGAACCTTAAATAGTGATTTATTTTTATTTCTATCTAAATTTTGGTTGAATTATTGTTTGTCTTTCGTTTCTCTTTCCAGAGTTGAATGCTTATCTTTGTTGATAACAATTGCCATGTAAATACAACAAATATTTTGTCAGTTGCACTCTTTTGCACATCAATGTCGCTGCTACGGAGGTTGACATTAAAACGGAGTATATTTTGTATTATTTTAGTGACATATACCCCTAGGTACTTGTACCAGGCACTTCCCTTATCTCATGGTGACTTGCATTCACTCCAACACACAGCCTTGTGTGAAATGTTTACCATTTGAAACCTGGGTTATAGATCGGAGGGGCTGACTATTGCACCTTCTTCCCCTTTTTTCTTATCAATTTGTTTACGTAGTTATGTATATAAAACTTTCTTTCTTGGGTATTGCGTATGAATGAAAGGAGGTGTAATCTTAAGCTTTTATTGTGTTGACAACTCTTCGTTTTCTTAAAATAACTGGAGAAATCATGTTGTGCAGCTGGCCTCTTGCTGTTGTCCGTCTTCATTTACCTTGTTATATGATGATTTTGGAATTTGGAGGCGAAACTTTTGAAAATTATTGGATCATCGTCGATGTCAAAGATTAATGGAGGAGTTTTTGTTAAGGAATTTCAAAAGAATGTAATAGTTTAGTCAGATGATCTTTTATTTTTTGTTTCAGTTTCTGCCTCTTAACATTCAATTATCTATTAGTAGTACCATAATGATTTGCTGCTTTTGCCTGTACAAAGTATGCCCACTACTAAATGCTAATCATGGATTTGTTATGAAATTATGGAAGTTTATATTATATTCTCCATGGGTCATTATTTTGATTCAAAAATTCTTGCTCCTGGATTGAAGTTATAATGAATTTCATTTTTCTTTAAGCAGGAATTAATGACAGGTTAAATTATTTTTTTCAGTGCCTAGTGGAGTGGGCGAGAAGGGTGATGGGAGATAGCCGACGAGGATTTAGTAGAACATTTTGTTTTTCATAGTCATTTTTCTTGTAAAAAGTTATTTAATTATCAGCTTGGTTATTTGTCCTTTCATCAAAGAACTACTTCTTCGTCACATGGGTGATTGGGTTCATTTGATGGTTTCGAATAAATGAAGGATTTTTGTGAGCTGTGGTGGTCCTCGCTTCGTCCGGCCTATATTGTTTAAAAATAGGTTGGCTTGGGTGTTGTTAGTTAGTGCAGGGAGTGGTGATTGAGCTTCTATGTATTTATCCTTTTTGGTTGCTTTCCTATAGTTTGAATGATTGCTCATCCTTTCCTTGTCCCATTTGTGTGACATTTCTATAATGTACAACTACAGTTCAGGTTGTTAGTCCACTAGAATTTGCAAAGAGGAAATGGGAGTGACTTGTATTAATTTGTATTTGTCAATTTTATTGCTTATGTTTATCTTGTTTAAAAAGTTCGGATATGTTTGACAGATTTTGAAGAATTTGTAGTTGGGAAAAATCTTGATATTGAATTGAATCCAATTTCATGCTAGTAGGGTTCTAATTGTTTATTGTATTAAGTTTTTTCTTATAAGCTCTACAATAAACTTCATTAATGGCAAGCTAATATGGGGCACATTGAACATGAGTATGCTTTGAAAGGCATTGTCACATAGAAGATCAACTATTTACTTTGGAGTGCTTTAGCTCTAACCCTTAATGGGGCATAATGTGATCAAGATATTTTCAGCAAGGATTAGATGAGATTGCATTTTTACTTCTTCGGGCCTTTCAGAACACCAGAGTCATCATTATGTTGTTTTTTTCACTTTATTTTTTTGAAAACTCCTTTGTCAATAAAACCCCTTTAAGTTTTGTTCCACCATATCATTAAGACATTCACTAAAACGAACTCAAGCTTATAGAAATAGAATTAACAAGTCATTCTATCAAAACAGGAACATATTATTTTTCATTGTACATTGCAAAATGGCACTGCATTCCCATATCTTTGATGCTGCTTAAATATAACATTAGTATTGTCGTCAGTTTTCTCAATAGGCGCCCCTGAGACTGAGCAAGTTGGTTTTTTCTTCTTCAAAACCCTACTGCCTAATGATCTCCACCATCGTCCACCTTGGCTTCCTCTTCCAGTGCGTGGCCTTTTCTGACAATCAACTTAGTCTTCTATTTGAAGAACTAACAGTCGTCCCATAAAAGTTTTAACATTTGTAGTAAGATCCCAAAAGGCAATACTTCCATCAGTAGATCCACTAAGTACAATATACTGACTTCTAATTCTACAGTTATCTGCAAATCAAATTTTCAGTAATAAATAAAACTACTTTGGCAGAGGCACTCAAATTAGATGAAATCACAATATTAAATTTAGGCTACTGCAAGAAAGTATATGAAAACTTGTTTGTAATAATCTTTCCAGCATGCATGTGTTCTGGAGAGTGTTAGTTATGGAGTTGTTACCAGAAGGGAAACATTAGTTTCCAAATACTAGAGATCAGGCCTCCAGTCCAACTGAGTCTCGATAGTGAAGGTATGCGTTTAATAAAGGTCCATTGCAATGATTAAAGGTCATGGCTTACAGCTCAGGCATTTGAGCATGAGCATGCAAGTTTCAGTACAAGTACAACCACTTTATGTGAAATAGAAAATGTTAGGTCTGAATCCTACCCTTCGAATATTTCAGCTTGATGGGGAAAACACAGAGAATTGGATTTAATTCAGTACAAGTTAAACCTGGATCGAAAAACCTCAGTACTAAATTTCCTGATAAATTGAATATTTCTGATCCAACCAAACATCAAGCTTTGTTCTAAATGAAGAGGGAGAAACAGGGATGCATATGTTATCAAACCATCGAGTGACATTCTTCTAATTCACTAACAATAACATTCTAGCCAGAAATCTATGAACTACTTTATTATTCTCCAATCCAGTTACCATGACTCTATAGGCAAGTCTAACCATGGTCTGATAAGTTTCAATAAAATTCATAACTTTATGCTAGTACATAAGTTTCTAGCAATTTTCTCTAAATTAAAGAAGGTGCACGGAAGTTCTCTACCTCTTATTTTGGACTTCATTACTTGGGAAGCCTTGGCAGTAGAACATGGATATATTATTCCAATAAAACGATCTTTAATTCTTGATGTCATAGACTCATATAGGCTCCTTACAACAGGTGGATGTGTTGTCCAAATGATAAAAATAAATAAATTAAATGAACATTGAGATTAGAGAGAGATTAGAGAGGGCTTCAAAGCTGGATAAACGTTTGAGATTAGCTGTAAGTGGTAAAACGAGTTTAGATTGCATTATAAGGAATTGTATCTGTAGGATTCAACATGCCACTAACAATTCATTAAAGATAAAGCACGGGTTTGGGTGCTTTTAGATATGCACTACATCTTCCTTTGTGTCATTGAAGACCACAAAAAAGAAGAAAAAATATTTTTCAAGTGTCTCAAATTATGAAAAATATGAGAATATCCTTACCGACATTTTTTATGAATAATTTTAAATCAAGTTAAATATATATAATCTTTCCAGCAATACTTAAAGATTAAATAATGGCATCAACATCACCGACAATTTAGACTATTTTACAGAAAATTTACATGGCAATTGTTATCAACAAAGATAAGCATTCAACTTTGGAAAGGGAAACGAAAGACAAACAATAATTCAACCAAAATTTAGATAGAAATCATAACAAATCACTATTTAAGGTTCTCATTCATTCACATAAGTTTTAGAAGGCCAAAATCGTAAACAAAATTCTACAATTCTCATAAACAAAACCATTTAAGGTTCTCATTCATTCATTCATACATTCATAGTCCGAAACACAGCAAAATGAAAATTGAAACATATAGCAAAATGAGGAAAGTTAAGACAATGGAAGCAAGCAAGCAAGCAAGAAAGGGTTTACCGATTCGCGATAGAAATCCGATTTGGAGAGAAATTGGGTGGAGCTTTGGAGATAAATCCGATTCTAGGTCACTGTTTTGGGTGTTTCTCTTCGCATTCTTTGCTGATTTTGGAGATTTGGAGAGAAACTTGTGTTCTAGGGCACTGGTTTGGGTTTTTCTCTTTGCATTCTTTGCCGATTTTGGAGATTTGGAGAGAAGCTTGTGTTCTAGGGGACTGTTTTGGGAGTTTTTATTTGCCGATTTTGGTGAGAAGCTTGTGAAGAGAGCGAGTTTGTTAAAAAAAACACTGATGCCTTTTAAATAGTTATGCTCTTTAACACTCTGTTTTTGAGTACTGAACAGAAAAGAAAAGAATAAAAAACTTAAATTAGAACAGAAAAGAAAAGAATAGAAAATTTGAAGTTTTCTTTTGTATTGTTTCTGAGTTTTTAAAAGAAAATAATAGAAAATTTAAAATTGAGGACATGAATTGTAATTTAAAATTTATTATATTAAAAGTTGAGGATAATATGGGAATTATAAAAAAATTACTTATACTAATTTCTTTTTCGTCCAAATCATGCCAATTTTGGACGAAAAACTTTGACAAGAAAAGTGGTCAAGTTTTCTATCCATTTCTTTTCTTTTCTGTTTATTAAAAAACTCAGAAACATAAGAATTGGAAAGAAAACTTAAATTTTCCGTTCATTTCTTTTCTTTTCTGTCCATTTTAAAACTCAGAAACAAAGCGTAAGAGAATTATACTCTTGATCTTTTGTGTATTTATATATATATATATATATTTTTTTTGGGTCGGGTAAGGGTGATAAGATCTCTCGTCCGATCCTATAAAATAAGATTTAAAAAATTAGGAAATGCGGGTGAAATTGTCGAGTTCAGGTTAAGTTCGAGGGATAATTATTATAGCTGAGTAATGCGACGTATGTTGCAGTTTTAGGTGGGTTGAAAAATCAAAATTTATGTTTCGATTTAGTTACTAGCCAAAATTGCACGTATAAAACCGAAACTAACCCGCACAATAAAAATTAATTAATTATACAATCATATTACATGAGAGATGTTTCAATTAATATTGTGTAATGAACCTCCCATGAAAATTAAGCTACTAATTCTGAATTTGGATGATACTGATTTTCCTCTATTCATTATTTTGAATAATAAGGTGTTAATTTGATATAATTCTTTGGTTATGGGTGAAATGTGCAAAATTTTCAAAATAAGCAAGTGGTTGTAAAATATTCATTGTTGTCGAAAAATATTCGTTTGGTCGTGGAATATTCTTGCTATCGGGAAATATTCGTACGATGGCGCAACCATTTATGGGCCCCACAACGGAAAACGGTCGGATGAAGAAAACGACAAGTTTGAGTTTTTACAAATAACAGCGTAGTAGTTACTGTTAACACTATTGAAATACCCGGTGGTGAAAAATACAGTAATATGCGTGGTTGCACAGTAGCACACGGTATTGCACAGTTTTGTTGAATTATTGATCCTTACGTTAGAAAACACTACTCAATAATTGTTACAGTAATTACTGTTTTAATATTTTATTTTATTGATTCAATAATTATTGTGTTGATATTTTATATTATTGTTGTTTTAATAATTGTCACTGCACAGTATCTCCATTATCAGATCAATAATTCATATTATTTGAATAATATTATTAGATAACATTATTGGCAATGTCTAAGGAAGTTCTGTCTAAGGAGAGGTTTGGTCACCTAATTGTGCGCCAGTAAGGAGAAATCCTTATCGAAAAGCCCCCTCTTTCCTAGGAACGACCTGGTTGTCATAATTGTGATTCTATGATATTATTTATGATTAATTAATTATTGATTTATATGATAAGAAAATATTTATTTTATGTAGATGGATAGGAAAATATTTATTTTGTGTGGATATAAATGAAGAAATTAATATTGAGATATTTTATCAGTATTTTATCGGAATGGAGGTATTAAAAATCGTCCGTATGTAAATTTCGGACATTTTTTATTTGGAATTTGAAAAAGTTTTCTTCTACAAAGTTGTAGAGAATTAATTTTCCTATAGAAAGAATATGAGATTTAAATTTTTCCAATAAAAGAGCTATTTATTATAAATTATTAAAGTTTCGGAAAATAAAATATTTTTTTTAAAATTATGTGTGGGGCCCACTTTTATTTTTAAAACATGTGGGATGCTAATTTTTTTTCCAATATGGCATGCTGGTCTTGGATTGCTAGCATGCGTAGAATGAAGAAAATATAATATATTATTTTATTAATTTAGTCTCCTTTGACGTTCTAGCATTTTCCTATAAATAGGGTGCTTAGTTAGAATTAAAAATCACACCAGAATTCATAAGTTTTATCTCTATATTATCGAGCGTACTTTAGTGAGTGTTTAGATACTTTGAGAGTTGCTATTTAGTACAAGTTTCTTTCGACTTTACATTCGATATTCCGATCAGAAATACTGTTATTTTGAGGTAAAGGATGTTATTTTTTTTGTAAATGATATTATTTTCTTCAATATCATTATGTCGAAATATTTATATGAATTTTATTGTGGAATTTTTACCTTTTTGTGTCGGAGTTACTATTCATATATACGGCACAATTTACCGAAAAATAAAATTTTATCTTCTTTGTCCCATATGTGTAATATGGTTACTATCTTGATTGTATCCATGTTTTGATCTCTATTCTTGAATTTTACTCCATTATGGTTTATTATGGAGTATTTTTTTTAAACTTAAATAATCTAAAGTACGAATCTCTAATCTTTGTCCTTTTATCTTACAGGATTCGTTCTCAAAAATATTTTTCATCATCCTCAGTCCTTAATGATGATACTTGATGAATGTATTTGGCCTGTAGTAAAAAGATGAGTGATTATGTAAGACCACAACTTTTATAAATAAAGATGAATTTTCTATAATTATCATTTTTGAATATTATGGAGTTAATTTGATATAATGTTATAGTTGTGGGTAATATTTATAAATTTTGCAAAGTACGCAAGTTGTTATATAATATTCGATTGGTCGGGGAATATTCATTTTAACAGGAAATATTCGTACAACGACATAATCATTGGTGGACCCCACAACGAAGTTATTGTCAGATTGAGAAAACGACAAAAATATTTTATTAAAAATAACGGCGGAAGTTTTACCATTGATACTGTTGAACTACTCGGTAGTAAAAGTACAGTAATATGTGTGGTTGCGTAGTAGCACACGGTATTGATTATTAATGCTTATGTGAGAAGTCACTCAGTTTGATTCAATTATTGTCAGTTAATAATATGAATTATTTAGCGATAATGAAGTTTTGTTTTATTCGTATTATTAACGTAATAAAACAGAAACATATTTTTATATAAAACAGAATACTTTATTAAAGTTATTCTATAAATAGAATATATTATATTTTATTTAAAAAAAATTTCTTTAAATATGGACCGTCAGATTAAAGTAATCAATCTGAACCGTTCATAGATTAGTTACTATGCATTCCATTTTTCTATAAATAGCAGCTCATTCCTTCATTATTTCTTACGAATTCACTGAACTCTAGAGAGAGAGAAACTATAGAGAGAGAAGAAAAGTATTCTGCTACTTAACTACTTCCTTATTTCAGTTATTCTTTAAAACGGTAAGGGGTGTTATTCTTTCTTATTCATGAAGAGAACTGTTGTTATTACATTTCTTATTATTCTGTTGGAATAACCTGTATACGCGGTCTACCCTATACTTGGTGACATTTTTCTATTATTCTGTTGGAACATCCTGTCTGTGTGTTTTACACCGGACCTAGTTCCGTTTTTATTATTATTCTGTTGGAATATCCTGTCTGTGTGTTTTACACCGGACCTGGTTCTGTCTTGTTATTATTCTGTTGGAACATCCTGTCTGTGTGTTTTACACCGGACCTGGTTCCAATATTTATTATTCTGTCGGAATATCCTGTCTGTGCATTTACGCCGGATGTGACGCCCCCAAAATAGGTATACAACACCCATTCTGAGTAGCCAAATACATGGTACAGAAAGCAAACTATAACTTCAATAATACAATTGTCGTGCAAAATACGACAACACATACTGTGAGTTTAAATACAAATATTGTCTTCTGGACAATATCCACACTCAAATAAATCCTCATTACAATTATTCAAATACTATTTTACAGAAATAGTGAGGACTGCTAAAACATCTTTCTAGAACCATCACTCCATACCCCGACTAGATCCTGCTATGTTCTCACCTCCTGAGAAGAAAAATGGAACAAAAAGGAAAAGGGTGAGCTCAACTAGCCCAGTAAAGAATATTATGACTAAGATAATATACAACAAATTATCGTTAGTCTTCAACAGGGAAAAAAATCTGATAAAATATAATCGACAACAAGTTTTAGATCAACAACTGCAGCGGAAACAGCAAACCATTAGAAGAGTCAAGTAGAGAAAGAATTCTACTATCTTCTAAGATTTAAAAGTCCATCATCAATATTTTATCCCTGTAACATCAATTAATAATCATCTTTAACCAAATATTCATCTTTGCACTACAGGCCAAAGATATTCATTTGTATCATCAGTCGGTCATGTTCATCTCAACACCTGTTCATCTTTGCACTACAGGCCAAAGATATTCATCAAGTAATTATACATCTTTGCACTACAGGCCAAAGATATTCAGTAATATCATCATTTAGGACTGAGGATGATGAAAAATATCTTAAAGAGAACGAATCCAGTGAGACAGAAGGACAAATATTAGGGATTCGTATAACAGTTTATCCAAGATCAATAATACTTCATAATAATCAATTGTGAAGCAGAATTCAAAAATAAAGATCAAAACATGGATACAATCAAAGATAGTAACCATAATAGACATCTTGGACAAAAAGAAAAAATTTATTTTTCGGTGAATAGTGCCGTATTCGTGAATAGTGCCGTATACGTGAATAGTGCCGTATACGTGAATAGTAACCCCGACACAAAAAGTTCCAAATTTGATAAAAACTCATATCAATATTTCAGCATAATGATATTGAAGAAAATAATATCATTTAAGAAGAAAATAATATCCCTTACCTCAAAATATCAGTACTTCTGGTCGGAATACCGGTATAAGGCTGAAAGAAACTTGCTCTGATGAATAGAAACTCTCAAAGTATCTAAATACTCACAAAATACACTCAATAATCTAGAGAGAGAAAGAGAGAAAACTTGTTTCTGGTGTGATTTTCAATTCTAACTTAGCCCTCTATTTATAGGAAAATTTTAGTAGGCTTGACCTGCAACCTGATGGCTTTACCTGCTACTATTCCCACCCACCACATTTGAAATATAATTCAGCACATTTCTTCACCAACCACAAGTGGGGCCCACCAATTCTAGAATTTTCTATCAAAATAATAAACTCCGAAAATTCAACAATTTCTGAACCAGTCATCTTATAAAATTCGTAATAAATCATAAGTTCATTTTTAACGGTTCATCCAAAAATTACCACGATCCAACGGTCGGATTAAAAATTATAACCCCCGCAAACTATCTCAAAAACCCTGATTTTTAATACCTCCATTCCGACAAAAATACTGACAAAAACCTCAACATTAACTCCTTCATTTTTTAACCACAAAAATATATCCCTCATTTATATCCACAATAAATATTTCCTTATCATATGAATCAATAATTAATTATTCACAAATAATATTACAGAATCACATTTATGACAACCAGGCCGTTTCCAGGAAAGAGGGGGCTTTCCAATAAGGATTTCTCCTTACTGGCGCGCAATTAGATGACCAAACCTCTCCTTAGACAGAACTTTCTAGACATTGCCAATAATGTTATCTAATAATATTATTCAAATAATATGAATTATTGATCTGATAAATGAAAATACTGTGCAGCAACAATTATTGAAACAACAATAATATAAAATATCAACGCAGCAATTATTGAATCAATAAAATAAAATATTGAATAATAACTACTGTAACAATTATTGAGTAGTGCCTTCTTACGTAAGAATCAATAATTGGTGCAATACCGTGTGCTACTGTATTTTAACCACCGGGTATTCCAACAGTATTAACGGTAACAACTACGCCGTTATTTATAAACAACTTATACTTGTCGTTTTCTTCATCCAATCGCTTTCCGTTATGGGGCCCACACAAGGCTGCGTCGTCGTACGAATATTCCCCGACAGCAAGAATATTCCACGACCAACCGAATATTCACCGACCAAAAATAAATATTTTATAACCACTTGCTTATTTTGCAAAATTTGCACATTTCACCCATAACCAAAGTATTATATCAAATTAACCCCTTATTATTCACAATAATATTTAGAGAAAATTTGATTTTATTCATTAATAAGTTGGGGTCTTACAACCTCCCCTCCTTATGAAATTTCGTCCTCGAAATTGACGTACGTACCTGATGTTTCAAAAAGGTGAGGATACCTCGCTTTCATTTCTGATTCCAACTCCCAGGTCATTTCTTCAATAGCATGGTTTCTCCACAAAACCTTAACTTGTGGTATAACCTTCGTGCGTAGGACATGCTCTTTCCTATCCAAGATCTTAACAGGTACCTCCTCGTACGTTAAATCTTCAGCTATCTCGTCTGGTTCTAACTCAATAATGTGGTTCGGGTCTTTAACATATTTACGAAGCATAGATATGTGAAAAATATTATGAACACGAGACATGCTTGGAGGTAATGCGAGTCTATATGCCACATTTCCTATTCGCTCAAGAATCTCAAATGGACCAACAAATCTTGGATTGAGCTTTCCTCTCTTCCCAAATCTTGTAACTCCCTTCCATGGTGCAACACGTAACAATACATGATCCCCAATATTAAATTCCACGTCCTTCCGATGAAGATCCGCATAACTCTTTTGTCGATCCTGTGCCGTTTGTATACGTTGTCGAATCGTTTGGATCTTCTCTGTAGTAATGCGTACCAATTCTGGTCCCAACAATGTTGCTTCACCCACCTCGTCCCAGCATACTGGAGAACGACATTTTCTTCCATACAACGCCTCGAATGGAGCCACACCTATGCTCGCCTGATAACTGTTGTTGTAGGAGAATTCCACCAATGGTAGGTACTTATCCCAACTCCCTTTGAGATCTAGGACACAAAGTCTTAATAGATCTTCAAGAGTTTGAATAGTCCTCTCTGATTGTCCGTCCGTTTGAGGATGGTATGCTGAACTGAATCGTAAATCCGTGCCCATAGCTTTCTGCAAGCTAACCCAAAATCGTGAAGTGAATCTTGGGTCACGATCCGAAACTATGGATACTGGCATGCCATGCAATCTCACAATCTCGTTCACGTACATACTAGCAAGACGTTCAAGGGAATAAGTCTCACGTATCGGCAAGAAATGAGCGGACTTGGTTAATCTATCAACAATAACCCAAATCGCATCTATGCCTTGAGAAACCTTGGGAAGACCTGTAACAAAATCCATAGTAATGTGTTCCCACTTCCATTTCGGAATCTCAAGTGGTTGCAATGGACCCTTTGGTACTTGATGCTCCGCTTTTACACGTTGACAAGTTAAACATCTCGAGATAAACTCCGCGATCTCTCTTTTCATATTGCTCCACCAAAATGTATGTCGAAGATCGTGATACATTTTGGTACTCCCAGGATGGATTGCAAACGGTGTGTTGTGTGCCTCCATCATTATTCTATGCTTCAAGTCAAAATCGTTAGGAACACAAAGTCTGGAGTTGACTCGAAGTATTCCTTCTTCATCGATTCTTGCTTCTGGAATAGCACCTTCTTGCACTTTCTTCTTCATACGCATCAGCTCTATATCCGTAGCTTGAGCAGCTTTAACTTTATCGATTAAAGTCGGTTCTACTCGTATATTTGATATCATCATGTGGGTACTTGGAGCCTTCATCTCTATCTCCATCCTTTGCAAGTCATACAAAATGGGCCTTTGTGTTAAAAACATTGCACTCGTACCCGCATATGATCTTCTACTCAATGCGTCAGCTACTACGTTTGCTTTTCCAGGATGATATTGGATGGTATGATCGTAATCTTTCAACAGCTCGAGCCAACGTCGCTGCCGCATGTTGAGTTCCTTTTGGGTGAAGAAATATTTGAGGCTTTTATGATCTGTATAGATCTCCACTTTCTCCCCATAAAGGTAGTGTCTCCAGATCTTCAACGCAAAAACGACTGCTGCCAACTCCAAATCATGAGTAGGATAATTCCTCTCATATTCTTTGAGTTGTCGTGAGGCATAGGCTATGACTTTCCCATGTTGCATGAGAACACATCCTAACCCTTTGCCTGAAGCATCGCTGTAGATAACAAATCCATCCGAACCAGATGGTATTGTCAGAACAGGTGCCGAAATGAGTCTCCTCTTGAGTTCTTGGAAACTCTTCTCGCATTCCTCACTCCATACGAATTTTGTATCTTTCCGAGTCAGCTGAGTTAACGGAGTAGCGATTCGAGAAAATCCTTCCACAAATCTCCGATAATAACCAGCTAAGCCCAGAAAGCTACGTACTTCGGTTACCGACTTCGGTTGCTCCCAACTTTGTATGGCTTCAATCTTCGCCGGGTCGACAGATACTCCATGTTTTGACACCACGTGCCCAAGGAATGCTACTTCCTCAAGCCAGAACTCGCATTTCTTCAGTTTGGCATATAGCTTGTTTTCACGAAGCCTTTGCAGTACCAGCTTCAAATGGCGCTCATGATCTTCACGGCTTTTGGAATAGATGAGGATGTCATCAATAAAGACAACAACGATCCAAATATTCTTTGAATACACTGTTCATCATATCCATGAAGGCAGCAGGAGCATTAGTCAATCCAAAAGACATTACTAAGAATTCATAATGCCCGTACCGAGTTCTGAAGGCAGTCTTTGGAATATCCTCAGTTTTAATCTTCAGCTGATGATATCCAGAACGAAGATCGATCTTTGAAAAGAATTGTGCTCCTTGCAACTGGTCAAACAGGTCATCAATGCGAGGTAGCGGATACCTATTCTTGATGGTGACATGGTTCAATTCTCGATAGTCAATACAAAGTCGCATACTCCCGTCTTTCTTCTTTACGAATAAAACAGGAGCACCCCAAGGAGACGTACTAGGACGAATAAAACCGATGTCCAACAACTCCTGTAGTTGGACTTTTAACTCCTGAAGTTCAATAGGAGCCATTCGATATGGGGTTTTAGAAATGGGCTTTGTACCGGGTTCAAGGTCAATAAAGAATTCAATTTCTCGTTCCGGGGGTAGACCGGGAAGTTCTTCAGGAAATACATCGGGAAATTCTCTAACAATAGAAATATTATTCAAATCTGACTTGTCTTTGTTCAAATCCATAACATGGGCTAAGAAAGCTTGACATCCGTTTTTCAATAAACGAATAGCTTTGTGGCTTGATATGACAGTGACTGATTTTAGTGGTTTAGTAGTTTGAATTCGTATGACAGGTTGGTTAGGAATATGAAAACTAACAACCTTACGAAAACAATCAATTTTAGCATGATGAGTGGTTAACCAATCAATTCCTAAAATCACATCAAAAGCAAGTATCTTTAAAGAGATAAGATCAACAGGTAATGTGATAGTGCCAACTTGGATCATGCAAGATTTATAAACTGTAGATGTAACGAAGGTTTCACCCAACGGAGTTTCAACAGATAAGTTAAAGTCCAATTTCTCCGGAGTCAAGTTTAAACGTTGAGCACAAGCAGGAGAGATAAAAGAATGGGTAGAACCGGTATCTAGTAAAGTATAAACTTCGCAAGAATTCAAGATTAGCTTACCCGTGATCACCTCGTTCGGGTTTCTCGCGTTTTGGCCAGTCACGACAAACGCCCTTCCAGGAACCGCTGATTTCGACTTATCCGGGATAACTTTTGGAGTCACCATCCCCGCTGAACTTGGTTTTGCTACAGAACACTCTCGAGCTATATGACCTTCCTTTCCACAGTTATAACATACCTTGGATTGTTGTGGGCAGTTTGGGCTGATATGTCCCTCTTTCCCACATTTGTAACATACGACCGGTGGTCGTTCTCCTCCCCTAGAAACAGTTGATGTTTGTGCTGACGTCTTCACGTTATCATTGTTGTACCTTCTCTTCTTGAAATCTCCTCCCGACTCGCTCCTTCTATTATCACGACCACGATTACCACCAGAGTGGTTACCGCTTTTGTCCGAATGTTTTCCTCCCTGCTGGTTTTCATTGCTTCGATGACTGCCGCCACCGGTATGACCCTGGTTGTGGTCCCTCGGTTGCACATACTCATTATCTCGCTCTAATAATTGAGCCCTGTTTACAACATCTGAATATAAAGAAAATTTATGAGAGATAAGATATTGCCGAATCTCGGGTTTTAGACCTCTCAGAAACATCCTTGTCATTCGTTCCTCATTTTCGACCAAATGAGGTGCAAACCTGGATAACTCTGCAAACTTCGCCTCGTACTGGGACACCGTCATGTTGTTTTGTTCCAGTCTAATAAACTCAACCTCCTTCATATGACGAATACTTTCAGGAAAGTACTTGTCATTGAACAGTTTTTGAAATGTTTCCCAGGACATGTTGAGTGCGTCAGGCTGGGTACGCTTCACAGACTCCCACCAGTAGTCTGCCTCACCGCGGAACATAAATGTGGCGAATGGAACCTTCTGTTCCTCCGTGCATCCCAAGACATCAAATATCTTGGTAATTTGCTTGACCCACGTTTCCGCCATGATCGGATCCGGCTTTCCCTTAAATTCTGGTGGTCCCAATTCTTTGAACTGCTTAGCTGTGACAAACCGCGCGTTGTTATCATTTCCACCCGTATTCTGCACACGAGTCTCCCTCGTCTGATTTTGCATGAACTGCAAAAAGCTCCTAAACATTCCATCATTCATCGTTTGCTCGGTAACGTTGTTTACAGGAGGAATATTGCCTTCCTGTTGCACGTTCCCCTGGGTAGTGATCAAAGGTGTCTCCACGGTCTGATTTACTCCATTATTAACGTTCTCAGCTGCCATTCTTAAATACTGCCATAAAACAAGGGTTAATAGTCATGTATATATATCCCTATACTCTGACCGACCAAATAAACACCAAATAAACTTAGTCAGGTCATACTAGCGAAGGAATTTCCCGTCTCTCCCCTCCTAGTTCTTGTCTCACATCTCAGCCAGGGATCATATCCCTAAGCTCTGATACCAACTGTGACGCCCCCAAAATAGGTATACAACACCCATTCTGAGTCGCCAAATACATGGTACAGAAAGCAAACTACAACTTCAATAATACAATTGTCGTGCAAAATACGACAACACATACTGTGAGTTTAAATACAAATATTGTCTTCTAGACAATATCCACACTCAAATAAATCCTCATTACAATTATTCAAACACTATTTTACAGAAATAGTGAGGACTGCTAAAACATCTTTCTAGAACCATCACTCCATACCCCGACTAGATCCTGCTATGTTCTCACCTCCTGAGAAGAAAAATGGAACAAAAAGGAAAAGGGTGAGCTCAACTAGCCCAGTAAAGAATATTATGACTAAGATAATATACAACAAATTATCGTTAGTCTTCAACAGGGAAAAATCTGATAAAATATAATCGACAACAAGTTTTAGATCAACAACTGCAGCGGAAACAGCAAACCATTAGAAGAGTCAAGTAGAGAAAGAATTCTACTATCTTCTAAGATTTAAAAGTCCATCATCAATATTTTATCCCTGTAACATCAATTAATAATCATCTTTAACCAAATATTCATCTTTGCACTACAGGCCAAAGATATTCATTTGTATCATCAGTCGGTCATGTTCATCTCAACACCTGTTCATCTTTGCACTACAGGCCAAAGATATTCATCAAGTAATTATACATCTTTGCACTACAGGCCAAAGATATTCAGTAATATCATCATTTAGGACTGAGGATGATGAAAAATATCTTAAAGAGAACGAATCCAGTGAGACAGAAGGACAAATAGTAGGGATTCGTATAACAGTTTATCCAAGATCAATAATACTTCATAATAATCAATTGTGAAGCAGAATTCAAAAATAAAGATCAAAACATGGATACAATCAAAGATAGTAACCATAATAGACATCTTGGACAAAAAGGAAAAATTTTATTTTTCGGTGAATAGTGCCGTATTCGTGAATAGTGCCGTATACGTGAATAGTGCCGTATACGTGAATAGTAACCCCCGACACAAAAAGTTCCAAATTTGATAAAAACTCATATCAATATTTCAGCATAATGATATTGAAGAAAATAATATCATTTAAGAAGAAAATAATATCCCTTACCTCAAAATATCAGTACTTCTGGTCGGAATACCGGTATAAGGCTGAAAGAAACTTGCTCTGATGAATAGAAACTCTCAAAGTATCTAAATACTCACAAAATACACTCAATAATCTAGAGAGAGAAAGAGAGAAAACTTGTTTCTGGTGTGATTTTCAATTCTAACTTAGCCCTCTATTTATAGGAAAATTTTAGTAGGTTTGACCTGCAACCTGATGGCTTTACCTGCTACTATTTCCACCCACCACATTTGAAATATAATTCAGCACATTTCTTCACCAACCACAAGTGGGGCCCACCAATTCTAGAATTTTCCATCAAAATGATAAACTCTGAAAATTCAACAATTTCTGAACCAGTCATCTTGTAAAATTCGTAATAAATCATACGTTCATTTTTAACGGTTCAAAATTTGTGGACATATACTCAACTTATATATGTATAACATATCCAAAAATTACCACGATCCAACGGTCGGATTAAAAATTATAATCCCCGCAAACTATCTCAAAAATCCTGATTTTTAATACCTCCATTCCGACAAAAATACTGACAAAAACCTCAACATTAACTCCTTCATTTTTAACCACAAAAATATATCCCTCATTTATATCCACAATAAATATTTCCTTATCATATGAATCAATAATTAATTATTCACAAATAATATTACAGAATCACATTTATGACAACCAGGCCGTTCCCAGGAAAGAGGGGGCTTTCCAATAAGGATTTCTCCTTACTGGCGCGCAATTAGATGACCAAACCTCTCCTTAGACAGAACTTTCTAGACATTGCCAATAATGTTATCTAATAATATTATTCAAATAATATGAATTATTGATCTGATAAATGAAAATACTGTGCAGCAACAATTATTGAAACAACAATAATATAAAATATCAACGCAGCAATTATTGAATCAATAAAATAAAATATTGAATAATAACTACTGTAACAATTATTGAGTAGTGCCTTCTTACGTAAGAATCAATAATTGGTGCAATACCGTGTGCTACTGTATTTTAACCACCGGGTATTCCAACAGTATTAACGGTAACAACTACGCCGTTATTTATAAACAACTTATACTTGTCATTTTCTTCATCCAATCGCTTTCCGTTATGGGGCCCACACAAGGCTGCGTCGTCGTACGAATATTCCCCGACAGCAAGAATATTCCACGACCAACCGAATATTCACCGACCAAAAATAAATATTTTATAACCACTTGCTTATTTTACAAAATTTGCACATTTCACCCATAACCAAAGTATTATATCAAATTAACCCCTTATTATTCACAATAATATTTAGAGAAAATTTGATTTTATTCATTAATAAGTTGGGGTCTTACACCGGACCTGGTTCCATTATTTATTATTCTGCCGGAATATCCTGTCTGTACGTTTACGCCGGACCTGGTTCCATTATTTATTATTCTGTTAGAATAACCTGTCTGTGCGGTTTATCGCATGCCGGATGATTTCTTTTGTTATTCCATTCTTTATTATACTCAGTTGGTTAAGTTTTAACTTCTATACTCCATGAAATTAGTGGAATATCCTTGATAATTGTGTTTCATCCAGTATCTTTTCATGAAAATATTATTCTAAGCATTCTTGAATTTTACTCCACAAAGCAGTATCATGTTGACAATTTAGACGTTGTTAATTCTTGGATAAATTAATTATTGAACTTGTTTTATTGAATTCTTATATCATTGTCATCATTCTCATGTTTATAAAATGTTGAAAGTCATCTGTGGTCTGTAGTGCATAGATGGACTTGGAATGATTATGACCAAGGATCATTCGGTATAATCATGACCGTAATATTACAAATGATGTGGTAAAAGTCCTCATTGGCCCGTAGTGCATTGATGGACAGTTGTTGGCACAATCATGATCATTAATGAATACACAAATATTCTTGGGCCGTAGTGCATGGATAATTGTGGTCGTGATACTAAAGAATATCCTTGGCCGTAGTGCAGGGGTGATTCGATGATGTGGATTATTTTGTTAAGCTGAGTCCCAGCGTTAACAGTATTGAAAAACCTTTTAAATCATAGAAGATAGTAGATTTTATTCTCTACTTGACTCTTTTAATGGATTGCTTGTTCCGCTGCAGTTAAACTTGATGTTTGTTATATTTTATAAGTTTAACACTGTTGAAGGCTAATGATAATTTATTCCGCATTATCTTAGTCATAATATTTCTTACTGGGCTAGTTGAGCTCACCCTTTCTTTCACTGTTCTCTTCAGGAAATGAGAACATAGCTGGGACGAGTCGGGGAACGGAGTGATGGACCAGATGATAGTATTAGTAGTCCTCACTATTCTGTTAAATAGTGTGACAATAATTGTAATGAGGACTCCTTTTGAGTTTGTATAGTCTCTAGTAGACAATAATTGTATTCAAACTCACAGTTATGTTTTGTCGTATTGTACACGACAGTTGTATTAGTAAGTTGTATTTGTATTCTGTACCATGTATCTGACGACCCAAGATGGGTGATGTATACCTAATTTTGGGGGCGTCACAAATTACCTGATGAATATCTTTGGCCCGTAGTGCAAAGATGAACAGGTGTTGAGATGAACATGACCAACTGGTGATACAAATTATAAAATTCCAGATTTTATGAATAAAGATTTAATTTTTTTGAAATAGTTTTTTAAATATTATGGTGTGAATTTGAGATAATGTTATAGTTGTGGGTAGTATTTATAAATTTTACAAAGTATGCAAGTTGTTGTATTATATTCTATTGGTCGGGGAATATTATTTTTGTCGGAAAATATTTGTACGACTGCACAATTATTGGTGGACCCCACAACGAAATTATTGTCAGATTGAGAAAACGACAAAAATATTTTATAAAAATAACGGCGGAAGTTTTACCGTTAATACTGTTGAACTACTCGGTAGTAAAAGTACAGTAATACATGGGGTTGCACAGTAGCACACGATATTGATTATTGATACTTACGTGAAAAGTCACTCAGGTTTGTTTTATTGGTATTATTAATGTAATAAAATCGAAAAGCTTTTTATATAAAACAGAGTATTTTTATAAAGTTATTCGTTTTATTAGGCTAATAGTAAAATCTTTTTATATAAAACAGAATACTTTTATAAAGTTATCTGTTTTACTAGACAATAATTAGAATATATTATATTTTATTATGCATAGTATTTGTATAGTGTTTGCATAGTATTTGCATAGTAAAATCTTTTATAAAGTTATTCATTTTATTAGATTATAAATAGAATATATTATATTTTATTTAAAAGATTTTGCTTTAACTATGGACCGTCAAATTAAAGTAAATCAATCTAGACCGTTCATGATTTAGTTACTATGCAGTCCATTTTTCTATAAATAGAAGCTCATTCCTTCATTATTTTTTTACGAATTCACTGAAACTCTAGAGAGAGAAACTATAAAGAGAAAGAAGAAAAGTATTCTGCTACTTCACTACTCCGATATCAAGTTTCTTTTACGGTAAGGGATATTATTTGTTGTACTCGTAAAGGGTATTCTTTCTTTCTTATTCATGAAGAGAACTTCTGTTATTCCATTATTTATTATTCTGTTGGAATAACCTGTATACGCGGGCTACCCTATACTTGGTGAAATTCTTCTTTTATTCCATTATTTATTATTCTGTTGGAATAACCTGTATACACGGGCTACCCTATACTTGGTGAAATTCTTTTGTTATTCCATTCTTTATTATTCTGTTGGAATATCCTGTCTGTGCGTTTTACGCCGGACCTGGTTTCGTCTTTATTATTCTGTTGGAATATCTTGTCTGTGTATTTTACGTCGGACCTGGTTCCGTTTTTATTATTCTGTTGGAACATCCTGTCTGTGCGTTTTACGCCGGACCTGGTTCCGTATTTATTATTCTGTTGGAACATCCTGTCGGTGCGAATTTCGCCTGACCTGGTTCCGTTACTTATTATTCTATTGGAATAACCTGTCTATGTGAAGTACCGCATGCATGGTGATTTCTTTTGTTATTCCATTCTTTATTATACTCAGTTGGTTAAAGTTTTGGCTTTTATACTCCATGAAATTAGTGAAATATCTTTGATATTTGCGCTTCATCCAGTATCTTTTCATGAAAATATTCTTTTGAGCATTCTTGAATTTTACTCTACAAAGCAGTATCATGTTGACAATTTGGACGTTGTTGGTTCCTGGATAAATTAATTCTTGAAATTATTTTATTGAATTCTTATATCATTGTCATCATCCTCATGTTTATATTTTGTTGAAAGTCATTTGTGACTTGTAGTGCATAGATGGACTTGGTATGATTATGATGTAACGACCCCAAAATAGGTCCATTCCACCCAACCCATTCTGAGTCGTCAAATACATGGTACAGAAAACAACTACAACTTTATTACAACAATTGTCGTGTAAAATACAACAACACATATGCTGTGAGTTTGGATACAAATATATACCAAATGTGACTCATGTTCCAACCGTGGACATCACCTCACAATAACACCTTACATAAAGGTATAGTCAAAAACTGTTTTAGAAATTAGAATCTTTGGGAAGTGCTCAAGAAAACCTTCATACATGGGAGCCCATGCTTCTAGGTTATGATAGATATCATATGGCCACAGAATTATCCTTGGTTGACCCAATAGACCCCAAAGAAAAACGAGAAGATTACTATCATATTCTTCCCAATGGTGAATCTTCTCTTGACTTATCATTATCTCCACTGTCTCTAATTGAGAATTATACTTCAAACAAACACCAAGATTATATAGGAAGTGCCCATAGATATACTCAGCAAGTGGATGAGCACAACCCTGTCCTATGATGACACGAGGTTGTATGTCATTAGACATCTTGTATGATAGTGACAAAACACCCTTCCAACGTTGGGTTCGCCTCACCCTATTTTCTTCACCAAATATAACTACTAAATGATAACCACCGTTCTATTCCCTTATTACCCCCGCTCGACCCAGCTACACTCTTATTACCTGAAAGGAATTGTGAACAGAAGGGTGAGCACAACTAGCCCAGTAAAGAATATCATGACTAAAGATAAATAAATTATCAATAGTCTTCATCAATAATAAATCAGAGATTTAGAACATATGGTAGATGATAAAAAATTTCAACCATAGTCGCAGCGGAACATGCAATCCATTAGAAGAGTCAAATAGACTATACAGTCTATTATCTTCTCCATGTTAAAAATCCATCAACAATGTTTTATCCCTGTAACATCAATCAACAATTCTGGTCCACAATCATATGAATAACTCATAATCATAACTGTAGTTCTAAATTCCTCTTCTCATCCAGGACAAAGATAATTTTCATCACTTGTCTTTACCTGAAACATCAAAGATCATGGTTATACCAAATCACAGTTCCTGTTCATAATCATACTAATAACTTCATCTTTGCACTACGGGCCAAAGATATTCATCAACAAGTCATCTTTGCACTACAGGTCAAAGATATTCATCAACAGTTCATCTTTGCATTACTGGCCAAAGATATTCAACAACAGGTCATCTTTGCACTACTGGCCAAAGATATTCATCAACAGACCATTACAGACCAAAGATATTCATCTACAATTCATCTTTGCACTACAGGCCAAAGATATTCCTCAACAATTCATATTTGCACTACAGGCCAAATATATTCATATCTCAAAGAAATATATAATCATTTCAGAATTTATATAAACAATAATTATAACCATGTTGATCAATTCACCTTTACACTTAAGCTTAAGATATTCAATTATAAATTCAATGGTCATGATCATACCAGTCACAATTCAACTTTGCACTACAGGCCAAAGAGAACCCTAGTCATGATCATACCAATAATCTACCCATCTTTACACTCCAGTGAAAGAGAATTTCAACATCAGGGTTATAAAAATGTTATATATGATGATAAAAATAATATGATCAACATATAATTTTAATCTCAAGAGTAATATTCGTAACTCATGAATAGTAAATCGTGAATAGTAACTCATAAATAGTAACCCCGACACAAAAGATAAAAATTCCACAATAAAATCCATACCAATATTTCGGTATAATGATATTGAAAGAATAATATTCTTAAGCTTATAAACAATTTATTTAAATTGTTTACACTTTACTAATTAATGCATTTAATCATCATAAAATGCCAACTCTTAAGATTTCATCATCAATAACTAAAACTCTCATCAAAAATCTGCATATACCTCATATATAGGATTCTCAAGCCATAAAATCCTATTTTCCAATTTTCTTACTTCACATAACATATTTAATTCATTTTCTCATAACTAGACTATTTTCATGAAAAATACCAAATCCGTTCCAAAAATATTTCTTTTCTGGAATTTAGCATAATATAGTCCCATAGTGAACATATATTTTTCTCAGAATTTTTAAAAGTCATTTACTATTTTTCATATGGCCAAAATAGCCGAATATTTAGACATTTATCAAAAATTGTACTTTTGTCCAAAAATTTTGAAATTAACAGAGTATACTTCCATCATATACATGTACTCCCAATAAAAATTTCATCAATTTTGGAGTTAACCACAAGAAATTATAAGCAGTTACTTTTAAAATAGTCTTTTCTCATAAAATTCATAACTCTCAATCTATACATCCAAAAATCACCATTTTTGGACACAATCAATAAAACTCATCAAAATATCATTTCAAATTTTTCCAGAATTTTTGAAGTTCAGAAAAATTATGAAACTGAAAAACATAACAACCCTTAAAATCCCTTAATATCCCTTACTATCCCTTACCTCAAAAGAGCAGTACTTCTGATCGGTATAAGGCTGAAGAAAACTTGCACTGAATAGCAACTCTCAAAGTATCTAAATACTCACAAAATATGCTTCATAATATAGAGAGAGAAAGAGAGAAAACTTATGTTTTTGGTGTGATTTTCAATTCTAACTTAGCCCTCTATTTATAGGAAAATTTTGGTAGGTTTGACCTGCAACCTGATGGCTTTACCTGCTACTATTCCCACCCACCACATTTGAAATATAATTCAGCACATTTCTTCACCAACCACAAGTGGGGCCCACCAATTCTAGAATTTTCCACCAAAAATGATTTATAACCTGATTTCCGAATCAGCCACCTCTTAAAATTCATAACAAATCATACGTTCATTTTTAACGGTTCAAAATTTATGGACATATACTCAACTTATATATGTATAACATATCCAAAAATTACCACGATCCAACGGTCGGATTAAAAATTATAACCCCCACAAAATATCTCAAAAACCCTGATTTTTAATACCTCCATTCCGACAAAAATATGGATAAAAATCTCAACATTAACTCCTTCATTTTTTAACCACAAAAATATATCCCTCATTTATATCCACATAAAATAAATATTTTCTTATCATATGAATCAATAATTAATTATTCACAAATAATATTACAGAATCACATTTATGACAACCATGCCGTTCCCAGGAAAGAGGGGGCTTTCCAATAAGAATTTCTCCTTACTGGCGCGCAATTAGATGACCAAACCTCTCCTTAGACAGAACTTTCTAGACATTGACAATAATGTTATCTAATAATATTATTCAAATAATATGAATTATTGATCTGATAATGGGAAATACTGTGCAGCAACAATTATTGAACAACAATAATACAAAATTTTAACGTAGCAATTATTGAATCAATAAAATAAAATATTAAACAGTAATTACTGTAACAATTATTGAGTAGTGCCTTCTTACGTAAGAATCAATAATTTCAAAAATACTATGCAATACCGTGTGCTACTGTGCAATAACGCGTATTACTGTATTTTAACCACCGGGTATTCTAACAGTGTTAACGGTAACAACTACGCCGTTATTTGTAAAAACTCAAATTTGTCGTTTTCTTCATCCGACAGTTATTCTGTTATGGGGCCCACAAATGGCTGCGTCGTCGTACGAATATTCCCCGACAGAAAGAATATTCCACGACCAAACGAATATTCCCCGACAACAATGATTATTTTATAACCACTTGCTTATTTTGAAAAAAAATCATATATCACCCTTAACTTTAACATTTATCAATTTAACCATTTACTGAATAGTAATTATAAGAAAAATTGAATACTTTTATTTCATAAAATTCGGGGTCTTACATATGACCAGGGATTATTCGGTATAATCATGACCGTAATATTACAAATGATGTGGTAAAAGTCCTCATTGGCCCGTAGTGCATTGATGGACAGTGGTAAGTCCTCATTGGCCCGTAGTGCATTGATGGACAGTGGTTGGCATGATCATGACCGTTAATGAATACATAAATATTCTTGGCCCGTAGTGCATGGATAATTATGGTCGTGATACTAAAGAATATCCTTGGCCGTAGTGCAGGGGTGATTCGATGATGTGGATTATTTATTAAGCTGAGTCCCAGCGATAAAAGTCATGAAAAACCTTTTAAATAATAGAAGATAGTAGATTTTATTCTCTATTTGACTCTTCTAATGGGTTGCTTGTTCCGCTGCAGTTAAACTTGATGTTTGTTATATTGTATCAGTTTAACACTGTTTAAGGCTAATGATAATTTATTCTGCATTATCTTAGTCATAATATTTCTTACTGTGCTAGTTGAGCTCACCCTTTCTTTCACTGTTCTCTTCAGAAAATGAGAATATAGCTGGGACGAGTCGGGGAACGGAGTGATGGATCAGATGATAGTATTAGTAGTCCTCACTATTCTGTTAAATAGTGTGACAATAAATGTAATGAGGACTTATTCTGAGAGTGGATATTGTCTAGAAGACAGTATTTGTATTAAAACTCACAGCATATGTTTAGTCGTATTTTACACGACTGTTGTATAATTAAGTTGTATTTGAATTTTGTACCATGTATTTGGCGACTCAGAATAGGTGATGTATACCTATTTTGGGGGCGTCACAGTTGGTATCAGAGCTTAGGGATATGATCCCTGGCTGAGATGTGAGTCAATAACTAGTAGGGGAGAGACGGGGGAATTCTTTCGCTAGTATGACCTACCTAAGTTTATTTGGTATTTAATTGATCGGTCAGAGTATAGGGATAATATGTGATATGTTAATTAACCCTTGTTTTGTTGCAGTATTTGAAAATGGCATCTGAAAATGTTGAGATAAGCAATGGAGCACAAGAGACTGTTGAGTTTCCATAGATCAATAATCAGGACAATGTGCAACAGGAAGACAATAATCCTCGTGTAAACAACAACACTGATCAATTGACGAACGACGATACATTTAGGAGTTTTTTAGAATTCATGCAACATCAGGCGAAGGCGGCTCCTGTTCATAATGAAGGAGGAAACAATGGCAACCCACGGTTGGTCACCGTTAAGCAATTCAAGGAGTTGGGACCACCGGAGTTTATTGGAGAGCCAAAACCACTTAAGGCAGAGACGTGGATAGAGCAGATCACCAAGATATTTGATGTCTTGGGATACTCCGAGGAGCAAAAGGTTCCCTTTGCCACCTTTATGTTGCTTGAAGAGGCAGATCACTGGTGGAAATTTGTAAAACGTACCCAGCCTGACGCACTCAAGATGTCTTGGGAGAAGTTCCAAGAACTGTTCAACGACAAGTACTTTCCTGAAAGTATTCGTTACATGAAAGAGGTAGAGTTCATCAAGCTGGAGCAAAACAACATGACCGTATCGCAGTACGAAGCTAAGTTTGCCGAGTTGTCCCGATTTGCGTCCCACTTAGTTGATAATGAGGAGAGAATGACGCGGATGTTTTTAAGAGGTTTGAAACCGGAGATACGCCAATATCTTATTTCTCATAAACTGTGTTTGTATTCAGATATTGTAAATATGGCTCAGTTAGTGAAGCGCGATAACGAGTCAACGTAACTAAAAGAGAGCAGTCAACAAAATGATAATACCGGTGATAACAGTCATCAAAGCGGTGACAATAAACATGGAGGGAATCAACATGCCAGAAATGGTAACCACTTCGGTGGTAATCATGGTCAAAACAATAAGAATGTACATTTCAAGAAGAGGAGATTCAATAATGATAGAAAGACGTCAGCACCAGCACCAGTTGTTAAGGAAGGAGAACGACCACCTATCATATGCTTCAAATGCGGAGGGGAGGGACACATCAGTCCAAACTGCGCGATGCCGTCCTAAGCATATTATAATTGTGGAAGAGAAGGTCACTTACCCCGATTTTGTCGTTCACCGAAGACAAGTTCAGCTCAGATGGAGGCACCAAAGGTCGTCCCAGAAAAGTCAAAGCCGGTAGTTTAAGAGAGAGTGTTTTTTTTTCGTGACAAGGAACCTGAATAAAATTATCACGGGTATGTTAGTCATAGACTCTTGTGAAGTCTATATCATGTTAGATACCGGTTCTACTCACTCTTTTATTTCACCTAGTTGTGTTCAATGTTTGAAGTTAACTCCGGAGAAGTTAGACTTTGATATATCTGTTTAAACTCAGTTGGGAAAAACCTTCGTTACCTCCACTATTTATAAATCTTGTTCAAATCAACACTTTCACGTTACCTGTCGATCTTATCTCTTTAAAAATACTTGTATTTGATGTGACTTTTGGAAACGATTGGTTAACTACTCATCATGCTTTTCGTAAGGTTGTTAGCTTTCATACTCCTAACCAACCTGTTATGCGAATTCAAGCAACCAAACCACTAAAGTCAATCATTGTCATATCAAGCCATAAGTAAAGAGTCCCGGTCCTTTTGTTGTTGACTTTCTTGTGTGGAATGCACCGAATCCAGACTTTCTGTAGGCGACGTCGTGAATGACGATGACAAGTTGATAGGTATCAATGTGACGTGCTATTCAAGTCTTGGATGAGGGTCACAATTTTGAACGATATTTCTATTATTAATAAAGTTCCTGACGTATTCTTGAAGACATCTTAGCCTACCCCAGAGCGTGAAATAGAATTTTGTATTGACCCCAGTACAAAACCCATTTCTTAAACCCTTAAATATTTCTTCAACTAAAGCGAACGTATCATGCGCTAAAGACGTTGGCTCGAGCTGTTGAAGATTATGACCATACCATTTAATATCATCGTGGAAGAACGAAAGTGGTAGCTGACGAGTTAAGTAGAAGATCGTATGCGAGTGAGATGTTGTTAACACAAAGACCCATTTCGTATAACTTACAAATGATGAAGATAGAGTTAAAGACTCTAGGGACCCACGTGAAGATAACGAATATACGATTAGAATCGACTTTAATCGATAAAGTTAAAGTCGCTCAAGCTACATACTCAGAGCTGATGAATGTGAAAAAGAAGGTTCAAGAAGGCGTTATCTCAACCCTCGATTTAATTGACCCATTTGAAATCCTCGATCGAGTAGGAACTGTGGCTTATAGACTCGTTTTACCGCTAAGTATGTCGCGTGTTCATAGCGTTTTTAACGTATCGATGTTACGTAAATATGTGGACGACTCGAACCACATTATTGATTTAGAACCGGACGAGATAGCGAATAATTTAACGTATGAAGATGTACCTGTTAAAATCCTAGAATTTATTCAACACTCAAAGGTTATACCTCAAGAGTTAGAATCTGACGAAGTGTCCTCATTTGTTCGGCATACCAGGTACGTACGTAAATTTCGAGGGCGAAATTTCATAAGGAGGGGAGATTGTGAAACCTCAAATTTTATGAATAAAGATTTAATTTTTTCAAAATATTTTTTTAAATATTATGGTGTGAATTTGAGATAATATTATAGTTGTGGGTAGTATTTATAAATTTTTCAAAGTATGCAAGTTGTTGTATTATATTCGATTGGTCGGGAAATATTATTTTTGTCGGAGAATATTTGTACGACGACACAATTATTGGTGGACCCCACAACGAAATTATTATCGGATTGAGAAAACGACAAAAATATTTTATGAAAATAACAGCAGAAGTTTTACCGTTAATACTGTTGAACTACTCGGTAGTAAAAGTATAATAATACATGAGGTTGCATGTAAGACCCCAACTTTTATAAATAAAGATGAATTTTCTATAAATATCATTTTTAAATATTATGGAGTTAATTTGATATAATGTTATAGTTGTGGGTAATATTTATAAATTTTGTAAAGTACGCAAGTTGTTATATAATATTCGATTGGTCGGGGGAATATTCGTTTTAACAGGGAATATTCGTACAACGACACAATCATTGGTGGACCCCACAACGGAATTATTATCGGATTGAGAAAACGACAAAAATATTTTATTAAAAATAACGGCGGAAATTTTACCATTGCTACTGTTGAACTACTCGGTAGTAAAAGTACAGTAATAAGTGTGGTTGCATAGTAACACACGGTATTGATTATTAATGCTTATGTGAGAAGTCACTCAGTTTGATTCAATTATTGTCAGTTAATAATATGAATTATTTAGCGATAATGACGTTTTGTTTTATTCGTATTATTAACGTAATAAAACAGAAACATCTTTTTATATAAAACAGAATACTTTATTAAAGTTATTCTATAAATAGAATATATTATATTTTATTTAAAAGATTTTTCTTTAAATATGGACCGTCAGATTAAAGTAATCAATCTGGACTGTTCATGGATTAGTTACTATGCATTCTATTTTTCTATAAATAGCAGCTCATTCCTTCATTATTTCTTATGAATTCACTGAAATCTAGAGAGAGAAACTATAGAGATAGAGAAGAAGAGTATTCTGCTACTTAACTACTTCCTTATTTCAGCTCGTCTTTAAAACGGTAAGGGGTGTTATTCTTTCTTATTTATGAAGAGAACTGTTGTTATTTTATTTCTTATTATTCTGTTGGAATAACCTGTATACGCGGTCTACCCTATACTTGGTGACATTCTTCTATTATTCTGTTGGAACATCCTGTCTGTGTGTTTTACACCGGACCTGATTCCGTTTGTAAGACCCCAAATATTTAATAAATGAAATTTAATTTCCACTATTTATTATTCTGAAATAGTAAGGGTTGATTTGATTAATGTGGTTAGTTATGGGTAAAATGCGCAAATATTTCAAATAACCAGGTGGTTATAAAATATTCATTGTTGTCGGGAAATATTCGCTTGGTCGTGGAATATTCTTACTGTCGGAGAATATTCGTACGACGGCGCAGTCTTTTGTGGGCCCCATAACGGAAAGCGATTGGATGAAGAAAACGACAAAAAACAAGTTGTTTATAAATAATGGCGTAGTTGTTATCGTTAATACTGTTGGAATACACGGTAGTTAAAACACAGTAATACGCGTTGTTGCACAGTAGCACACGGTATTGCACCAATTATTAATTCTTACGTAAGAAGGCACTACTCAATAATTGTTACAGTAATTACTGTTCAATATTGAATTTTATTGATTCAATAATTGCTGCGTTGATATTTTATATTACTGTTGTTTTAATAATTGTCACTACACAGTATTTTCTATTATCGGAACAATAATTCATATTATCTGAATAATATTATTAGATAACATTATTGGTAATGTATAGAAAGTTCTGTCTAAAGAGAGGTTTGGTCATCTAATTGCGCGCCAGTAAGGAGATATCCTTATTGGAAAGCCCCCTCTTTCCTGGGAACGGCCTGGTTGCCAGTACTGTGGTTCTGTAATATTATTTGTGTATAATTAATTATTGATTTATATGATGAGGAAAATAGTAATTTTATGTGGATATAGATGGAGAAAATTTTAATGTGACAATTGTTGAAAATTAATATTTTATCTTTTTCTGATAAAATAATTCATTTAAATATATTATTTTAATAATATATTGATGGTGATATTTTTACAATGAATGTGGGATAGATGAGTATATGAGGAGGAAGAGTATTTTTGTGGCATTAAATGATTAACACATGTTTTGTGTGTTGGTGGACACAATTCTTGATCGAAAATTTATTATTGACTGTAAAATCGCCCGTTTGTGGATTTCGGTCAATTTTTGTTTGGAATTTGGAAAAAATTTCTTCTGTAAAGTTGTAGAGAATTGAATTTTCTATAAAAACACGCGAGATTCGAATTTTTTGATAAAAGGGCTATTTATAATGAATTATTGAAGTTCCGAATATTTGAGTCTGAATTGATTTTGTAACAAAAATTGTTTAAAACATGTTTTTCATTTTTGGTGCATATGTGTGGAAAATATGTTTTTGATGTGGTGGGCTAAGAAAAATTTGGTTATAAATATATTATTATATTCAATTTTCTACTTTGGTGTTCTAAGCATTTTCCTATAAATAGGGTGCTTAGGTTAGAATTGAAAATCACACCAGAAACACAAGTTTCTCTCTCTTTCTCTCTCTATATCGAGCGTATTCTTGTGAGTATTTGATACTTTGAGTGTTGCTATACGGTGCAAGTTTCCTTCAGCACTATATCTAGTATTCTAGTTAGAAGTACCGTATTTCCGAGGTAAGGGATGTTATTTCTTCTTAAATGATATTATTTTCTTCAATATCATTATGCCGAAGTATTGATCTGAACTTTTTATCAAATTTAGAACTTTTCATGTCGGGGTTACTATTCACGAGTTACTATTCATGAGTTACTATTCACGAGTTACTATTCACGAGTTACTATTCACCGAAAAATGAAATTTTCTTCTTTTCGTCCAAAATATCTATTCTGGATACTAGCTTTGATTGTATCCATGTTTTGATCATTCTTGAATTTTACTCCACTATGATTATATATGAGGTATTTTTGGACATGGAATAGCTGAAATACGAATCCTTAATATTTATTCTTTTGTTTCACTGGATTCGTTTCCTTTAAAATATTTTTCATCATCCTCAGTCCTAAATGATGATATAATTGAATATCTTTGGCCTGTAGTGCAAAGATTGATGATTTTTGATGAATATCTTTGGCCCGTAGTGCAAAGATGAACAGGTGTTGAGATGAACATGATCGACTGGTGATACAAATGAATATCTTTGGCCTGTAGTGTAAAGATGAATATTTGATTAAAGATGGTTATTGATTGTTGTTACAGGGATAAAATATTGATGATGGACTTTTAAATCTTAGAAGATAGTAGAACTCATTCTCTACTTGACTCTTCTAATGGTTTGCTGTTTCCGCTGCAGTTATTGATTTAAAACTTGTTGTCTATTGTATTCAATCAGATTTTTCCCTGTTGAAGACAAACGATAATTTGTTGTATATTATCTTAGTCATAATATTCTTTACTGGGCTAGTTGAGCTCACCCTTTTTCTTGTTGTTCCATTTTCTTATCAGGAGGCGAGAATGTAGCGAGTACTAGTCGGGGTGTGGAATGATGGTTCAAGACAGTTATTTTAGTAGTCCTCACTATTTTGTAAAATAGTGTATCAATAAGTATAATGAGTACTTAATTGGGTATGAATACTGTCTAGATGACAATATTTGTATTTAAACTCACAGTATATATGTTGTCGTATTTTGCACGACAAATGTATTAATAAAGTTGTAGTTGTTTATGTACCATGTATTTGGCGACTCAGAATGGGTTGGGTGGAATGGACCTGTTTTGGGGGCGTCTCAGTTGGTATCAGAGCTTAGGGATATGATCTCTGGCGGAGATCGGGGAATAGAACTAGGTGGGGAGAGACGAGTAAATCCTTCGCTAGTATGTCCTACCTAAGCTTATCTGTTGGTCGGTCATAATAAACGGATATTATGTGATTTGTTAATTTGTTAAATTAACCCTTGTTTTATGGCAGTATTTGAGAATGTCGACTGAGAATGTTAACAGTGTAGTAAATGAGACTATTCAATGACAAGTACTTTCCTGAAAGTATTCGTCTTATGAAGGAGGTAGAGTTTATTAGACTAAAGCAGAATAACATGACGGTGTCCCAGTACGAGGCGAAATTTGCAGAGTTGTCCAGGTTTGCACCTCATTTGGTAGAGAATGAGGAACGTATGACGCGGATGTTTCTGAGAGGTTTGAAACCCGGCATACGTTAATATCTCATTTCTCATAAATTTTCTCTCTATTCAGATGTTGTCAACATGGCTCAATTATTAGAGCGAGATAGCGAGTATGGTCAATCGAGGGACCACAACCAGGATTATACCTGTAAGACCCCGAATTTTATAAAATAAAAGTATTCAATTTTTCTTATAATTACAATTCAGTAAATGGTTAAATTGATAAAAAGTTAAAGTTAAGGGTGATATATGAAATTTTTTCAAAAATACGCAAGTGGTTATAAAATATTCATTGTTGTCGGGGAATATTCGTTTGGTCGTGGAATATTCTTTCTGTCGGGGAATATTCGTACGACGGCGCAACCATTTATGGGCCCCATAACGAATAACTGTCGGATGAAGAAAACGACAAATTTGAGTTTTTACAAATAACGGCGTAGTTGTTACCGTTAATACTGTTGAAATACCCGGTGGTTAACATACAGTAATACGCGTTATTGCACAGTAGCACACGGTATTGCACAGTATTTTTGAAATTATTGATTCTTACGTAAGAATGCACTACTCAATAATTGTTACAGTAGTTACTGTTCAATTATTTATTTTATTGATTCAATAATTGCTGCGTTGATGTTTTATATTATTGTTGTTTCAATAATTGTTGCTGCACAGTATTTTCTTTTATCAGATCAATAATTCATATTATTTGAATAATATTATTAGATAACATTATTGACAATGTCTAGAAAGTTCTGTCTAAGGAGAGGTTTGGTCATCTAATTGTGCGCCAGTAAGGAGAAATCCTTATTGGAAAGCCCCCTCTTTCCTGGGAACGGCCTGGTTGTCATAAATGTGATTCTGTAATATTATTTGTGAATAATTAATTATTGATTCATATGATAAGGAAATATTTATTTTATGTGGATATAAATGAGGGATATATTTTTGTGGTTAAAAATGAAGGAGTTAATGTTGAGATTTTTATCAGTATTTTTGTCGGAATGGAGGTATTAAAAATCAGGATTTTTGAGATATTTTGCGGGGTTATAATTTTTAATTCGACCGTTGGATCGTGGTAATTTTTGGATATGTTATACATATATAAGTTGAGTATATGTCCACAAATTTTGAACCGTTAAAAATGAACGTATGATTTATTATGAATTTTACGAGATGACTGGTTCAGAAATTGTTGAATTTTCGGAGTTTATCATTTTGGTGGAAAATTCTAGAATTGGTGGGCCCCACTTGTGGTTGGTGAAGAAATGTGCTGAATTATATTTCAAATGTGGTGGGTGGGAATAGTAGCAGGTAAAGCCATCAGGTTGCAGGTCAAACCTACCAAAATTTTCCTATAAATAGAGGGCTAAGTTAGAATTGAAAATCACACCAGAAACATAAGCTTTCTCTCTTTCTCTCTCTATATTATGAAGCATATTTTGTGAGTTTTTAGATACTTGGTGAGTTGCTATTCATCAGTGCAAGTTTTCTTCAGCATCATATCCGATATCCAGTCAGAAGTACTGCTCTTTTGAGGTAAGGGATTGTAAGGGATTGTAAGGGATTGTAAGGGATAGTAAGGGATATTAAGGGATTTTAAGGGTTGTTATGATTTTCAGTTTCGTAATTTTTCTGATCTTCAAAAATTCTGGAAAAATTTGAAATGATATTTTGATGAGTTTTCTTGATTGTGTCCAAAAATGGCGATTTTTGGATGTATAGATTGAGAGTTATGAATTTTATGAGAAAAGACTATTCCTTGTGGTTAACTCCAAAATTGATGAAATTTTTATTGGGAGTACATGTATATGATAGAAGTATACTCTGTAAATTTCAGAATTTTTAGACAAAAGTACAATTTTTGATAAATGTCTAAATATTCGGCTATTTTGGCCATATGAAAAATAGTAAATGACTTTTAAAAATTCTGAGAAAAATATATGTTCACTATGGGACTATATTATGCTAAATCCCAGAAAAGAAATATTTTTGGAACTGATTTGGTATTTTTCATGAAAATGGTCTAGTTATGAGTAAATGAATTAAATATGTTTTGTGAAGAAAGAAAATTGAAAAATAGGATTTTATGGCTTGAGAATCCTATATGAGGTATATGCAGATTTTTGATGAGGGTTTTGGTTATTGATGATGAAATTGTAAGAGTTGGCATTTTATGATGATTAAATGCATTAATTAGTAAAGTGTAAACAATTAAAATAAATTGTTTATAAATTTAAGTAATGTTATTCTTTCAATATCATTATACCAAAATATTGGTATGAATTTTATTGTAGAATTTCTATCTTTTGTGTCGGGATTACTATTCATGAGTTACGAATATTACTCTTGAGATTAAAACTATATGTTGATCATATTATTTTTATCATCATATATAACATTTTTATAACCCTGATGTTGAAATTCTCTTTCACTGGAGTGTAAAGATGGGTAGATTATTGGTATGATCATGACTAGGGTTCTCTTTGGCCTGTAGTGCAAAGTTGAATTGTGACTGGTATGATCATGACCATTGAATTTATAATTGAATATCTTAAGCTTAAGTGCAAAGGTGAATTGATCAACATGGTTATAATTATTGTTTATATAAATTCTGAAATGATTATATATTTCTTTGAGATATGAATATATTTGGCCTGTAGTGCAAATATGAATTGTTGATGAATATCTTTGGCCTGTAGTGTAAAGATGAACTGTTGTTGAATATCTTTGGCCTGTAGTGCAAAGATGAACTGTTGTTGAATATCTTTGGCCCGTAGTGCAAAGATGGTTTGTTGATGAATATCTTTGGCCTGTAGTGCAAAGATGAACTGTTGTTGAATATCTTTGGCCTGTAGTGCAAAGATGAACTGTTGTTGAATATCTTTGGCCCGTAGTGCAAAGATGGTTTGTTGATGAATATCTTTGGCCCGTAGTGCAAAGATGGATTTGTTAGTATGATTATAAACAGGAATTGTGATTTGGTATAACCATGATCTTTGATGTTTCAGGTAAAGACAGGTGATGAAAATATTCTTCGTCCTGGGTGCGAAGAAAAATTTATAGTCACAATTATGATTATGAGTTATTCATATGATTGTGGAAAGGAACTGTTGAGTGATGTTACAGGGATAAAATATTGTTGGTGGATTTTTAACATGGAGAAGATAATAGACTTTATAGTCTATTTGACTCTTCTAATGGATTGCTCGTTCCGCTGCAACTATGGTTGAAATTTTTATCATTTACCATATGTTCTAAATCTCTGATTTATTGTTGATGAAGGCTATTGATAATTGAATTATCTTTAGTCATGATATTCTTTACTGAGCTAGTTGTGCTCACCCTTTTGCTTCACAATTCCTTTCAGGTAATAAGAGTGTAGCTGGGTCGAGCGGGGGTAACAAGGGAATAGAACGGTGGTCATCATTTAGTAGTTATATTTGGTGAAGAAAATAGGGTGAGGCGAACCCAACGTTGGAAGGGTGTTTTGTCACTATCATACAAGATGTCTAATGACATACAACCTCGTGTCATCATAAGACAGGGTTGTGCTCATCCACTTGCTGAGTATATCTATGGGCACTACCTATATAATCTTGGTGTTTGTTTGAAGTATAATTCTCAATTAGAGACAGTGGAGATAATGATAAGTCAAGAGAAGACTCACCATTGGGAAGAATATGATAGTAATCTTCTCGTTTTTCTTTGGGGTCTATTGGGTCAACCAAGGATAATTCTGTGGCCATATGATATCTATCATAACCTAGACGCGTGGCCTCCCATGTACGAAGGTTTCCTTGAGCACTTCCCAAAGATTCTAATTTCTAAAACAGTTTTTGACTATACCTTTATGTAAGGTGTTATTGTGAGGTGATGTCCACGGTTGGAACATGAGTCACATTTGGTATATATTTGTATCCAAACTCACAGCATATGTGTTGTTGTATTTTGCACGACAATTGTTGTAATAAAGTTGTAGTTATTTTCTGTACCATGTATTTGACGACTCAGAATGGGTTGGGTGGAATGGACCTATTTTGGGGTCGTTACATTTGGTATCAGAGCTATAAGTAAAGAGCCCCGAGCCTCTCGCTGGTGACTTCCTGTTGATGGGGGATGCACCGAAGCCAGACTCTCCGTAGGGGACGCCGTTCTGCGGTGGCAAACTGATAGGTATCAATGTAAGGTGCTGACATAGGTTGGTGTCCAGAGTTACATTTGGTATCAGAGCTTAGGGATATGATCTCTGGCGGAGATCGGGGAATATAACTAGGAGGGGAGAGATGAGTAAATCCTTCGCTAGTGTGTCCTACCTAAGCTTATTTGTTGGTCAGTCATAATATCGGGATATTATGTGATATGTTAATTTGTTAAATTAACCCTTGTTTTGAAGCTGTATTCTAGAATGATATCTGAAATACAGGAGATGAGCAATGGAGAAATCATGATGACAGGGAAGATGGAATCTGAAATGAAAGCAAGGTATTCTCAACTCTTTGAAATACCAGGTACGTAAATTTCGGGGACGAAATTTCATAAGGAGGGGAGATTGTAAGACCCCGAATTTTATGAAATAAAAGTATTCAATTTTTCTTATAATTACTATTCAGTAAATGGTTAAATTGATAAAAAGTTAAAGTTAAGGGTGATATATGAAATTTTTTCAAAATAAGCAAGTGGTTATAAAATAATCATTGTTGTCGGGGAATATTCGTTTGGTCGTGGAATATTCTTTCTGTCGGGGAATATTCGTACGACGGCGCAGCTATTTGTGGGCCCCATAACGAATAACTGTCGGGTGAAGAAAACGACAAATTTGAGTTTTTACAAATAACGGCGTAGTTGTTACCGTTAACACTGTTGAAATACCCGGTGGTTAAAATACAGTAATACGCGTTATTGCACAGTAGCACACGGTATTGCACAGTATTTTTGAAATTATTGATTCTTACGTAAGAAGGCACTACTCAATAATTGTTACAGTAATTACTGTTCAATATTTTATTTTATTGATTCAATAATTGCTGCGTTGATATTTTATATTATTGTTGTTTCAATAATTGTTGCTGCACAGTATTTTCTTTTATCAGATCAATAATTCATATTATTTGAATAATATTATTAGATAACATTATTGGCAATGTCTAGAAAGTTCTGTCTAAGGAGAGGTTTGGTCATCTAATTGCGCGCCAGTAAGGAGAAATCCTTATTGGAAAGCCCCCTCTTTCCTGGGAACGGCCTGGTTGTCATAAATGTGATTCTGTAATATTATTTGTGAATAATTAATTATTGATTCATATGATAAGGAAATATTTATTTTATGTGGATATAAATGAGGGATATATTTTTGTGGTTAAAAATGAAGGAGTTAATGTTGAGATTTTTATCAGTATTTTTGTCGGAATGGAGGTATTAAAAATCAGGGTTTTTGAGATATTTTGCGGGGGTTATAATTTTTAATCCGACCGTTGGATCGTGGTAATTTTTGGATATGTTATACATATATAAGTTGAGTATATGTCCACAAATTTTGAACCGTTAAAAATGAACGTATGATTTATTATGAATTTTACGAGATGACTGGTTCAGAAATTGTTGAATTTTCGGAGTTTATCATTTTGGTGGAAAATTCTAGAATTGGTGGGCCCCACTTGTGGTTGGTGAAGAAATGTGCTGAATTATATTTCAAATGTGGTGGGTGGGAATAGTAGCAGGTAAAGCCATCAGGTTGCAGGTCAAACCTACCAAAATTTTCCTATAAATAGAGGGCTAAGTTAGAATTGAAAATCACACCAGAAACATAAGCTTTCTCTCTTTCTCTCTCTATATTATGAAGCATATTTTGTGAGTTTTTAGATACTTGGTGAGTTGCTATTCATCAGTGCAAGTTTCCTTCAGCATCATATCCGATATCCAGTCAGAAGTACTGCTCTTTTGAGGTAAGGGATTGTAAGGGATTGTAAGGGATTGTAAGGGATATTAAGGGATTTTAAGGGTTGTTATGATTTTCAGTTTCGTAATTTTTCTGATCTTCAAAAATTCTGGAAAAATTTGAAATGATATTTTGATGAGTTTTCTTGATTGTGTCCAAAAATGGTGATTTTTGGATGTATAGATTGAGAGTTATGAATTTTATGAGAAAAGACTATTTTCCTTGTTAACTCCAAAATTGATGAAATTTTTATTGGGAGTACATGTATATGATAGAAGTATACTCTGTAAATTTCAGAATTTTTAGACAAAAGTACAATTTTTGATAAATGTCTAAATATTCGGCTATTTTGGCCATATGAAAAATAGTAAATGACTTTTAAAAATTCTGAGAAAAATATATGTTCACTATGGGACTATATTATGCTAAATCCCAGAAAAGAAATATTTTTGGAACTGATTTGGTATTTTTCATGAAAATGGTCTAGTTATGAGTAAATGAATTAAATATGTTTTGTGAAGAAAGAAAATTGAAAAATAGGATTTTATGGCTTGAGAATCCTATATGAGGTATATGCAGATTTTTGATGAGGGTTTTGGTTATTGATGATGAAATTGTAAGAGTTGGCATTTTATGATGATTAAATGCATTAATTAGTAAAGTGTAAACAATTAAAATAAATTGTTTATAAATTTAAGTAATGTTATTCTTTCAATATCATTATACCGAAATATTGGTATGAATTTTATTGTAGAATTTCTATCTTTTGTGTCGGGGTTACTATTCATGAGTTACGAATATTACTCTGAGATTAAAACTATATGTTGATCATATTATTTTTATCATCATATATAACATTTTTATAACCCTGATGTTGAAATTCTCTTTCACTGGAGTGTAAAGATGGGTAGATTATTGGTATGATCATGACTAGGGTTCTCTTTGGCCTGTAGTGCAAAGTTGAATTGTGACTGGTATGATCATGACCATTGAATTTATAATTGAATATCTTAAGCTTAAGTGCAAAGGTGAATTGATCAACATGGTTATAATTATTGTTTATATAAATTCTGAAATGATTATATATTTCTTTGAGATATGAATATATTTGGCCTGTAGTGCAAATATGAATTGTTGATGAATATCTTTGGCCTGTAGTGCAAAGATGAACTGTTGATGAATATCTTTGGCCTGTAGTGCAAAGATGAACTGTTGTTGAATATCTTTGGCCTGTAGTGCAAAGATGGTTTGTTGATGAATATCTTTGGCCTGTAGTGCAAAGATGAACTGTTGTTGAATATCTTTGGCCTGTAGTGCAAAGATGAACTGTTGTTGAATATCTTTGGCCCGTAGTGCAAAGATGGTTTGTTGATGAATATCTTTGGCCCGTAGTGCAAAGATGGATTTGTTAGTATGATTATAAACAGGAACTGTGATTTGGTATAACCATGATCTTTGATGTTTCAGGTAAAGACAGGTGATGAAAATATTCTTCGTCCTGGGTGCGAAGAAAAATTTATAGTCACAATTATGATTATGAGTTATTCATATGATTGTGGAAAGGAACTGTTGAGTGATGTTACATGGATAAAATATTGTTGGTGGATTTTTAACATGGAGAAGATAATAGACTTTATAGTCTATTTGACTCTTCTAATGGATTGCTCGTTCCGCTGCAACTATGGTTGAAATTTTTATCATTTACCATATGTTCTAAATCTCTGATTTATTGTTGATGAAGGCTATTGATAATTGAATTATCTTTAGTCATGATATTCTTTACTGAGCTAGTTGTGCTCACCCTTTTGCTTCACAATTCCTTTCAGGTAATAAGAGTGTAGCTGGGTCGAGCGGGGGTAACAAGGGAATAGAACGGTGGTCATCATTTAGTAGTTATATTTGGTGAAGAAAATAGGGTGAGGCGAACCCAACGTTGGAAGGGTGTTTTGTCACTATCATACAAGATGTCTAATGACATACAACCTCGTGTCATCATAAGACAGGGTTGTGCTCATCCACTTGCTGAGTATATCTATGGGCACTACCTATATAATCTTGGTGTTTGTTTGAAGTATAATTCTCAATTAGAGACAGTGGAGATAATGATAAGTCAAGAGAAGACTCACCATTGGGAAGAATATGATAGTAATCTTCTCGTTTTTCTTTGGGGTCTATTGGGTCAACCAAGGATAATTCTGTGGCCATATGATATCTATCATAACCTAGACGCGTGGCCTCCCATGTACGAAGGTTTCCTTGAGCACTTCCCAAAGATTCTAATTTCTAAAACAGTTTTTGACTATACCTTTATGTAAGGTGTTATTGTGAGGTGATGTCCACGGTTGGAACATGAGTCACATTTGGTATATATTTGTATCCAAACTCACAGCATATGTGTTGTTGTATTTTGCACGACAATTGTTGTAATAAAGTTGTAGTTATTTTCTGTACCATGTATTTGACGACTCAGAATGGGTTGGGTGGAATGGACCTATTTTGGGGTCGTTACATTTGGTATCAGAGCTATAAGTAAAGAGCCCCGAGCCTCTCTGGTGACTTCCTGTTGATGGGGGATGCACCGAAGCCAGACTCTCCGTAGGGGACGCCGTTCTGCGGTGGCAAACTGATAGGTATCAATGTAAGGTGCTGACATAGGTTGGTGTCCAGAGTTACATTTGGTATCAGAGCTTAGGGATATGATCTCTGGCGGAGATCGGGGAATATAACTAGGAGGGGAGAGATGAGTAAATCCTTCGCTAGTGTGTCCTACCTAAGCTTATTTGTTGGTCAGTCATAATATCGGGATATTATGTGATATGTTAATTTGTTAAATTAACCCTTGTTTTGAAGTTGTATTCTAGAATGATATCTGAAATACAGGAGATGAGCAATGGAGAAATCATGATGACAGGGAAGATGGAATCTGAAATGAAAGCAAGGTATTCTCAACTCTTTGAAATACCAGGTACGTAAATTTCGGGGACGAAATATCATAAGGAGGGGATATTGTAAGACCCCGAATTTTATGAAATAAAAGTATTCAATTTTTCTTATAATTACTATTCAGTAAATGGTTAAATTGATAAATGTTAAAGTTAAGGGTGATATGTGAATTTTTTTTCAAAATAAGCAAGTGGTTATAAAATAATCATTGTTGTCGGAGAATATTCGTTTGGTCGTGGAATATTCTTTCTGTCGGGGAATATTCGTACGACGGCGCAGCTATTTGTGGGCCCCATAACGAATAACTGTCGGATGAAGAAAACGACAAATTTGAGTTTTTACAAATAACGGCGTAGTTGTTACCGTTAACACTGTTGGAATACCCGGTGGTTAAAATACAGTAATACGCGTTATTGCACAGTAGCACACGGTATTGCACAGTATTTTTGAAATTATTGATTCTTACGTAAGAAGGCACTACTCAATAATTGTTACAGTAATTACTGTTCAATATTTTATTTTATTGATTCAATAATTGCTGCGTTGATATTTTATATTATTGTTGTTTCAATAATTGTTGCTGCACAGTATTTTCCATTATCAGATCAATAATTCATATTATTTGAATAATATTATTAGATAACATTATTGGCAATGTCTAGAAAGTTCTGTCTAAGGAGAGGTTTGGTCATCTAATTGCGCGCCAGTAAGGAGAAATCCTTATTGGAAAGCCCCCTCTTTCCTGGGAACGGCCTGGTTGTCATAAATGTGATTCTGTAATATTATTTGTGAATAATTAATTATTGATTCATATGATAAGGAAATATTTATTTTATGTGGATATAAATGAGGGATATATTTTTGTGGTTAAAAATGAAGGAGTTAATGTTGAGATTTTTATCAGTATTTTTGTCGGAATGGAGGTATTAAAAATCAGGGTTTTTGAGATATTTTGCGGGGGTTATAATTTTTAATCCGACCGTTGGATCGTGGTAATTTTTGGATATGTTATACATATATAAGTTGAGTATATGTCCACAAATTTTGAACCGTTAAAAATGAACGTATGATTTATTATGAATTTTACGAGATGACTGGTTCAGAAATTGTTGAATTTTCGGAGTTTATCATTTTGGTGGAAAATTCTAGAATTGGTGGGCCCCACTTGTGGTTGGTGAAGAAATGTGCTGAATTATATTTCAAATGTGGTGGGTGGGAATAGTAGCAGGTAAAGCCATCAGGTTGCAGGTCAAACCTACCAAAATTTTCCTATAAATAGAGGGCTAAGTTAGAATTGAAAATCACACCAGAAACATAAGCTTTCTCTCTTTCTCTCTCTATATTATGAAGCATATTTTGTGAGTTTTTAGATACTTGGTGAGTTGCTATTCATCAGTGCAAGTTTCCTTCAGCATCATATCCGATATCCAGTCAGAAGTACTGCTCTTTTGAGGTAAGGGATAGTAAGGGATTGTAAGGGATTGTAAGGGATATTAAGGGATTTTAAGGGTTGTTATGATTTTCAGTTTCGTAATTTTTCTGATCTTCAAAAATTCTGGAAAAATTTGAAATGATATTTTGATGAGTTTTCTTGATTGTGTCCAAAAATGGTGATTTTTGGATGTATAGATTGAGAGTTATGAATTTTATGAGAAAAGACTATTTCCTTGTGGTTAACTCCAAAATTGATGAAATTTTTATTGGGAGTACATGTATATGATAGAAGTATACTCTGTAAATTTCAGAATTTTTAGACAAAAGTACAATTTTTGATAAATGTCTAAATATTCGGCTATTTTGGCCATATGAAAAATAGTAAATGACTTTTAAAAATTCTGAGAAAAATATATGTTCACTATGGGACTATATTATGCTAAATCCCAGAAAAGAAATATTTTTGGAACTGATTTGGTATTTTTCATGAAAATGGTCTAGTTATGAGTAAATGAATTAAATATGTTTTGTGAAGAAAGAAAATTGGAAAATAGGATTTTATGGCTTGAGAATCCTATATGAGGTATATGCAGATTTTTGATGAGGGTTTTGGTTATTGATGATGAAATTGTAAGAGTTGGCATTTTATGATGATTAAATGCATTAATTAGTAAAGTGTAAACAATTAAAATAAATTGTTTATAAATTTAAGTAATGTTATTCTTTCAATATCATTATACCGAAATATTGGTATGAATTTTATTGTAGAATTTCTATCTTTTGTGTCGGGGTTACTATTCATGAGTTACGAATATTACTCTTGAGATTAAAACTATATGTTGATCATATTATTTTTATCATCATATATAACATTTTTATAACCCTGATGTTGAAATTCTCTTTCACTGGAGTGTAAAGATGGGTAGATTATTGGTATGATCATGACTAGGGTTCTCTTTGGCCTGTAGTGCAAAGTTGAATTGTGACTGGTATGATCATGACCATTGAATTTATAATTGAATATCTTAAGCTTAAGTGCAAAGGTGAATTGATCAACATGGTTATAATTATTGTTTATATAAATTCTGAAATGATTATATATTTCTTTGAGATATGAATATATTTGGCCTGTAGTGCAAATATGAATTGTTGATGAATATCTTTGGCCTGTAGTGCAAAGATGAACTGTTGTTGAATATCTTTGGCCTGTAGTGCAAAGATGAACTGTTGTTGAATATCTTTGGCCCGTAGTGCAAAGATGGTTTGTTGATGAATATCTTTGGCCTGTAGTGCAAAGATGAACTGTTGTTGAATATCTTTGGCCTGTAGTGCAAAGATGAACTGTTGTTGAATATCTTTGGCCCGTAGTGCAAAGATGGTTTGTTGATGAATATCTTTGGCCCGTAGTGCAAAGATGGATTTGTTAGTATGATTATAAACAGGAATTGTGATTTGGTATAACCATGATCTTTGATGTTTCAGGTAAAGACAGGTGATGAAAATATTCTTCGTCCTGGGTGCGAAGAAAAATTTATAGTCACAATTATGATTATGAGTTATTCATATGATTGTGGAAAGGAACTGTTGAGTGATGTTACAGGGATAAAATATTGTTGGTGGATTTTTAACATGGAGAAGATAATAGACTTTATAGTCTATTTGACTCTTCTAATGGATTGCTCGTTCCGCTGCAACTATGGTTGAAATTTTTATCATTTACCATATGTTCTAAATCTCTGATTTATTGTTGATGAAGGCTATTGATAATTGAATTATCTTTAGTCATGATATTCTTTACTGAGCTAGTTGTGCTCACCCTTTTGCTTCACAATTCCTTTCAGGTAATAAGAGTGTAGCTGGGTCGAGCGGGGGTAACAAGGGAATAGAACGGTGGTCATCATTTAGTAGTTATATTTGGTGAAGAAAATAGGGTGAGGCGAACCCAACGTTGGAAGGGTGTTTTGTCACTATCATACAAGATGTCTAATGACATACAACCTCGTGTCATCATAAGACAGGGTTGTGCTCATCCACTTGCTGAGTATATCTATGGGCACTACCTATATAATCTTGGTGTTTGTTTGAAGTATAATTCTCAATTAGAGACAGTGGAGATAATGATAAGTCAAGAGAAGACTCACCATTGGGAAGAATATGATAGTAATCTTCTCGTTTTTCTTTGGGGTCTATTGGGTCAACCAAGGATAATTCTGTGGCCATATGATATCTATCATAACCTAGACGCGTGGCCTCCCATGTACGAAGGTTTCCTTGAGCACTTCCCAAAGATTCTAATTTCTAAAACAGTTTTTGACTATACCTTTATGTAAGGTGTTATTGTGAGGTGATGTCCACGGTTGGAACATGAGTCACATTTGGTATATATTTGTATCCAAACTCACAGCATATGTGTTGTTGTATTTTGCACGACAATTGTTGTAATAAAGTTGTAGTTATTTTCTGTACCATGTATTTGACGACTCAGAATGGGTTGGGTGGAATGGACCTATTTTGGGGTCGTTACATTGGTATCAGAGCTATAAGTAAAGAGCTCGAGCTCTCGCTGGTGACTTCCTGTTGATGGGGGATGCACCGAAGCCAGACTCTCGTAGGGACGCCGTTCTGCGGTGGCAAACTGATAGGTATCAATGTAAGGTGCTGACATAGGTTGGTGTCCAGAGTTACATTTGGTATCAGAGCTTAGGGATATGATCTCTGGCGGAGATCGGGGAATATAACTAGGAGGGGAGAGATGAGTAAATCCTTCGCTAGTGTGTCCTACCTAAGCTTATTTGTTGGTCAGTCATAATATCGGGATATTATGTGATATGTTAATTTGTTAAATTAACCCTTGTTTTGAAGCTGTATTCTAGAATGATAGCTGAAATACAGGAGATGAGCAATGGAGAAATCATGATGACAGGGAAGATGGAATCTGAAATGAAAGCAAGGTATTCTCAACTCTTTGAAATACCAGGTACGTAAATTTCGGGGACGAAATTTCATAAGGAGGGGAGATTGTAAGACCCCGAATTTTATGAAATAAAAGTATTCAATTTTTCTTATAATTACTATTCAGTAAATGGTTAAATTGATAAAAGTTAAAGTTAAGGGTGATATATGAAATTTTTTTCAAAATAAGCAAGTGGTTATAAAATAATCATTGTTGTCGGGGAATATTCGTTTGGTCGTGGAATATTCTTTCTGTCGGGGAATATTCGTACGACGGCGCAGCTATTTGTGGGCCCCATAACGAATAACTGTCGGATGAAGAAAACGACAAATTTGAGTTTTTACAAATAACGGCGTAGTTGTTACCGTTAACACTGTTGAAATACCCGGTGGTTAAAATACAGTAATACGCGTTATTGCACAGTAGCACACGGTATTGCACAGTATTTTTGAAATTATTGATTCTTACGTAAGAAGGCACTACTCAATAATTGTTACAGTAGTTACTGTTCAATATTTATTTTATTGATTCAATAATTGCTGCGTTGAAATTTTATATTATTGTTGTTTCAATAATTGTTGCTGCACAGTATTTTCTTTTATCAGATCAATAATTCATATTATTTGAATAATATTATTAGATAACATTATTGACAATGTCTAGAAAGTTCTGTCTAAGGAGAGGTTTGGTCATCTAATTGCGCGCCAGTAAGGAGAAATCCTTATTGGAAAGCCCCCTCTTTCCTGGGAACGGCCTGGTTGTCATAAATGTGATTCTGTAATATTATTTGTGAATAATTAATTATTGATTCATATGATAAGGAAATATTTATTTTATGTGGATATAAATGAGGGATATATTTTTGTGGTTAAAAATGAAGGAGTTAATGTTGAGATTTTTATCAGTATTTTTGTCGGAATGGAGGTATTAAAAATTAGGGTTTTTGAGATATTTTGCGAGGGTTATAATTTTTAATCCGACCGTTGGATCGTGGTAATTTTTGGATATGTTATACATATATAAGTTGAGTATATGTCCACAAATTTTGAACCGTTAAAAATGAACGTATGATTTATTATGAATTTTACGAGATGACTGGTTCAGAAATTGTTGAATTTTCGGAGTTTATCATTTTGGTGGAAAATTCTAGAATTGGTGGGCCCCACTTGTGGTTGGTGAAGAAATGTGCTGAATTATATTTCAAATGTGGTGGGTGGGAATAGTAGCAGGTAAAGCCATCAGGTTGCAGGTCAAACCTACCAAAATTTTCCTATAAATAGAGGGCTAAGTTAGAATTGAAAATCACACCAGAAACATAAGCTTTCTCTCTTTCTCTCTCTATATTATGAAGCATATTTTGTGAGTTTTTAGATACTTGGTGAGTTGCTATTCATCAGTGCAAGTTTTCTTCAGCATCATATCCGATATCCAGTCAGAAGTACTGCTCTTTTGAGGTAAGGGATGTAAGGGATTGTAGGGATAAGGGATAGTAAGGGATATTAAGGGATTTTAAGGGTTGTTATGATTTTCAGTTTCGTAATTTTTCTGATCTTCAAAAATTCTGGAAAAATTTGAAATGATATTTTGATGAGTTTTCTTGATTGTGTCCAAAAATGGCGATTTTTGGATGTATAGATTGAGAGTTATGAATTTTATGAGAAAAGACTATTCCTTGTGGTTAACTCCAAAATTGATGAAATTTTTATTGGGAGTACATGTATATGATAGAAGTATACTCTGTAAATTTCAGAATTTTTAGACAAAAGTACAATTTTTGATAAATGTCTAAATATTCGGCTATTTTGGCCATATGAAAAATAGTAAATGACTTTTAAAAATTCTGAGAAAAATATATGTTCACTATGGGACTATATTATGCTAAATCCCAGAAAAGAAATATTTTTGGAACTGATTTGGTATTTTTCATAAAAATGGTCTAGTTATGAGTAAATGAATTAAATATGTTTTGTGAGGAAAGAAAATTGAAAAATAGAATTTTATGGCTTGAGAATCCTATATGAGGTATATGCAGATTTTTGATGAGGGTTTTGGTTATTGATGATGAAATTGTAAGAGTTGGCATTTTATGATGATTAAATGCATTAATTAGTAAAGTGTAAACAATTAAAATAAATTGTTTATAAATTTAAGTAATGTTATTCTTTTAATATCATTATACCAAAATATTGGTATGAATTTTATTGTAGAATTTCTATCTTTTGTGTCGGGATTACTATTCATGAGTTACGAATATTACTCTGAGATTAAAACTATATGTTGATCATATTATTTTTATCATCATATATAACATTTTTATAACCCTGATGTTAAAATTCTCTTTCACTGGAGTGTAAAGATGGGTAGATTATTGGTATGATCATGACTAGGGTTCTCTTTGGCCTGTAGTGCAAAGTTGAATTGTGACTGGTATGATCATGACCATTGAATTTATAATTGAATATCTTAAGCTTAAGTGCAAAGGTGAATTGATCAACATGGTTATAATTATTGTTTATATAAATTCTGAAATGATTATATATTTCTTTGAGATATGAATATATTTGGCCTGTAGTGCAAATATGAATTGTTGATGAATATCTTTGGCCTGTAGTGTAAAGATGAACTGTTGTTGAATATCTTTGGCCTGTAGTGCAAAGATGAACTGTTGTTGAATATCTTTGGCCCGTAGTGCAAAGATGGTTTGTTGATGAATATCTTTGGCCTGTAGTGCAAAGATGAACTGTTGTTGAATATCTTTGGCCTGCAGTGCAAAGATGAACTGTTGTTGAATATCTTTGGCCCGTAGTGCAAAGATGGTTTGTTGATGAATATCTTTGGCCCGTAGTGCAAAGATGGATTTGTTAGTATGATTATAAACAGGAATTGTGATTTGGTATAACCATGATCTTTGATGTTTCAGGTAAAGACAGGTGATAAAAATATTCTTCGTCCTGGGTGCGAAGAAAAATTTATAGTCACAATTATGATTATGAGTTATTCATATGATTGTGGAAAGGAACTGTTGAGTGATGTTACAGGGATAAAATATTGTTGGTGGATTTTTAACATGGAAGAGATAATGGACTTTATGGTCTATTTGACTCTTCTAATGGATTGCTCGTTCCGCTGCAACTATGGTTGAAATTTTTATCATTTACCATATGTTCTAAATCTCTGATTTATTGTTGATGAAGGCTATTGATAATTGAATTATCTTTAGTCATGACATTCTTTACTGAGCTAGTTGTGCTCACCCTTTTGCTTCACAATTCCTTTCAGGTAATAAGAGTGTAGCTGGGTCGAGCGGGGGTAACAAGGGAATAGAACGGTGGTCATCATTTAGTAGTTATATTTGGTGAAGAAAATAGGGTGAGGCGAACCCAACGTTGGAAGGGTGTTTTGTCACTATCATACAAGATGTCTAATGACATACAACCTCGTGTCATCATAAGACAGGGTTGTGCTCATCCACTTGCTGAGTATATCTATGGGCACTACCTATATAATCTTGGTGTTTGTTTGAAGTATAATTCTCAATTAGAGACAGTGGAGATAATGATAAGTCAAGAGAAGACTCACCATTGGGAAGAATATGATAGTAATCTTCTCGTTTTTCTTTGGGGTCTATTGGGTCAACCAAGGATAATTCTGTGGTCATATGATATCTATCATAACCTAGATGCGTGGCCTCCCATGTACGAAGGTTTCCTTGAGCACTTCCCAAAGATTCTAATTTCTAAAACAGTTTTTGACTATACCTTTATGTAAGGTGTTATTGTGAAGTAATGTCCACGGTTGGAACATGAGTCACATTTGGTATATATTTGTATCCAAACTCACAGCATATGTGTTGTTGTATTTTGCACGACAATTGTTGTAATAAAGTTGTAGTTATTTTCTGTACCATGTATTTAACGACTCAGAATGGGTTGGGTGGAATGGACCTATTTTGGGGTCGTTACAATACCGGTGACAGCAGTCATCAGAACAACGATAACCAGTGGAGAAAGAAAAATACGGACAAGAGCGACAACCACTCTGGTGGTAATCTTAACCATGAGAATAGAAGAAGCGAGTCGGGAGGAGATTTTAAAAAGAGGAGATTCAACAATGACAATACGAAGACATCAGCACCAGCAGCAACTGGTTCCAAGGGAGGAGAACGACCACCGGTCATATGCTATAAGTGCGAAAAAGAAGGACATATCAGCCCAAACTGCCCCCAACAGTTTAAGGTATGTTATAACTGTGGAAAGGAAGGACATATCGCTCGAGATTGTACTGTAGCAAAACCAAGTCCAACGGGGGTGGTGACTCAAAAAGCTGTCCCAGAAAAGTCAAAGTCAACGGTTCCTGGAAGAGCGTTTTTCGTGACTGGTCAGAATGCGAGGAACCCGAACGAAGTTAGCACGGGTTAGTTAATTATAAATTTTTGCGAAGTCTATATCTTATTAGATACCGGTTCTACCCATTCATTTATCTCTTGCTTGCGTTCAACGTTTAAACTTGACTCCGGAGAAATTAGACTTTGACTTATCTGTTGAAACTCCGTTAGGGGAAACTTTCATCACACCCACTGTTTATAAATCTTGTTTGATCCAAGTTAGCATCATCACATTACCTGTTGATCTTATCTCTTTAAAGATACTTGCTTTTGATATGATTTTAGGAATTGATTGGTTAACTACTCATCATGCTAAAATTGATTGCTTTCGTAAGGTTGTTAGTTTTCATATTCCTAAGCAACCTGTTATTCAAATTCAAGCAACCAAACCATCGAAGTCAAACTCTTTCATATCAAGCCGTAAAGTCATTCGTTTATTGAAAAACGGATGTCAAGCTTTCTTAGCCCATGTCATGGACTTGAACAAAAATACGTCAGATTTGAGTGATATTTCTGTTGTTTGTTTCTTGACGTATTTCCTGAAGAATTTCTTGGCTTACTCGCAAAGCGTGATATTGAATTTTGTATCGACTTTGAATCTGGTACAAAACTCATTTCTAAAATCTCATATCGAATGGCTCCTATTGAACTTCAGGAGTTAAAAACCTAACTGTAGAAGTTTGTACCTCTATCTGGTGACTTCCTTTGTAGAATGCACTGAAGCCAAACTCTCCGTAGGGGATGCCATATTAGTGCGGTAGTAAACTGATAGGTGTCATTGTGACGTGCTATCCAAGATTGGGATATGAGTCACAGTTGAGAGCAACCTAAGTCAGTAATCGAAATACGTAGCTTTCTAGTTATTATCGGAGATTCGTAAAAGGATTTTCTCGAATCGCTACTCCATTAACTCAGCTGACTCGAAAAGATACAAACTTCGAATGGACCGAGAAATGCGAGAAGAGCTTCCAAGAATTCAACATGCGACACCGACGTTGGCTCGAGCTGTTGAAAGATTTCGATCACACCATCCAATATTATCCTAGAAAAGTAAACGTGGTAGCTGACGCATTGATCGTATGCGAGTACGAGTGCGATATTGTTGAACACAAAGACCTATTTTGTATAATTTATAAATGATAGAGATAGAGTTAATGACTCTAGGGACCCACGTGATGATATACGAGTAAAATCGACTTTAATCGATAACGTTAAAGCCACTCAAGCTACAGACCTGGAGCTGATGAATATAAAGAAGAAGGTGCAGGAATGTGTTATTCTAGAAGTAAGCGTCGATGAAGAGAAGAAAGCTCAAGCCTTCAATTTATTTGAAATCCTCGATCGAGTAGGAACTGTGGCCTATAGACTCGTCTTAACGCTAAGTATGTCACGTGTTCATAACGTTATTTACGTATCGATGTTACGACGACCCGAACCACATTATTGAGTTAGAACCAAACGAGATAGCCGAAGACTTAACGTACGAAGAGGTACCTGTCAAGATCTTGGATAGGAAGGAGCATGTCCTACGCACGAAGGTCTTACCACAAGTTAAAGTTTTGTGGAGAAACCATGCTATTGAGAAAATGACCTGGGAGTTGGAAACGGAAATGAAAGCGAGGTATCCTCATCTTTTCGAAACACCAGGTACGTATGTCAATTTCGAGGACGAAATTTCATAAGGAGGGGAGGTTGTAAGACCCCAAATATTTAATAAATGAAATTTAATTTCCTCTATTTATTATTCTGAAATAGTAAGGGTTGATTTGATTAATGTGGTTAGTTATGGGTAAAATGCGCAAATATTTCAAATAACCAGGTGGTTATAAAATATTCATTGTTGTCGGGAAATATTCGCTTGGTCGTGGAATATTCTTACTGTCGGAGAATATTCGTACGACGGCGCAGTCTTTTGTGGGCCCCATAACGGAAAGCGATTGGATGAAGAAAACGACAAAAACAAGTTGTTTATAAATAATGGCGTAGTTGTTATCGTTAATACTGTTGGAATACACGGTGGTTAAAACACAGTAATACGCGTTGTTGCACAGTAGCACACGGTATTGCACCAATTATTAATTCTTACGTAAGAAGGCACTACTCAATAATTGTTACAGTAATTACTGTTCAATATTGAATTTTATTGATTCAATAATTGCTGCGTTGATATTTTATATTACTGTTGTTTTAATAATTGTCACTACACAGTATTTTCTATTATCGGAACAATAATTCATATTATCTGAATAATATTATTAGATAACATTATTGGCAATGTCTAGAAAGTTCTGTCTAAGGAGAGGTTTGGTCATCTAATTGCGCGCCAGTAAGGAGATATCCTTATTGGAAAGCCCCCTCTTTCCTGGGAACGGCCTGGTTGCCAGTACTGTAGTTCTGTAATATTATTTGTGTATAATTAATTATTGATTTATATGATGAGGAAAATAGTAATTTTATGTGGATATAGATGGAGAAAATTTTAATGTGACAATTGTTAAAAATTAATATTTTATCTTTTTCTGATAAAATAATTCATTTAAATATATTATTTTAATAATATATTGATGGTGATATTTTTACAATGAATGTGGGATAGATGAGTATATGAGGAGGAAGAGTATTTTTGTGGCATTAAATGATTAACACATGTTTTGTGTGTTGGTGGACACAATTCTTGACCGAAAATTTATTATTGACTGTAAAATCGTCCGTTTGTGGATTTCGGTCAATTTTTATTTGGAATTTGGAAAAACTTTCTTCTGTAAAGTTGTAGAGAATTGAATTTCCTATAAAAACACGCGAGATTCGAATTTTTTGATAAAAGGGCTATTTATTATGAATTATTGAAGTTCCGGATGTTTGAGTCTGAATTGATTTTGTAACAAAAATTGTTTAAAACATGTTTTTCATTTTTGGTGCATATGTGTGGAAAATATGTTTTTGATGTGGTGGGCTAAGAAAAATTTGGTTATAAATATATTATTATATTCAATTTTCTACTTTGGTGTTCTAAGCATTTTCCTATAAATAGGGTGCTTAGGTTAGAATTGAAAATCACACCAGAAACACAAGTTTCTCTCTCTTTCTCTCTCTATATCGAGTGTATTCTTGTGAGTATTTGATACTTTGAGTGTTGCTATACGGTGCAAGTTTCCTTCAGCACTATATCTAGTATTCTAGTTAGAAGTACCGTATTTCCGAGGTAAGGGATGTTATTTCTTCTTAAATGATATTATTTTCTTCAATATCATTATGCCGAAGTATTGATCTGAACTTTTTATCAAATTTGGAACTTTTCATGTCGGGGTTACTATTCACGAGTTACTATTCATGAGTTACTATTCACGAGTTACTATTCACGAGTTACTATTCACCGAAAAATGAAATTTTCTTCTTTTCGTCCAAAATATCTATTCTGGATACTAGCTTTGATTGTATCCATGTTTTGATCATTCTTGAATTTTACTCCACTATGATTATATATGAGGTATTTTTGGACATGGAATAGCTGAAATACGAATCCTTAATATTTATTCTTTTGTTTCACTGGATTCGTTTCCTTTAAAATATTTTTCATCATCCTCAGTCCTAAATGATGATATAATTGAATATCTTTGGCCTGTAGTGCAAAGATTGATGATTTTTGATGAATATCTTTGGCCCGTAGTGCAAAGATGAACAGGTGTTGAGATGAACATGATCGACTGGTGATACAAATGAATATCTTTGGCCTGTAGTGCAAAGATGAATATTTGATTAAAGATGGTTATTGATTGTTGTTACAGGGATAAAATATTGATGATGGACTTTTAAATCTTAGAAGATAGTAGAACTCATTCTCTACTTGACTCTTCTAATGGTTTGCTGTTTCCGCTGCAGTTATTGATTTAAAACTTGTTGTCTATTGTATTCAATCAGATTTTTCCCTGTTGAAGACAAACGATAATTTGTTGTATATTATCTTAGTCATAACATTCTTTACTGGGCTAGTTGAGCTCACCCTTTTCCTTGTTGTTCCATTTTCTTATCAGGAGGCGAGAATGTAGCGAGTACTAGTCGGGGTGTGGAATGATGGTTCAAGACAGTTATTTTAGTAGTCCTCACTATTTTGTAAAATAGTGTATCAATAAGTATAATGAGTACTTAATTGGGTATGAATACTGTCTAGATGACAATATTTGTATTTAAACTCACAGTATATATGTTGTCGTATTTTGCACGACAAATGTATTAATAAAGTTGTAGTTGTTTCTGTACCATGTATTTGGCGACTCAGAATGGGTTGGGTGGAATGGACCTGTTTTGGGGGCGTCACACCGTTTTTATTATTATTCTGTTGGAACATCCTGTCTGTGTGTTTTACACCGGACCTGGTTCCGTTTTTATTATTATTCTGTTGGAACATCCTGTCTGTGTGTTTTACACCGGACCTGGTTCCGTTTTTATTATTATTCTGTTGGAACATCCTGTCTGTGTGTTTTACACCGGACCTGGTTCCGTCTTGTTATTATTCTGTTGGAATATCCTGTCTGTGTGTTTTACACCGGACCTGGTTCCATTATTTATTATTCTATCGGAATATCCTGTCTGTGCGTTTACGCCGGACCTGGTTCTATTATTTATTATTCTATTGGAATAACCTGTCTGTGCGGTCTATCGCATGCATGGTGATTTCTTTTGTTATTCCATTCTTTATTATACTCAGTTGGTTAAGTTTTGACTTCTATACTCCATGAAATTTGTGGAATATCCTTGATAATTGCGTTTCATCCAGTATCTTTTCATTAAAATATTCTTCTACGTATTCTTGAATTTTACTCCACAAAGCAGTATCATGTTGACAATTTGGACGTTGTTAATTCTTGGATAAATTAATTCTTGAACTTGTTTTATTGAATTCTTATATCATTGTCATCATCCTCATGTTTATATTCTGTTGAAAGTCATCTGTGGCCTGTAGTGCATAGATGGACTTGGTATGATTATGACCAGGAATTATTCGGTGTAATCATGACCGTAATGTCACGAATGATGTGGTAAAAGTCCTCATTGGTCCGTAGTGCATTGATGGACAGTTGTTGGCATGATCATGACCATTAATGAATATACGAATATCCTTGGCCGTAGTGCAGGGGTGATTCGATGATGTTGATTATTTTATTAAGCTGAGTCTCAGCGATCACAGTGTTGGAAAATCTTTTAAATCATAAAAGATAGTAGAGTTTATTTTCTACTTGACTCTCTTAATGGATTGCTTGTTCCGCTACAATTAAACTTGATGTCTATTATATTTTATCAGTTTAACATTGTTGAAGGCTAATGATAATTTATTCTGTATTATCTTAGTCATAATATTTCTTACTGGGTTAGTTGAGCTCACCCTTTCTTTCACTGTTCTCTTCAGGAAATGAGAACATAGCTGGGACAAGTCGGGGAACGGAGTGATGGTCCGAATGATAGTATTAGTTAGTAGTCCTCACTATTCTATGTAATGGTGTGTTAATAAATGTAATGAGGACTCCTTTTGAGTATGAATACTCTCTAGAAGATAATATTTGTATTCAAACTCACAGTTTATGTTTTGTCGTATTGTACACGACAGTTGTATTAGTAAGTTGTATTTGTATTCTGTACTATGTATCTGACGACCCAAGATGGGTGATGTATACCTAATTTTGGGGGCGTCACAGTTGGTATCAGAGCTTAGGGATATGATCCCTGGCTAAGATGTGAGAATAGAACTAGGAGGGGAGAGACGGGGAATTCCTTCGCTAGTATGACCTACCTAAGTTTATTTGCATGGTATTTAATTGGTCAGTCATAATATAAGGATAATATATGACATATCAATTAACTTTTATTTTGTGGCAGTATCTGAAAATGGCATCTGAGAATGTTGAGAATAGCAATGGAGCACAGGCGATTATTGATTCACCACATATCAATAATCAGGATAATGTGCATCAGGAAGGTGACAATTCTCATGCAAACAACAACACGGACCAAATGATGAATGATCAAATGTTCAGAGGCTTTATGCAATTCATGCAACAACAGGTGAAAGCGGCTCCTGTCCACAACATAGGTGGAAATACTGGAAACTCTCTGGCGGTCACCGCTAAACAGTTTAAGGAGCTGGGACCACCGGAGTTTAAGGGAGAACCCAAACCACTTGTAGCTGAAACATGGATAAAGCAGATCACCAAGATATTTGATGTCTTGGGTTGCTCCGAGGAGCAAAAGGTTCCCTTTGCCGCCTTTATGTTGTGAGGAGAGGCAGATTACTGGTGGGAATCGATAAAGCGTACTCAACCTGCCGCACTGAAGATATCCTGGGAGAAGTTCCAAGAGCTGTTTAACGACAAATATTTTCCCGAGAGTATTCGTCACATGAAGGAGGTGGAGTTCATCAAATTGGAGCAGAATAATATAACCGTGTCGCAGTACGAGGCAAAATTTGCGGAGTTATCCCGGTTTGCGTCCCACCTGGTGGATAATAAAGAAAGAATGACGCGGATGTTTTTAAGAGGTTTGAAGCCGGAGATACGTCAACATCTTGTTTCTCATAAATTGTGTTTGTATTCAGATGTTGTAAATAGGGCTCAGTTGGTGGAGCGCGATAACGAGACAACGCAACCAAAAGAGAGCAGCCGGCAAAATGATAATACCAATGAAAGCAGTCATCGAAACGGTGACAACAAGCGTAGAGGGAATCAACAGGCCAGAAATGGTAACCACTTCGGTGGTAATCAGGGCCAAAACAATAAGAATGTGCATTTCAAGAAGAGGAGATTCAACAATGATGGAAAGACGTCAGCACCAGCACCTGTCGTTAAGGAAGGAGAACGACCACCTATCATATGTTTCAAATGCGGAGGGGAGGGGCACATCAGTCCAAACTGCGCGATGCCGTCCAAAGCATGTTATAATTGTGGAAGAGAAGGTCATTTAGCCCGATTTTGTCGTTTACCGAAGACAAATTCAGCTAGGATGGAGGCACCAAAGGCCGTCCCAGAAAAGTCAAAACCGGTTGTGCAAGGGAGAGCGTTTGTTGTGAACTCCCAGAGAGCAAGGAACCCGAATGAGGTCATCACGGGTAAGCTTATCATAAACTCTAACGAATTCTATACTTTATTTGATACCGGTTCTACCCATTCTTTTATTTCTCCTACTTGCGCTCATCGATTAAATTTGATTCCGGGGAAATTAGACTTTGACTTAGCTGTTGAAACTCCATTGGGAGAAACCTTCATTACATCTGTAACGACCCCAAAATAGATCCATTCCATCCAACCTATTCTGAGTCGCCAAATACATGGTACAGAAAACAACTATAACTTTATTACAACAATTGTCGTGCAAAATACAACAACACATATGCTGTGAGTTTGGATACAAATATATACCAAATATGACTCATGTTCCAACCGTGGACATCACCTCACAATGACACCTTACATAAAGGTATAGTCAAAAATTGTTTTAGAAATTAGAATCTTTGGGAAGTGCTCAAGGAAACCTTCGTACATGGGAGGCCATGCATCTAGGTTATGATAGATATCATATGGCCACAGAATTATCCTTGGTTTACCCAATAGACCCCAAAGAAAAACGAGAAGATTACTATCATATTCTTCCCAATGGTGAGTCTTCTCTTGACATATCATTATCTCTACTGTCTCTAATTGAGAATTATACTTTAAACAAACACCAAGATTATATAGGTAGTGCTCGTATATATACTCAGCAAGTGGATGAGCACATCCCTGTCTTATGATGACACGAGATTGTATGTCGTTAGACATCTTGTATGATAGTGGCAAACCACCCTTCCAACGTTGGGTACACCTTACCCTATTGGATTCACCAAATATAACTACTAAATGAACTTTTCTATACTGCTTCGGGAGAACATCCACAGCTAGAGACCACCGTATTTCCCCGTTACCCTCGCTCGACCCAGCTACACTCTTATTACCTGAAAGGAATTGTGAAGCAAAAGGGTGAGCACAACTAGCTCAGTAAAGAATATCATGACTAAAGATAATTAAATTATCAATAGCCTTCATCAATAATAAATCAGAGATTTAGAACATATGGTAAATGATAAAAATTTCAACCATAGTTGCAGCGGAACGAGCAATCCATTAGAAGAGTCAAATAGACTATAAAGTCTATTATTTTCTCCATGTTAAAAATCCACCAACAATGTTTTATCCCTGTAACATCAATCAACAATTCTGGTCCACAATCATATGAATAACTCATAATTATAACTGTAGTTCTAAATTCCTCTTCTCATCCAGGACGAAGATAATTTTCATCACCTATCTTTACCTGAAACATCAAAGATCATGGTTACACCAAATCACATTTCCTGTTCATAATCATACTAATAACTTCATCTTTGCACTACGACCAAAGATATTCATTTGTATCACCAGTTAGTCATGTTTATCTCAACATCTGTTCATCTTTGCACTACTGGCCAAAGATATTCAACAACATATTATCTTTGCACTACGGCCAAAGATATTCATCAACAATTCATCATTGCACTACAGGCCAAAGATATTCATCAATATTTCATCTTTGCACTACAGGCCAAAGATATTCATCAACAATTCATCTTTGCACTACAGGCCAAAGAAATTAATATCTCAAAGAAATATATAATCATTTAAGAATTTATATAAACAATAATTATAACCATGTTGATCATTTCACCTTTGCACTTAAGCTAAAGACATTCAATTATAAATTCAATGGTCATGATCATACCAGTCAACAATTCAACTTTGCACTACTGGCCAAAGAGAACCCATAGTCATGATCATACCAAAAATCTACCCATCTTTACACTCAAGTCAAATAGAAATATCATCATTAGGGTTATAAAAATGTTATATATGATAATAAAATCAATATAATCAATATATAAATTTAATCTCAAGAGTAATATTCATAAATCAACTATAATTTGGTTAGAAAAAGAAACCAATTTTGTCGTGAATAGTAACTCGTGAATAGTAACTCATGAATAATAACTCGTGAATAGTAACTCGTGAATAGTAATCTCGACTCAAAAATGTAGAAATTCCACAATAAAATCTATACCAATATTTTGGTATAATGATATTGAAAGAATAACATTTCTTAAGCTTATAAACAATTTATTTAAATTGTTTACACTTTACTAATTAATGCATTTAATCATCATAAAATGCCAACTCTTAAGATTTCATCATCAATAGCCAAAACTCTCATCAAAAATCTGCATATACCTCATATAGGATTCTCAAGCCATAAAATCCTATTTTTCAATTTTCTTACTTCACATAACATATTTAATTTATTTTCTCATAACTTGTCCATTTTCATGAAAAATACCAAATCAGTTTCAAAAATATTTCTTTTCTGGGATTTATCAGAATATAGTCCCATATTGAACATATATTTTTCTCAGAATTTTTAAAAGTCATTTACTATTTTTCATATGGTCAAAACAGCCGAATATTTAGACATTTATTAAAAATTGTACTTTTGTCCAAAAATTCTGAAATTAACAGAATATACTTCCATCATATACATGTACTCCCAATAAAAATTTCATCAATTTTGGAGTTAACCACAAGAAATTATAAGCAGTTACTTTTAAAATAGTCTTTTCTCATAAAATTCACAACTCTTAATCTATACATCCAAAAATCACCATTTTTGGACACAATCAATAAAACTCATCAAAATATTATCTCAAATTTTTCCATAATTTTTGAAGATCAGAAAAATTACGAAACTGAAAATCATAACAACCCTTAAAATCCATTACTATCCCTTACCTCAAACGAGCAGTACTTCTGATTGGATATCGGATATGACGCTGAAGGAAACTCGCACTGATGAATAGCAACTCACCAAGTATCTAAATACTCACAAAATACACTCAATAATCTAGAGAGAGAAAAAGAGAAAGCTTATGTTTCTGGTGTGATTTTCAATTCTAACTTAGCCCTCTATTTATAGGAAAATTTTGGTAGGTTTGACCTGCAACCTGATGGCTTTACCTGCTACTATTCCCACCCACCATATTTGAAATATAATTCAGCACATTTCTTCACCAACCACAAGTGGGGCCCACCAATTCTAGAATTTTCCACCAAAAATGATTTATAACCTGATTTCTGAATCAGCCACCTCTTAAAATTCATAACAAATCATACGTTCATTTTTAACGGTTCAAAATTTATGGACATATACTCAACTTATATATGTATAACATATCCAAAAATTACCACGATCCAACGGTCGGATTAAAAATTATAACCCCCGCAGAATATCTCAAAAACTCTAATTTTTAATACCTCCATTCCGACAAAAATACGGATAAAAACCTCAACATTAACTCCTTCATTTTTAACCACAAAAATATATCCCTCATTTATATCCACATAATATAAATATTTCCTTATCATATGAATCAATAATTAATTATTCACAAATAATATTACAGAATCACATTTATGACAACCAGGCCGTTCCCAGGAAAGAGGGGGCTTTCCAATAAGAATTTCTCCTTACTGACGCGCAATTAGGTGACCAAACCTCTCCTTAGACAGAACTTTCTAGATATTACCAATAATGTTATCTAATAATATTATTCAAATAATATGAATTATTGTAAGACCCCAAATTATTAATAAATAAAATTTAAATTCCCTCTATTTATTATTTTGAAATAGTAAGTGTTAAATTGATTAATGAGGTGAGTTATGGGTAAAATGCGCAAATATTTTAAATAAGCAGGTGGTTATAAAATATTCATTGTTGTCGGGGAATATTCGTTTGGTCGTGGAATATTCTTCCTGTCGGGGAATATTCGTACGACGGCGCAGTCTTTTGTGGGCCCCATAACGGAAAGCGATTGGATGAAGAAAACGACAAGTATATGTTTTTTATTATTAACGGCGTAGTTGTTACCGTTAATACTGTTGAAATACCCGGTGGTTAAAACACAGTAATACGCGTTGTTACACAGTAGCACACTGTATTGCACCAATTATTGATTCTTACGTAAGAAGACACTACTCAATAATGGTTACAGTAATTACTGTTCAGTATTTTATTTTATTGATTCAATAATTAATGCGTTGATATTTTATATTACTGTTGTTTCAATAATTGTCACTACACAGTATTTCCCATTATCAGATCAATAATTCATATTATTTGAATAATATTATTAGATAACATTATTGGCAATGTCTAGAAAGTTCTGTCTAAGGAGAGGTTTGATCATCTATTTGCGCGCCGGTAAGGAGAAATCCTTATTGGAAAGCCCCCTCTTTCCTGGGAACGGCCTGGTTGTCATAAATGTGATTCTGTAATATTATTTGTGAATAATTAATTATTGATTCATATAATAAGGAAATATTTATTTTTGTGGATATAAATGAGGGATATATTTTTATGGTTAAAAATGAAGGAGTTAATGTTGAGATTTTTATCAGTATTTTTGTCGGAATGGAGGTATTAAAAATCAGGGTTTTTGAGATATTTTGCGGGGGTTATAATTTTTAATCCGACCGTTGGATCGTGGTAATTTTTGGATATGTTTTACATATATAAGTTGAGTATATGTCCACAAATTTTGAACCGTTAAAAATGAACGTATGATTTATTATGAATTTTACGAGATGACTGGTTCAGAAATTGTTGAATTTTCGGAGTTAATCATTTTGGTAGAAAATTCTAGAATTGGTGGGCCCCACTCTTGGTTGGTGAAGAAATGTGCTGAGATTTTTATTCAAATGTGGTGGGTGGGAATAGTAGCAGGTAAAGCCATCAGGTTGCAGGTTAAGTCTGCTTCGGCGAGCTAACATTTTTCTATAAATAGAGGGCTAAGTTAGAATTGAAAATCACACCAGAAACAAGTTTTCTCTCTTTCTCTCTCTAGATTATTGAGTGTATTTTGTGAGTATTTAGATACTTTGAGAGTTTCTATTCATCAGAGCAAGTGTCTTTCAGCCTTATACCGGTATTCCAACCAGAAGTACTGTCTTTACGAGGTAAGGGATGTTATTTTATTCAAAAATGATATTATTTCTTCAATATCATTATGCCGAAATATTGGTTAGAAATTTTTATCAAATTTAGAACTTTTCACGTCGGGGTTACTATTCATGAGTTACTATTCACGAGTTACTATTCACGAGTTACTATTCACCGAAAAATAAAATTTTTTTCTTTTCGTCCAAAATATCTATTCTGGGTACTAGCTTTGATTGTATCCATGTTTTGATCATTCTTGAATTCTACTTCACTATGAATAATTATAAGGTATTTTTGGACATGGATAAATCGAAATACGAATCCTTAATATTTGTTATTTTGTTTCACTGGATTCGTTTTCTTTAAGATATTTTTCATCATCCTCAGTCTTAAATGATGATATTACTGAATATCTTTGGCCCGTAGTGCAAAGATGAATGATTAACTGATGAATATCTTTGGCCCGTAGTGCAAAGATGAGCAGGTGTTGAGATGAACATGACCGACTGGTGATACAAATGAATATCTTTGGCCTGTAGTGCAAAGATGAATATGTGATTAAAGATGGTTATTGATTGTTGTTACAGGGATAAAATATTGATGATGGACTTTTAAATCTTAGAAGATAGTAGAACTCATTCTCTACTTGACTCTTCTAATGGTTTGCTGTTTCCGCTGCAGTTATTGATTTAAAACTTGTTGTCTATTGTATTCTATTAGATTTTTCCCTGTTGAAGACTAACGATAATTTGTTCTGTATTATCTTAGTCATAATGTTCTTTACTGGGCTAGTTGAGCTCACCCTTTTCCTTTTTGTTCCATTTTTCTCAGGAGGCGAGAATGTAGCGAATACTAGTCGGGGTATGGAATGATGGTTCTAGAAGTTACTTTAGTAGTCTTCACCATTTTTGTGAAATAATGTATCAATAATTGTAATGAGGACTTATTTGAGTGTGGATATTGTCTAAATGACAATATTTGTATTTAAACTCACAGTTCTTGTGTTGTAATAATAAAGATGTAGTTGTTTCTGTACCATGTATTTTGGCGACTCAGAATGGGTGTTGTATACCTATTTTAGGGGCGTCACAGTTGGTATCAGAGCTTAGGGATATGATCTCTGGCGGAGATCGGGGAATAGAACTAGGAGGGGAGAGACGAATCCTTCGCTAGTGTGTCCTACCTAAGCTTATTTATTGGTCAGTCATAATATAGGGGTATTATGTGATTTGTTAATTTATTTAATTAACCCTTGTTTTATGGCAGTATTTGAGAATGTCGACTGAGAATGTTAACAGTGGAGTAAATGAGACCGTGGAGACACCGGTGGTTACCAACGAGGAGAACGTGCAACAGGCTGGCAATGTTCCTCCTGTGAACAACACCAATGAGCAGATGATGAATGATGGAATGTTTAGAAGTTTTTTGCAATTCATGCAAAACCAGACAAGGGAGACTCGTGTTCAAAATACAGGAGGAAATGATAGCAATTCACGGTTTGTCACAGCCAAACAGTTCAAAGAATTGGGACCACCAGAATTTTAGGGAAAGCCGGATCCGATCATGGCGGAAACGTGGGTCAAGCAAATTACCAAGATATTCGATGTCTTGGGATGCACGGAGGAACAGAAGGTTCCATTCGCCACCTTTATGTTTCGTGGCGAGGCAGACTACTGGTGGGAGTCTGTGAAGCGTACCCAGCCTGACGCACTCAATATGTCCTGGGAAACGTTTCAGAAACTGTTTAATGACAAGTACTTCCCTGAAAGTATTCGTCATATGAAGGAGGTGGAGTTTATCAGACTGGAACAAAACAACATGACGGTGTCCCAGTACGAAGCGAAGTTTGCAGAGTTATCCAGGTTTGCACCTCATTTTGTAGAAAATGAGGAACGTATGACGCGGATGTTTCTGAGAGGTTTAAAACCTGAGATTCGTCAATACCTTATCTCTCATAAATTTTCTCTGTATTCAGACGTTGTCAACAGGGCCCAATTATTAGAGAGAGATAATGAGTATACTCAACCGAGGGACCACAACCAGGGTCATACCGGTGACAGCAATCATCAGAGCGATGATAACCAACGAGGAGGGAAAAATACGAACAAAGGCGGTAACCACTCGGGTGGTCATCGTGGCCATGATAATAGGAGAGGTGAGTCAAGTGGAAATTTTAGAAAGAGAAGATTCAACAATGACGGAAGACATCAGCAGCAGCACCAGCACCAACAACAAATTTTAGGGGAGGAGAACGACCGCCAGTTAGATGTTACAAATGCGGGAAAGAGGGACATATCAGCCCAAACTGTCCACAACAATCCAAGGTGTGTTACAACTGTGGGAAGGAAGGCCACATCGCTCGAGATTGTACTATAGCGAAACCAAGTCCAGCGGGAGTGGTGATTCCAAGGGCTGTCCCGGATAAGGCGAAATCAGCGGTTCCTGGAAGAGCGTTTGTCGTAACTGGCCAAAACGTGAGGAACCTGAACGAGGTGATCACGGGTAAGCTGATCTTGAATTCTTGCGAAGTTTATACCTTACTAGATACCGGTTCTACCCATTCTTTTATCTCTCCTGCTTGTGCTCAACGTTTAAACTTGACTCCGGGGAAATTGGACTTTGACTTATCTGTTGAAACTCCGTTAGGTGAAACCTTTGTTACATCTACAGTTTATAAATCTTGCATGATCCAAGTTGGCACCATCACATTACCTGTTGACCTTATCTCTTTAAAGATACTTGCTTTTGATGTGATTTTAGGGATTGATTAGTTAACTACTCATCATGCCAAAATTGATTGTTTTCGTAAGGTTGTTAGTTTTTATATTCCTAACCAACCTGTTGTACGAATTCAAACAACTAAGCCATTAAAATCAATTACTGTTATATCAAGCCATAAAGCCATTCGTTTATTAAAAAACGGATGTCAAGCTTTCTTAGCCCATGTTATGGATTTGAATAAAGACACGTCAAATTTGAATAATATTCCTGTTGTTATTGACTTTCCTGACGTATTTCCTGAAGAACTTCCCGGTCTACCCCCGGAACGTGAAATTGAATTCTTTATTGATCTTGAACCTGGTACAAAGCCCATTTCTAAAACCCCATATCGAATGGCTCCTATTGAACTTCAGGAGTTAAAGGTCCAACTACAAGAGTTGTTGGACATCGGTTTCATTCGTCCTAGTACATCTCCTTGGGGCTCCTGTTTTATTTGTAAAGAAGAAAGACGGGAGTATGCGACTTTGTATTGATTACCGGGAATTAAACCATGTCACTATTAAGAATAGGTATCCACTACCTCGTATTGATGACCTGTTTGACCAGTTACAAGGAGCACAATTCTTTTCAAAGATCGATCTTCGTTCTGGATATCATCAGCTGAAGGTTAAAACTGAGGATATTCCAAAGACTGTCTTCAGAACTCGGTACGAGCATTATGAATTCCTAGTCATGTCTTTTGGATTGACTAATGCTCCTGCGGCTTTCATGGATATGATGAACCGAGTATTCAAGGATTATTTGGATCAGTTCGTTGTTGTCTTTATTGATGACATCCTCATATATTCCAAAAGCCGTGAAGATCATGAGCATCATTTGAAGCTGGTACTCCAAAGGCTGTGTGAAAATAAGTTATATGCTAAGTTGAAGAAATGCGAGTTCTGGCTTGAGGAAGTAGCTTTCCTAGGGCACGTGGTGTCAAAACATGGAGTATCTGTTGACCCGGCGAAGATTGAAGCAATACAAAGTTGGGAGCAACCAAAGACGGTGACCGAAGTACGTAGCTTTCTAGGCTTAGCTGGTTATTATCGAAGATTCGTGGAAGGGTTTTCTCGAATCGCTACCCCGTTAACTCAGCTGACTCGGAAAAGATATCAAATTCGTATGGAGCGAGGAATGCGAGAAGAGTTTTCAAGAGCTTAAGAGGAGACTCATTTCGGCACCTGTTCTGACAATACCATCTGGTTCGGATGGATTTGTTATCTACAGTGATGCTTCAGGCAAAGGGTTAGGATGTGTTCTCATGCAACATGGGAAAGTCATAGCCTATGCCTCGCGACAACTCAAAGAATATGAGAGGAATTATCCTACTCATGATTTGGAGTTGGCAGCAGTAGTTTTCGCGTTGAAGATCTGGAGACACTACCTGTATGGGGAGAAAGTGGAGATCTATACAGATCATAAAAGCCTCAAATATTTCTTCACCCAAAAGGAACTCAACATGCGGCAGCGACGTTGGCTCGAGCTGTTGAAAGATTACGATCATACCATCCAATATCATCCTGGAAAAGCAAACGTAGTAGCTGACGCATTGAGTAGAAGATCATATGCGGGTACGAGTGCAATGTTGTTAACACAAAGGCCCATTTTGTATGACTTGCAAAGGATGGAGATAGAGATGAAGGCTCCAAGTACCCACATGATGATATCAAATATACGAGTAGAACCGACTTTAATCGATAAAGTTAAAGCTGCTCAAGCTACGGACATAGAGCTGATGCGTATGAAGAAGAAAGTGCAAGAAGGTTCTATTCCAGAAGCAAGAATCGATGAAGAAGGAATACTTCGAGTCCACTCTAGACTCTGTGTTCCTAACAATTCTGATTTGAAGTACAAGATCATGATGGAAGCACACAATACACCATTTGCAATCCATCCTGGAAGTACCAAAATGTATCGTGATCTACGACATACATTTTGGTGGAATAATATGAAGAGAGAGATTGCAAAGTTTATCTCGAGGTGTTTAACTTGTCAACGTGTAAAGGCGGAACATCAAGTACCAAAGGGTCCATTGCAACCACTTGAGATTCCGAAATGGAAGTGGGAACACATTACCATGGATTTCGTTACGGGTCTTCCCACGGTTTCTCAAGGCATAAATGCTATTTGGGTTATTGTTGATAGATTAACCAAGTCTGCTCATTTCTTGCCGATACGGGAGACTTATTCCCTTGAACGTCTTGCTCGTATATACGTAGATGAGATTGTGAGACTGCATGGCATGCCAGTATCCATAGTTTCGGATCGTGACCCAAGATTCACTTCAAGATTTTGGGTTAGCTTGCAAAAAGCTATGGGCACAGATTTACGATTTAGTTCGGCATACCATCCTCAAACGGACGGACAATCAGAGAGGACTATTCAAACTCTTGAAGATCTATTAAGACTTTGTGTCCTAGATTTCAAAGGGAGTTGGGATAAGTACCTACCATTGGTGGAATTCTCTTACAATAACAGTTATCAGGCAAGTATAGGTGTGGCCCCATTTGAAGCATTATATGGACGAAAGTGTCGCTCTCCAGTATGCTGGGACGAGGTGGGTGAAGCAACATTGTTGGGACCAGAGTTGGTACGCATGACTACAGAGAAGATCCAAACGATTCGACAACGTATACAAACGGCACAGGATCGACAAAAGAGTTATGCGGATCTTCATCGAAAGGACGTGGAATTTGACATTGGGGATCATGTATTGTTGCGTGTGGCTCCATGGAAAGGGGTTACAAGATTTGGGAAGAGAGGAAAGCTCAATCCACGATTTATTGGTCCATTTCAGATTCTTGACCGAGTAGGAAATGTGGCCTATAGACTCGCGTTACCTCCAAGTATGTCTCGTGTTCATAATGTTTTTCATATATCTGTGTTACGTAAATATGTGAAAGACCCAGACCACGTTATTGAGTTAGAACCGGACGAGATAGCTGAAGACTTAACGTACGAAGAGGTACCTGTCAAGATCTTGGATAGAAAGGAGCATGTCCTACGCACGAAGGTCATACCACAAGTTAAAGTTTTGTGGAGAAACCATGCTATTGAGGAAATGACCTGGGAGTTGGAAACGGAAATGAAAGCGAGGTATCCTCATCTTTTCGAAACACCAGGTACGTACATCAATTTCGAGGACGAAATTTCATAAGGAGGGGAGGTTGTAAGACCCCAAATTATTAATAAATGAAATTTAAATTCCCTCTATTTATTATTTTGAAATAGTAAGTGTTAAATTGATTAATGAGGTGAGTTATGGGTAAAATGCGCAAATATTTTAAATAAGCAGGTGGTTATAAAATATTTATTGTTGTCGGGAAATATTCGTTTGGTCGTGGAATATTCTTCCTGTCGGGGAATATTCGTACGACGGCGCAGTCTTTTGTGGGCCCCATAACGGAAAGCGATTGGATGAAGAAAACGACAAGTATATGTTTTTTATTATTAACGGCGTAGTTGTTACCGTTAATACTGTTGAAATACCCGGCGGTTAAAACACAGTAATACGCGTTGTTACACAGTAGCACACTATATTGCACCAATTATTGACTCTTACGTAAGAAGCCACTACTCAATAATGGTTACAGTAATTACTGTTCAGTATTTTATTTTATTGATTCAATAATTGCTGCGTTGATATTTTATATTACTGTTGTTTCAATAATTGTCACTACACAGTATTTCCCATTATCAGATCAATAATTCATATTATTTGAATAATATTATTAGATAACATTATTGGCAATGTCTAGAAAGTTCTGTCTAAGGAGAGGTTTGGTCATCTAATTGCGCGCCAGTAAGGAGAAATCCTTATTGGAAAGCCCCCTCTTTCCTGGGAACGGCCTGGTTGTCATAAATGTGATTCTGTAATATTATTTGTGAATAATTAATTATTGATTCATATGATAAGGAAATATTTATTTTTGTGGATATAAATGAGGGATATATTTTTGTGGTTAAAAATGAAGGAGTTAATGTTGAGATTTTTATCAGTATTTTTGTCGGAATGGAGGTATTAAAAATCAGGGTTTTTGAGATATTTTGCGGGGGTTATAATTTTTAATCTGACCGTTGGATCGTGGTAATTTTTGGATATGTTATACATATATAAGTTGAGTATATGTCCACAAATTTTGAACCGTTAAAAATGAACGTATGATTTATTATGAATTTTACGAGATGACTGGTTCAGAAATTGTTGAATTTTCGGAGTTAATCATTTTGGTAGAAAATTCTAGAATTGGTGGGCCCCACTCTTGGTTGGTGAAAAAATGTGCTGAGATTTTTATTCAAATGTGGTGGGTGGGAATAGTAGCAGGTAAAGCCATCAGGTTGCAGGTTAAGTCTGCTTCGGCGTGCTAACATTTTTCTATAAATAGAGGGCTAAGTTAGAATTGAAAATCACACCAGAAACAAGTTTTCTCTCTTTCTCTCTCTAGATTATTGAGTGTATTTTTTGAGTATTTAGATACTTTGAGAGTTTCTATTCATCAGAGCAAGTGTCTTTCAGCCTTATACCGGTATTCCAACCAGAAGTACTGTCTTTACGAGGTAAGGGATGTTATTTTATTCAAAAATGATATTATTTCTTCAATATCATTATGCCGAAATATTGGTTGGAAATTTTTATCAAATTTAGAACTTTTCACGTCGGGGTTACTATTCATGAGTTACTATTCACGAGTTACTATTCACCGAAAAATAAAAATTTTTTCTTTTCGTCCAAAATATCTATTCTGGGTACTAGCTTTGATTGTATCCATGTTTTGATCATTCTTGAATTCTACTTCACTATGAATAATTATAAGGTATTTTTGGACATGGATAAATCGAAATACGAATCCTTAATATTTGTTATTTTGTTTCACTGGATTCGTTTTCTTTAAGATATTTTTCATCATCCTCAGTCCTAAATGATGATATTACTGAATATCTTTGGCCCGTAGTGCAAAGATGAATGATTAACTGATGAATATCTTTGGCCCGTAGTGCAAAGATGAACAGGTGTTGAGATGAACATGACCGACTGGTGATACAAATGAATATCTTTGGCCTGTAGTGCAAAGATGAATATTGATTAAAGATGGTTATTGATTGTTGTTACAGGGATAAAATATTGATGATGGACTTTTAAATCTTAGAAGATAGTAGAACTCATTCTCTACTTGACTCTTCTAATGGTTTGCTGTTTCCGCTGCAGTTATTGATTTAAAACTTATTGTCTATTGTATTCTATTAGATTTTTCCCTGTTGAAGACTAACGATAATTTGTTCTGTATTATCTTAGTCATAATGTTCTTTACTGGGCTAGTTGAGCTCACCCTTTTTCTTTTTGTTCCATTTTTCTCAAGAGGCGAGAATGTAGCGAGTACTAGTCGAGTACTAGCGAGTACCATTTTTATGAAATAGTGTATCAATAATTGTAATGAGGACTTATTTGAGTGTGGATATTGTCTAAATGACAATATTTGTATTTAAACTCACAGTTCTTGTGTTGTAATAATAAAGATGTAGTTGTTTCTGTACCATGTATTTTGGCGACTCAGAATGGGTGTTGTATACCTATTTTGGGGGCGTCACAATTATTGATCTGATAATAGAAAATACTGTGCAGCAACAATTATTGAAACAACAATAATATAAAATATCAACGCAGCAATTATTGAATCAATAAAATAAAATATTGAACAGTAATTACTGTAACAATTATTGAGTAGTGCCTTCTTACGTAAGAATCAATAATTTCAAAAATACTATGCAATACCGTGTGCTACTGTGCAATAACGCGTATTACTGTATTTTAACCACCGGGTATTCCAACAGTGTTAACGATAACAACTACGCCGTTATTTGTAAAAACTTAAATTTATCGTTTTCCTTCACCCGACAGTTATTCGTTATGGGGCCCACAAATAGCTGCGCCGTCGTACGAATATTCCCCAACAGAAAGAATATTCCACGACCAAACGAATATTCCCCGACAACAATGATTATTTTATAACCACTTGCTTATTTTAAAAAAAAAATTCATATTTCACCCATAACTTTAAACTTTTATCAATTTAACCATTTACTAAATAGAAAAATTGAATAATTTTATTTCATAAAATTCGGGGTCTTACAACATCCACGGTTTATAAGTCTTGTTTGGTTCAAGTTGGTACCCACACATTACCTGTCGATCTGATTTCATTAAAAATACTTGCATTTGACGTGATTCTAGGGATTGATTGGTTAACTACTCATCATGCAAAAATTGATTGTTTTCGTAAGGTTGTTAGCTTTCATATTCCTAATCGACCTATTATGCGAATTCAAGCAACCAAACCATTAAAATCAATCGCTGTCATCTCAAGCCATAAAGCTATTCGTTTATTGAAAAACGGATGTCAAGCTTTCTTAGCTCATGTCACAGATCTAAACAAAAATACGTCAGCTTTGAATGATATTTCTGTTGTTAATAAATTTCCTGACGTATTTTTCGAAGAACTTCCTGGCCTACCCCCAGAGCGTGAAATTGAATTTTGTATCGACCTTGAACCCGGTACAAAACCCATTTCCAAAGCCCCATATCGAATGGCTCCTATTGAACTTCAGGAGTTAAAGACCCAACTGCAGGAATTGTTAGACATTGGTTTTATTCGTCCTAGTACTTCTCCTTGGGGTGCTCCTGTTCTGTTCGTGAAGAAGAAAGATGGGAGTATGCGACTTTGTATTGATTATCGGGAGTTGAATCATGTCACCATCAAAAATAGGTACCCATTGCCACGTATTGATGACCTGTTTGACCAGTTGCAAGGAGCACAATTCTTTTCAAAGATCGATCTTCGTTCTGGATATCATCAGCTGAAGGTTAGAACTGAGGATATTCCAAAGACTGCCTTCAGAACTCGGTATGGGCATTATGAATTCTTAGTTATGTCTTTTGGATTGACTAATGCTCCTGCTGCCTTCATGGATATGATGAACAGGGTATTCAAGGAATATTTGGATCACTTTGTGGTCGTCTTTATCGATGACATCCTTGTTTATTCCAAAAGCCGTGAAGATCATGAGCAACACTTGAGGCTGGTACTCCAAAAGCTTCGTGAATACAAACTTTATGCCAAGTTGAAGAAATGCGAGTTCTGGCTGGAAGAGGTAGCATTCCTTGGGCACGTAGTATCAAGTCGTGGAATATCTGTTGACCCGGCAAAGATTGAAGCTATTCAAAGCTGGGAGCAACCTAAATCAGTGACCGAAGTACGTAGCTTTCTTGGTTTAGCTGGTTATTATCGGAGATTCGTGGAAGGATTTTCTCGAATCGCTACTCCATTAACTCAGCTGACTCGGAAAGATACAAAGTTCGGTTGGAGCGAAGAATGTGAGCAGAGTTTTCAAGAACTCAAGAGGAGACTCATTTCAGCACCTGTTCTAACAATACCATCTGGCTCGGAGGGATTTGTCATCTACAGTGATGCTTCGAGCAAAGGGTTGGGATGCGTTCTCATGCAACATGGAAAAGTCATAGCCTATGCATCAAGACAACTCAAGGAATATGAGAGGAATTATCCTACTCATGATCTAGAGTTGGCAGCTGTTGTCTTTGCACTTAAAATTTGGAGGCATTACTTGTATGGGGAGAAGGTGGAGATCTTTACGGATCATAAAAGCCTCAAATATTTCTTCACTCAAAAGGAACTCAACATGCGACAACGACGTTGGCTTGAACTGTTGAAAGATTATGATCATACCATTCAATACCATCCTGGAAAAGCGAACGTGGTAGCTGACGCATTGAGTAGAAGATCATATGCAAGTACGAGTGCGATATTGTCAACACAAAGACCCATTTTGTGTGATTTGCAAAGGATGGAGATAGAGTTAAAGACTCCAGGGACCCATGTGATGATGGCGAATATACGAGTAGAACCGACTTTAATCGATAAAGTTAAAGCTGCTCAAGCTACAGACCTGGAGCTGATGCGTATGAGGAAGAAAGTGCAAGAAGGTGCTATGCCGGAAGCAAGAATCGATGAAGAAGGAATACTTCGAGTCAACTCCAGACTTTGTGTTCCTAACAACCCTGATTTAAAGTATGAAATCATGATGGAGGCGCACAACACACCGTTTGCAATCCATCCTGGAAGTACCAAAATGTATCATGATCTTCGTCATACATTTTGGTGGAGCAATATGAAGAGAGAGATAGCGTTGTTTATCTCAAGGTGTCTAACTTGTCAACGAGTCAAAGCGGAGCATCAAGTACCAAAAGGTCCATTGCAACCACTTGAAATTCCAGAATGGAAGTGGGAGCACATTACCATGGATTTCGTTACCGGTCTTCCTAGGGTTTCTCAAGGTATTGATGCGATTTGGGTCATTGTTGATAGATTGACCAAGTCTGCTCATTTCTTACCGATACGAGAAACTTATACACTTGAACGTCTTGCTCGTATGTACATAAACGAGATTGTAAGACTGCATGGTATGCCAGTATCCATAGTTTCTGACGAGACCCAAGATTCACTTCACGATTTTGGGTTAGTTTACAAAAAGCTATGGGCACGGAGTTACGATTTAGTTCAGCATATCATCCTCAGACGGACGGACAATCAGAGAGGACTATTCAAACTCTTGAAGATCTATTAAGACTCTGTGTCTTTGACTTCAAAGGAAGTTGGGACAAGTTCTTACCATTGGTGGAGTTTTCCTACAACAACAGTTATCAAGCAAGTATTGGCATGGCTCCATTCGAAGCATTGTATGGAAGAAAATGTCGTTCTCCAGTATGCTGGGATGAGGTGGGTGAAGCAACGTTGTTGGGACCGGAGTTGGTACGTATGACTACAGAAAAGATTCAAACGATCCGACAACGTATAAAAACCTCACAAGATCGACAAAAGAGTTATGCTGATCTTCATCGAAAGGACGTGGAATTTGATGTAGGAGATCATGTGTTCTTACGTGTTGCTCCATGGAAAGGAGTTACGAGATTTGGAAAGAGAGGAAAGCTCAATCCTCGATTCATCGGTCCATTTTTAATCCTCGATCGAGTAGGAACTGTGGCTTATAGACTCGCTTTACCGCCAAGTATGTCTCGTGTTCATAACGTTTTTCACATATCCATGTTACGCAAATATGTGGAAGACCCGAACCACATTATTGAGTTAGAACCGGACGAAATAGCGGAGGATTTGACGTATGAAGAAGTTCCTGTTCAAATCTTGGATAAGAAGGAACATATTCTACGCTCCAAGGTTATACCTCAAGTCAAAGTTTTGTGGAGAAACCACGATGTTGAGGAAATGACTTGGGAGTTAGAATCTGAAATGAAATCAAGGTATCCTTACCTCTTCGACATACCAGGTACGTACCCTAATTTCGAGGGCAAAATTTCATAAGAAGGGGAGGTTGTAAGACCCCAACTTTTATAAATAAAGATGAATTTTCTATAAATATCATTTTTGAATATTATGGAGTTAATTTGATATAATGTTATAGTTGTGGGTAATATTTATAAATTTTGCAAAGTACGCAAGTTGTTATATAATATTCGATTGGTCGGGGAATATTCGTTTTAACAGGGAATATTCGTACAACGACACAATCATTGGTGGACCCCACAACGGAATTATTGTCGGATTGAGAAAACGACAAAAATATTTTATTAAAAATAACGGCGGAAATTTTACCATTGTTACTGTTGAACTACTCGGTAGTAAAAGTACAGTAATACGTGTGGTTGCATAGTAGCACACGGTATTGATTATTAATGCTTATGTGAGAAGTCACTCAGTTTGATTCAATTATTGTCAGTTAATAATATGAATTATTTAGCGATAATGACGTTTTGTTTTATTCGTATTATTAACGTAATAAAACAGAAACATCTTTTTATATAAAACAGAATACTTTATTAAAGTTATTCTATAAATAGAATATATTATATTTTATTTAAAAGATTTTTTTTTAAATATGGACCGTCAGATTAAAGTAATCAATCTGGACCGTTCATGGATTAGTTACTATGCATTCTATTTTTCTATAAATAGCAGCTCATTCCTTCATTATTTCTTACGAATTCACTGAACTCTAGAGAGAGAAACTATAGAGAGAAACTATAGAGAGAGAGAAGAAGAGTATTCTGCTACTTAACTACTTCCTTATTTCAGCTCTTCTTTAAAACGGTAAGGGGTGTTATTCTTTCTTATTCATGAAGAGAACTGTTGTTATTCCATTTCTTATTATTCTGTTGGAATAACCTGTATACGCGGTCTACCCTATACTTGGTGACATTCTTCTATTATTCTGTTGGAACATCCTGTCTGTGTGTTTTACACCGGACCTGGTTCCGTTTTTATTATTATTCTGTTGGAACATCCTGTCTGTGTGTTTTACACCGGACCTGGTTCCGTTTTTATTATTATTCTGTTGGAACATCCTGTCTGTGTGTTTTACACCGGACCTGGTTCCGTCTTGTTATTATTCTGTTGGAATATCCTGTCTGTGTGTTTTACACCGGACCTGGTTCCATTATTTATTATTCTGTCGGAATATCCTGTCTGTGCGTTTACGCCGGACCTGGTTCCATTATTTATTATTCTGTTGGAATAACCTGTCTGTGCGGTCTATCGCATGCATGGTGATTTCTTTTGTTATTCCATTCTTTATTATACTCAGTTGGTTAAGTTTTGACTTCTATACTCCATGAAATTTGTGGAATATCCTTGATAATTGCGTTTCATCCAGTATCTTTTCATGAAAATATTCTTCTAAGTATTCTTGAATTTTACTCCACAAAGCAGTATCATGTTGACAATTTGGACGTTGTTAATTCTTGGATAAATTAATTCTTGAACTTGTTTTATTGAATTCTTATATCATTGTCATCATCCTCATGTTTATAAAATGTTGAAAGTCATCTGTGGCCTGTAGTGCATAGATGGACTTGGTATGATTATGACCAGGGATTATTCGGTGTAATCATGACCGTAATGTTACGAATGATGTGGTAAAAGTCATCATTGGCCCGTAGTGCATTGATGGACAGTTGTTGGCATGATCATGACCATTAATGAATATACGAATATCCTTGGCCGTAGTGCAGGGGTGATTCGATGATGTGGATTATTTTATTAAGCTGAGTCTCAGCGATCACAGTGTTGGAAAATCTTTTAAATCATAAAAGATAGTAGAGTTTATTTTCTACTTGACTCTTTTAATGGATTGCTTGTTCCGCTACAGTTAAACTTGATGTCTATTATATTTTATCAGTTTAACATTGTTGAAGGCTAATGATAATTTATTCTGCATTATCTTAGTCATAATATTTCTTACTGGGCTAGTTGAGCTCACCCTTTCTTTCACTGTTCTCTTCAGGAAATGAGAACGTAGCTGGGACAAGTCGGGGAACGGAGTGATGGTCCGAATGATAGTATTAGTTAGTAGTCCTCACTATTCTATGTAATGGTGTGTTAATAAATGTAATGAGGACTCCTTTTGAGTATGAATACTCTCTAGAAGATAATATTTGTATTCAAACTCACAGTTTATGTTTTGTCGTATTGTACACGACAGTTGTATTAGTAAGTTGTATTTGTATTCTGTACTATGTATCTGACGACCCAAGATGGGTGATGTATACCTAATTTTGGGGGCGTCACATTGCATAGTAGCACACAGTATTGATTATTGATGCTTACGTGATAAGTCACTCAGTTTTATTTTATTGGTATTATTAATGTAATAAAACAGAAAAGCTTTTTGTATAAAACAGAATACTTTTATAAAGTTATTCGTTTTATTAGGCTAATAGTAAAATCTTTTTATATAAAACAGAATACTTTTATAAAGTTATTCGTTTTATTAGGCTAATAGTAAAATCTTTTTATATAAAACAGAATACTTTTATAAAGTTATCTGTTTTATTAGACAATAATTAGAATATATTATATTTTATTATGCATAGTATTTACATAGTGTCTGCATAGTGTTTGCATAGTAAAATCTTTTATAAAGTTATTCATTTTATTAGATTATAAATAGAATATATTATATTTTATTTAAAAGATTTTACTTTAAATATGGACCGTCAGATTAAAGTAAATCAATCTAGACTGTTCATGAGTTAGTTATTATGCAGTCCATTTTTTTATAAATAGAAGCTCATTCCTTCAATATTTTCTTACGAATTCACTGAAACTCTAAAGAGATAAACTATAGAGAAAAAGAAGAAAAATATTCTGCTACTTCACTACTCTGATATCAAGTTTCTTTTACGGTAAGGGATATTATTTGTTGTACTCGTAAAGGGTATTCTTTCTTTCTTATTCATGAAGAGAACTTCTGTTATTCCATTATTTATTATTCTGTTGGAATAACCTGTATACGCGGGTTACCCTATACTTGGTGAAATTCTTCTATTATTCTATTATTTTTTATTCTGTTGGAATAACCTGTATACGCGGGCTACCCTATACTTAGTGAAATTCTTCTATTATTCCATTCTTTATTATTCTGTTAAAATATCATGTCTGTGCGTTTTACGTCGGACCTGGTTTCGTCTTTATTATTCTGTTGGAATATCCTGTCTGTGCGTTTTACGTCAAACCTGGTTCCGTCTTTATTATTCTGTTGGAACATCATGTCTGTGAGTTTTATGCCGGACCTGGTTCCGTCTTTATTATTCTGTTGGAACATCCTGTCGGTGCGAATTTCGCCTGACCTGGTTCCGTTACTTATTATTCTATAGGAATAACCTGTCTATGCGAAGTACCGCATGCATGATAATTTCTTTTGTTATTCCATTCTTTATTATACTCAGTTGGTTAAAGTTTTGGCTTTTATACTCCATAAAGTTAATGGAATATCTTTGATATTTGCGCTTCATTCAGTATCTTTTCATGAAAATATTCTTCTGAGTATTCTTGAATTTTACTCTACAAAGAGTATCATGTTGACAATTTGGACGTTGTTGGTTCCTGGATAAATTAATTCTTGAACTTGTTTTATTGAATTCTTATATCATTGTCATCATCCTCATGTTTATACTCTGTTGAAAGTCATCTGTGGCCTGTAGTGCATATATGGACTTGGTATGATTATGACCAGGGATTATTTGGTATAATCATGACCGTAATATTACAAATGATGTGGTAAAAGTCATCATTGGGTCGTAGTGCATTGTTGGACAGTGGTTGGCATGATCATGACCATTAATGAATACACAAATATTCTTGGCCCGTAGTGTATGGATAATTGTGGTCGTGATACTAAAGAATATCCTTGGCCGTAGTGCAGGGGTGATTCGATGATGTGGATTATTTGTTAAGCTGAGTCCCAGCGATAAAAGTCATGAAAAACCTTTTAAATCATAGAAGATAGTAGATTTTATTCTCTACTTGACTCTTCTAATGGGTTGCTTGTTCCACTGCAGTTAAACTTGATGTTTGTTATATTGTATCAGTTTAACACTGTTTAAGGCTAATGATAATTTATTCTGCATTATCTTAGTCATAATATTTCTTACTGTGCTAGTTGAGCTCACCCTTTCTTTCACTGTTCTCTTCAGGAAATGAGAATATAGCTGGGACGAGTCGGGGAACGGAGTGATGGATCAGATGATAGTATTAGTAGTCCTCACTATTCTGTTAAATAGTGTGACAATAAATATAATGAGGACTTATTCTGAGAGTCGATATTGTCTAGAAGACAGTATTTGTATTAAAACTAACAACATATGTTTAGTCGTATTTTACACGACAGTTATATAATTAAGTTGTTTTTGAATTTTGTACCATGTATTTGACGACTCAGAATAGGTGATGTATACCTATTTTGGGGGCGTCACACAAATGAATATCTTTGGCCCGTAGTGCAAAGATGAATATTTAATTCAAGATGTATATTGATTGATGTTACAGGGATAAAATATTGATGATGGACTTTTAAATTCATAGATGATAGTAGATTTCATCTCTACTTAACTCTTTTAATGAATTTTTATTTCCGCTGCAGTTGTTGAACTAAAATTTATTGTCTATTATATTCTATCAGATTTTTTCCTGTTGAAGACTAATGATAATTTGTTATACATTATCTTAGTCATAATATTCTTTACTGGGATAGTTGAGCTCACCCTTTTCTTTTTTGTTCCATTTTTCTTATCAGGAGGTGAGAACATAGCAGGAACTAGCCGGGGTATGGAGTGATGGTTCTGGATAGTTGTTTTAGTAGTCCTTACTATGTTGTAAAATAGTGTATCAATAATTGTAATGAGAGCTCCTTTTGAGTTTGAATATTGTCTATTAGACAATATTTGTATTTAAACTCACAGTATTGTGTTGTCGTATTTTGCACGATAATTGTATTAATGAAGTTGTATTTGTTTCTGTACCATATATTTGGCGACTCAGAATGGGAGATGTATACCTATTTTGGGGGCGTCACAGTTGGTATCAGAGTTTAGGGATATGGTCTCTGACGGAGATCGGGTAATAGAACTAGGAGGGGAGAGATGAGTAAATCCTTCGCTAGTGTGTCTTACCTAAGCTTATTTGTTGGTCGGTCATAATATAGGGATATTATGTGACATGTTAATTTGTTTAATTAACCCTTGTTTTATGGCAGTATTTAAGAATGATAGCTGAGAACGTTAACAATGGAGCGTATGAAACTGTGAAGACACATTTAGTCACCAATCAAGATAACGTGCAACAGGAAGACAATATTCCTCCTGTAAACAACACTACCGAACAAACGATGAATGATGGGATATTTAGAAGCTTTTTGCAGTTCATGCAAAATCAGACGAGGGAGACTCGTGTACAAAATATGGGTGAAAATGATTGCAACGCGCGGTTTGTCACAGCCAAGCAGTTCAAGGAGTTGGGACCACCAGAATTATAGGGAAAGCCGGATCCGATTAAGGCGAAAATATGGGTTAAGCAAATTACCAAGATATTCGATGTCTTGGGATGCACAGAAGAATAGAAGGTTCCATTCGCCACCTTTATGTTCCGTGGTGAGGCAGATTACTGGTGGGAATCTGTGAAGCGTACCCAGCCAGCCGCACTCAACATGTTTTGGGAAAGATTTTAGAAACTGTCCAATGATAAGTACTTTCCTGAAAGTATTCGTCATATGAAGGAGGTAATGTTTATTAGACTGGAACAAAACAACATGACGGTGTCTTAGTACGAGACAAAGTTCGCAGAGTTATCCATGTTTGCACCTCATTTGGTAGAGAATGAGGAATGAATAACACGGATGTTTCTGAGAGGTCTAAAACCAGATATTCGACAATATCTTATCTCTCATAAATTTTCTTTATATTCAGATGTTGTAAACAGGGCTCAATTATTAGAGCGAGATAATGAGTATGTTCAACCGAGGGACCACAACCAGGGTCATATCGGTGACAGCAGTCATCGGAGCGATGATAACCAGCGCGGAGGGAAAAATACGGATAAAAGCGGTAATCACTCTGGTGGTAATCGTGCCGTGATAAAAGGAGAGGTGAGCCAAGTGGAAATTTTAAAAAGAGGAGATTCAACAATGACGGGAAGACATCAGCAGCAGCACCAGCACCAACAATAAATTTTAGGGGAGGAGAACGACCGCCAATTAGATGCTACAGATACGGAGACGAGGGACACATAAGTCTAAACTGTTCACAGCCTTCCAAGGTGTGTTTCAATTGTGGAAAAATGGTCATATAGCCCGGTTTTGTCCGGTAGCAAAGTCAAGTTCAACTGGGACGGCGGCACCAAAGGCGACTACGGACAAAATAAATTCGATGGTTCAAGGGAGGGCGTTTGTCGTGACTGGCCAAAACGCGAGAAACCCGAACGACGTGATCACGGATAAGCTAATCATAAATTCTTGCGAAGTTTATACCTTATTAGATACCGGTAATACCTATTCTTTTATCTCTCTCTCTCTCTGCTTGTGCTCAACGTTTAAACTTGACTCCGGAGAAATTAGACTTTGACTTATCTGTTGAGACTCCGTTAGGATAAACTTTCATTACATCCACTGTGTATAAATCTTGCTTGATCCATGTTGGCACCATCACATTACCTGTTGATCTTATCTCTTTAAAGATACTTGCTTTTGATGTGATTTTAGGGATTGATTGGTTAACTACTCATCATGCCAAAATTGATTATTTTCGTAAGGTTGTTAATTTTCATATTCCTAACCAACCTGTTATGCGAATTCAAGCAACCAAACCACTAAAGTCAATCACTGTCATATCAATCCATAAAGCCATTCGTTTATTAAAAAATAGATGTCAAGCTTTTATAGCCCATGTTATGGACTTGAACAAAAACACGTCAAATTTGAATAATATTTCTGTTGTTAGTGAATTTCCTGACGTATTTTCTGATGAACTTCCCGGTCTACCACCAGAACGTGAAGTTAAATTCTTTATTGACCTTGAACCGGGTACAAAGCCCATTTCTAAAACCTCATATCTAATGGCTCCTATTGAACTTCAGGAATTAAAGGTCCAACTACAGGAGTTTTTAGACATCGGTTTCATTCGTCCTGGTACATCTCCTGGGGGTGCTCCTATTTTATTCGTAAAAAAGAAAGACGGGAGTATGTGACTTTGTATTGACTACAAGGAATTAAACCATGTCACCATCAAGAATAGGTATTCACTACCTTGCATTGATGACCTATTCGACCAATTGCAAGGAGCATAATTCTTTTAAAAGATTGATCTTCGTTCTGGATATCATCAGCTGAAGATTAAAACTGAGGATATTCCAAAGACTACCTTCAGAACTCGGTACGGGCATTATGAATTCTTAGTCATGTCTTTTAGACTGACTAATGCTCCTGCTGTTTTCATGGATATAATGAACCGTGTATTTAAGAAATATTTGGATCATTTTATTGTTGTCTTTATTGATGACTTCCTCATCTATTCCAAAATCCGTGAAGATCATAAGCACCTTCGCGACAACAAGCTATATGCCAAGCTGAAGATATGCGAGTTCTGGCTTAAGGAAGTAGCATTCCTTGGGCATGTGGTGTCAAAACATGGAGTATCCGTTGACCCGGCGAAGATTGAAGCAATACAAAGTTGGAAGCAACCGAAGTCGGTGACCGAAGTGCGTAGCTTTCTGGGTTTAGCTGGGTATTATCGGAGATTCGTGGAAGGATTTTCTCGAATCGCTACGCTGTTAACTCAGCTGACTGGGGAAGATACAAAATTCGTACAGAATGAAGAATGCGAAAAGAGTTTCCAAGAGCTTAAGATGAGACTCATTTCGGCACCTGTTTTGACAATATCATCTGGTTCGGATGGATTTGTTATCTACAGCGATGCTTCAAGAAAAGGGTTAGGATGTGTTCTCATGTAACATGAAAAAGTCATAGCCTATGCCTCGCGACAACTCAAAGAATATGAGAAGAATAATCCTACTCATGATCTAGAGTTGGCAACAGTCGTTTTCGCGTTGAAAATCTGGAGGCACTACCTGTATAGGGAGAAAATGGAGATTTATACGGATCATAAAAACCTCAAATATTTTTTCACCCAAAAGAAACTTAACATGCGGAAACGACGTTGGCTTGAGCTGTTGAAAGATTACGACCATAGCATTCAATATCATCTTGGAAAAACAAACGTTGTAGCTGACGCATTGAGTAGAAGATCGTATGCGGGTATGCGTGTGATGTTGTTAACACAAAGATCCATTATGTACGAGTTACAAAGGATGGAGATAGAGTTAAAGGCTCAAAGTACCCACGTGAGGATATCAAACATACGAGTAGAACCGACTTTAATCGATAAAATTAAAGCTGCTCAAGCTACGGACATGGTGTAAGACCCCAAATTATTAATAAATGAAATGTGGCCTATAGACTCGCGTTACCTCCAAGTATGTCTCGTGTTCATAATGTCTTTCATATATCTATGCTACGTAAATATATGAAAGACCTAAACCACGTTATTGAGTTAGAACCGGACGAGATAGCCGAAAACTTAACGTACGAAGAGGTACCTGTCAAGATCTTGGATAGGAAAGAGCATGTACTACGCACAAAGGTCATACCACAAGTTAAAGTTTTGTGGAGAAACCATACTATTGAAGAAATGACCTGGGAGTTAGAAACGAAAATGAAAGCGAGGTATCTTCATCTTTTCGAAATAACAGGTACGTACGTCAATTTCGAGGACGAAATTTCATAAGGAGAGGAGGTTGTAAGACCCCAAATTATTAATAAATAAAATTTAAATTCCTCTATTTATTATTTTGAAATAGTAAGGGTTGAATTGATTAATGAGGTTAGTTATGGGTAAAATGTGCAAATATTTTAAATAAGCAAGTGGTTATAAAATATTCATTGTTGTCGGGAAATATTCGTTTGGTCGTGGAATATTCTTCCTGTCGGGGAATATTCGTACGACGGCGTAGTCTTTAGTGGGCCGCATAACGAAAAGCGATTGGATGAAGAAAACGACAAGTATAAGTTATTTATAATAACGGCGTAGTTGTTACCGTTAATATTGTTGGAATACCCGGTGGTTAAAACACAATAATACGCGTTATTGCACAGTAGCACACGGTATTGCACCAATTATTGATTCTTACGTAAGAAGTCACTACTCAATAATTGTTGCAGTAATTACTGTTCAGTATTTTATTTTATTGATTCAATAATTGTTGCGTTGATATTTTATATTACTGTTGTTTTAATAATTGTCACTACACAGTATTTTTCACTATCAAAATAATAATTCAAATTATCTGAATAATATTATTAGATAAAATTATTGGCAATGTCTAGAAAGTTCTGTCTAAGGAGAGGTTTGGTCACCTAATTGCGCGCCAGTAAGGAGAAATTCTTATTGGAAAGCCCCCTCTTTCTTGGGAATTGCTTGGTTGTCAGTATTGTGATTCTGTAATATTATTTGTGAATAATTAATTATTGATTTATATGATGAGAAAAATATTCATTTTATGTGGATATAGATGGAGAAAATTTTTAAAATGACAATTATTGAAAATCGATATTTTATCTGTTCTGATAAAATAATATTTTATTATATTATTATAATATAATAATGATGATATTTTTATAATGAATGTGGGATATATGAGTAGAAGAGGTGGAAGAGTATTTTTGTTGCAAAAGTTGTTTAAAACATATTAAACATGTCTGTGGGCCCATTTCTTGACTGAAATTTGATTATAGCCTGTAGAATCGCCCGTTTATGGATTTCGGTCAATTTCTGTTTAGAATTTGGAAAAACTTTCTTCTGAAAAGTTGTAGATAATGAAATTTCCTATGAGAAAGACACGTGGTTCAAATTTTTCTGATAAAAGAACTATTTATTATGAATTATCGAAGTTCTGAAGTTCCAGAATAATTGATTTTTGAAGTTTTAAATAATTTTTTAAAAGAAAAACGTTTTTTACAAGTTAAGTGGGTCTCACATGTGTTACAAATGGGCTGAAATCAGATTTCAAAGATGGGCGTGAAAATTTTGTAAATATAATAATATTTTATTAAATTTTCTGCTTTAGTGTTTTAAGCATTTTCCTATAAATAGGGTGCTTAGGTTAGAATTGAAAATCACACCAGAAACTGAAGTTTTCTCTCTCTTTCTCTCTCGATATATTGAGCGTATTCTTGTGAGTATTTTAATACTTTTAGTGTTGCTATACGGTGCAAGTTCAAGTCATAGCCTATATCCGGTGTTTCAACTAGAAGTATTGTCTTTACAAGGTAAGGGATATTATTTTTTTATATAAATGATATTATTTCTTTCAATATCATTATACCGAAATATTGATCTGAATTTTTATCAAATTTGAAATTTTTTGTGTCGGGGTTACAATTCACGTATACGGCACTATTCACGAATACGACACTATTCACCGAAGAAAATTAAATCTTCGTTTTTGTCCAAGATATCTATTATAGATACTAGCTTTGATTGTATCCATATTTTTGTCTTCATTCTTGAATTTTACTCCACTATGATTATTTACGAAGTATTTTTGAACTTGAATTGTTTAAAGTACGAATCCTTAATAATGGTTCTTTTGTTTCACTGGATTCGTTTTCTTTAAAATATTTTTCATCATCCTCAGTCCTAAATGATGATATAACTGAATATCTTTGGTCTGTAGTGCAAAGATTAATAATTTTATGATGAATATCTTTGGCTCGTAGTGCAAAGATGAATAGGTGTAGAGGTGAACATGACCAACTGATGAATATCTTTGGCCTGTAGTGCAAAGATAAATATTTGATTCCAGATATATATTGATTGATGTTACAAGGATAAAATAATGACGATGAACTTTTAAATTCATATATAGAAGATAGTATATTTTATTCTCTATTTTACTCTTCTAATGAATTATTATTTCCGCTGCGAATATTGATTTAAAATTTGTTGTCTATTGTATTCTATTAAATTTTTTCCTGTTGAGGACTAACGATAATTTGTTCTATTTTATCTTAGTCATAATGTTCTTTACTGAGCTAGTTGAGCTCACCCTTTTCCTTTTTGTTCCGTTTTTCTTCTCAGGAGGCGAGAATATAGCGAGTACTAGTCGGGGTATGGAATGATGGTTCTAGAAGTTGTTTTAGTAGTCCTCACTATTTTATAAAATTGTGTATCAATAATTGTAATGAGGACTTATTTGAGTGAGAATATTGTCTAGATGACAATATTTGTATTTTAAACTCACAGTTTTTATGTTGTATTAATAAAGTTGTAGTTGTTTCTGTACCATGTATTTTGACAACTCAGAATGGGTGTTGTATACCTATTTTGGGGGTGTCACAGTTGGTATCAGAGCTTAGGGATATGATCTCTGGCGGAGATCGGGGAATAGAACTAGGAGGGGAGAGACGAGTAAATCATTCGCTAGTGTGTACTTCCTAAGCTTATTTGTTGGTCGGTCATAATATATGGGTATTATGTGATTTGTTAATTTCTTTAATTAACCCTTGTTTTATGGCAGTATTTGAGAATGGCAACTGAGAATGTTAACAGTGGAGTAAATGAGACCGTGGAGACGCATGTACTCACCAATGAGGAGAACGTGCAACAAGCTGGCAATGTTCCTCCTGTAAACAACACTGAGCAGACAATGAATGATGAGATGTTTAGAAGCTTTTTGCAGTTCATACAAAACCAAATGAGGGAGACTCCTGTTCAAAATACAGGTAGGAACAATGGAAACGCACAGCTGGTCACAACCAAGCAGTTCAAAGAGTTGGGACCACCAGAATTCTGGGGAAAGCCGGATCCGATTAAGACGGAGACGTGGGTCAAACAAATTACCAAGATATTCGATGTCTTGGGATGCACAGAGGAACAGAAGGTTCCATTCGCCACCTTTATGTTCCGTAATGAAGCAGATTACTGGTGGGAATATGTGAAACGTACCCATCCAGCCACACTTAGTATGTCTTGGAAAACGTTTCAGACACTGTTCAATGACAAGTACTTTCCTGAAAGTATTCGTTATATGAAGGAGGTAGAGTTTATTAGACTGGAGCAGAATAACATGACGGTGTCCTAGTACGAGGCGAAGTTTACAGAGTTGTCCAGGTTTGCACCTCATTTGGTGGAGAATGAGGAACGTATGACGCGGATGTTTTTGAGAGGTTTGAAACCCGGCATACGTCAATATCTCATTTCACATAAATTTTCTCTCTATTCAGATGTTGTCAACATGACTCAATTATTAGAGCGAGATAACGAGTACGTTCAACCAAGGGACCACAACCAGGATCATACAGGTGACAGCAGTCATCAGATCAACAATAACCAGCAGAGAAAGAAAAATACGGACAAGAACGACAACCACTCTAGTGGTAATCATGGCCATGAGAATAGAAGAAGCGAGTCGGGAGGAGATTTTAAAAAGAGAAGATTCAACAAAGACAATACGAAGACGTCAGCACCAGCAGCAACTGGTTCCAAGGGAGGAGAACGACCATCGGTCATATGTTATAAGTGCGAAAAAGAAGGACATATCAGCCCAAACTGCCCACAACAGTTTAAAGTATGTTATAACTGTGGAAAGGAAGGACATATCGCTCGAGATTGCACTGTAGCGAAACCAAGTCCAGCGGGGATGGTGACTCAAAAGGCTGTCCCAGAAAAGTCAAAGTCAACAGTTTCTGGAAGAGCGTTTGTTGTGACTGTTCAACATGCGAGGAACCCAAACGAGGTGATCACGGGTAAGCTAATCATAAATTCTTGTGAAGTTTATACCTTACTAGATACCGGTGCTACCCATTCATTTATCTCTCATGCTTGTGCTCAACGTTTAAACTTGACACCTGAGAAATTGGACTTTGACTTATCTGTTGAAACTCCGTTAGGAGAAATTTTCATCACATCCACTGTGTATAAATCTTGTTTGATCCAAGTTGGCACCATCACCTTACCTGTTGACCTTATCTCTTTAAAGATACTTGCATTTGACGTGATTTTAGGGATTGATTGGTTAACTACTCATCATGTCAAAATTGATTATTTTCGTAAGGTTGTTAGTTCTCATATTCCTAACCAACCTGCTGTGCGAAGCAACTAAGCCATTAAAATCAATCACTGTTATATCAAGTCATAAAGCTATTCGTTTATTAAAAAACGGATGTCAAGCTTTCTTAGTCCATGTTATGGATTTGAATAAAGACACGTCGTATTTGAATAATATTCCTGTTGTTATTGACTTTCCTGACGTATTTCCTGAAGAACTTCCCGGTCTACCCCCAAAACGTAAAGTTGAATTCTTTATTGATCTTGAACCTGGTACAAAGCCCATTTCTAAAACCCCATATCGAATGGCTCCTATTGAACTTCAGGAGTTAAAGGTCCAACTACAGGAGTTGTTGGACATCGGTTTTATTTGTCCTAGTACATCTCCTTGGGGTGCTCCTGTTTTATTCGTAAAGAAGAAAGACGGGAGTATGTGACTTTGTATCGACTACCGGAAATTAAACCATGTCACTATCAAGAATAGGTATCCGCTACCTCGTATTGATGACCTGTTTGACCAGTTACTAGGAGCACAATTCTTTTCACAAATCGATCTTCGTTCTGGATATCATCAACTGAAGATTAGAACTGAGGATATTCCAAAGACTGCCTTTAGAACTCGGTACGGGCATTATGAATTCTTAGTCATGTCTTTTGGATTGACTAATGCTCCAGCAGCTTTCATGGATATGATGAACTGAGTATTCAAGGAATATCTGGATCAGTTTGTTGTTATTTTTATTGATGACATCCTCATATATTCTAAAAGTCGTGAAGATCATGAGCACCATTTGAAGTTGGTACTCCAAAGGTTTCGTGAAAATAAGCTATATGTCAAGTTGAAGAAATGCGAGTTCTGGCTTGAGGAAGTAGCATTCCTTGGGCACGTGGTGTCAAAATATGGAGTATCTGTTGACCCGGCAAAGATTAAAGCAATACAAAGTTGGGAACAACCGAAGTCGGTGACCGAAGTACATAGCTTTCTGGGCTTAGCTGGTTATTATCGGAGATTCGTGGAAGGATTTTCTCGAATCGCTACTCCATTAACTCAGCTAACTCGGAAAGATATTAAATTCGTATGGAGCGAGGAATGCGAGAAGAGTTTCCAAGAGCTTAAGAGGAGACTCATTTCGACATCTGTTTTGACCATACCATCTAGTTCGGATGGATTTGTTATTTACAGCGATGCTTCAGGCAAAGGGCTAGGATGTGTTCTCATGCAACGTGGGAAAGTTATAGCCTATGCCTCGCGATAACTTAAATAATATGAGAGGAATTATCCTACTCATGATCTAGAGTTGGCAGCAGTTATTTTTGCACTAAAGATCTGGAGGCACTATCTATATGGGGAGAAAGTGGAGATATATTCAGACTATAAAAGCCTCAAATATTTCTTCACCCAAAAAGAACTCAACATGTGGCAACGACATTGGCTTGAGCTGTTGAAAGACTACGACCATACCATTCAATACCATCCTGGAAAAGCAAACGCGGTAGCCGACGCATTGAGTAGAAGATCATACGCGGGAACGAGTGCGATGTTGTCAACACAAAGGCCCATTTGGTGTGATTTACAAAAGATGAAGATAGAAGTCAAGACTCCGGGGACCCATGCAATGATGTCAAGTATACGTATAGAACCAACTTTAATCAAAAAAGTTAAAGTTGCTCAAGCCACAAACCCGAAGCTGATGCGTATGAAGAAGAAAGTGCAAGAATGTGCTATTCCAGAAGCAAGAATCGATGAAGAAGGAATACTTCGGGTCCACTCCAGACTTTGTGTTCCTAATGATTCTGATTTGAAGTACAAGATCATAATGGAGGCACACAATACACCATTTGCAATCCATCCTGGAAGTACCAAAATGTATCGTGATCTTCGACATACATTTTGGTGGAACAATATGAAGAGAGAGATTGCAAAGTTTATCTCAAGGTGTTTAACTTGTCAACGTGTAAAGGCGGAGCATCAAGTGCCTAAGGGTCCATTGCAACCGCTTGAGATTCTGAAATGGAAGTGGGAACATATTACCATGGATTTCGTTACGGGTCTTCCTACGGTTTCTCAAGGTATAAATGCTATTTGGGTTATTGTTGATAGATTAACTAAGGCTTCTCATGTGACGCCCCCAAAATTAGGTATACATCACCCATCTTGGGTCGTCAGATACATAGTACAAAATACAAATACAACTTACTAATACAACTGTCGTGTACAATACGACAAAACATAAACTGTGAGTTTGAATACAAATATTATCTTCTAGAGAGTATTCATACTCAAAAGGAGTCCTCATTACATTTATTAACACACCATTACATAGAATAGTGAGGACTACTAACTAATACTATCATTCGGACCATCACTCCGTTTCCCGACTTGCCCCAGCTACGTTCTCATTTCCTGAAGAGAACAGTGAAAGAAAGGGTGAGCTCAACTAGCCCAGTAAGAAATATTATGACTAAGATAATGCAGAATAAATTATCATTAGCCTTCAACAATGTTAAACTGATAAAATATAATAGACATCAAGTTTAACTGCAGCGGAACAAGCAATCCATTAAAAGAGTCAAGTAGAAAAAACTCTACTATCTTTTATGATTTAAAAGATTTTCCAACACTGTGATCGCTGAGACTCAGCTTAATAAAATAATCCACATCATCGAATCACCCCTGCACTACGGCCAAGGATATTCGTATATTCATTAATGGTCATGATCATGCCAACAACTGTCCATCAATACACTACGGGCCAATGAGGACTTTTACCACATCATTTGTAACATTACGGTCATGATTACACCGAATAATCCCTGGTCATAATCATACCAAGTCCATCTATGCACTACAGGCCACAGATGACTTTCAACATTTTATAAACATGAGGATGATGACAATGATATAAGAATTCAATAAAACAAGTTCAAGAATTAATTTATCCAAGAATTAACAACGTCCAAATTGTCAACATGATACTGCTTTGTGGAGTAAAATTCAAGAATGATCAGGAGAATATTTTCATGAATAGATACTGGATGAAGCGCAAATATCAAGGATATTCCACAAATTTCATGGAGTATAGAAGTCAAAACTTAACCAACTGAGTATAATAAAGAATGGAATAACAAAAGAAATCACCATGCATGCGATAGACCGCACAGACAGGTTATTCCAACAGAATAATAAATAATGGAACCAGGTCCGGCGTAAACGCACAGACAGGATATTCCGACAGAATAATAACAAGACGGAACCAGGTCCGGTGTAAAACACACAGACAGGATGTTCCAACAGAATAATAATAAAAACGGAACCAGGTCCGGTGTAAAACACACAGACAGGATGTTCCAACAGAATAATAATAAAAACGGAACCAGGTCCGGTGTAAAACACACAGACAGGATGTTCCAACAGAATAATAGAAGAATGTCACCAAGTATAGGGTAGACCGCGTATACAGGTTATTCCAACAGAATAATAAGAAATGGAATAACAACAGTTCTCTTCATGAATAAGAAAGAATAACACCCCTTACCGTTTTAAAGACGAGCTGAAATAAGGAAGTAGTTAAGTAGCAGAATACTCTTCTTCTCTCTCTCTATAGTTTCTCTCTCTAGAGTTCAGTGAATTCGTAAGAAATAATGAAGGAATGAGCTGCTATTTATAGAAAAATAGAATGCATAGTAACTAATCCATGAACGGTCCAGATTGATTACTTTAATCTGACGGTCCATATTTAAAGAAAAATCTTTTAAATAAAATATAATATATTCTATTTATAGAATAACTTTAATAAAGTATTCTGTTTTATATAAAAAGATGTTTCTGTTTTATTACGTTAATAATACGAATAAAACAAAACGTCATTATCGCTAAATAATTCATATTATTAACTGACAATAATTGAATCAAACTGAGTGACTTCTCACATAAGCATTAATAATCAATACCGTGTGCTACTATGCAACCACACGTATTACTGTACTTTTACTACCGAGTAGTTCAACAGTAACAATGGTAAAATTTCCGCCGTTATTTTTAATAAAATATTTTTGTCGTTTTCTCAATCCGACAATAATTCCGTTGTGGGGTCCACCAATGATTGTGTCGTTGTACGAATATTCCCTGTTAAAACGAATATTCTCCGACCAATCGAATATTATATAACAACTTGCGTACTTTGCAAAATTTATAAATATTACCCACAACTATAACATTATATCAAATTAACTCCATAATATTCAAAAATGATATTTATAGAAAATTCATCTTTATTTATAAAAGTTGGGGTCTTACAACCTCCCCTTCTTATGAAATTTCGCCCTCGAAATTAGGGTACGTACCTGGTATGTCGAAGAGGTAAGGATACCTTGATTTCATTTCAGATTCTAACTCCCAAGTCATTTCCTCAACATCGTGGTTTCTCCACAAAACTTTGACTTGAGGTATAACCTTGGAGCGTAGAATATGTTCCTTCTTATCCAAGATTTGAACAGGAACTTCTTCATACGTCAAATCTTCCGCTATTTCGTCCGGTTCTAACTCAATAATGTGGTTCGGGTCTTCCACATATTTGCGTAACATGGATATGTGAAAAACGTTATGAACACGAGACATACTTGGCGGTAAAGCGAGTCTATAAGCCACAGTTCCTACTCGATCGAGGATTAAAAATGGACCGATGAATCGAGGATTGAGCTTTCCTCTCTTTTCAAATCTCGTAACTCCTTTCCATGGAGCAACACGTAAGAACACATGATCTCCTACATCAAATTTCACGTCCTTTCGATGAAGATCAGCATAACTCTTTTGTCGATCTTGTGAGGTTTTTATACGTTGTCGGATCGTTTGAATCTTTTCTGTAGTCATACGTACCAACTCCGGTCCCAACAACGTTGCTTCACCCACCTCATCCCAGCATACTGGAGAACGACATTTTCTTCCATACAATGCTTCGAATGGAGCCATGCCAATACTTGCTTGATAACTGTTGTTGTAGGAAAACTCCACCAATGGTAAGAACTTGTCCCAACTTCCCTTGAAGTCAAAGACACAGAGTCTTAATAGATCTTCAAGAGTTTGAATAGTCCTCTCTGATTGTCCGTCCGTCTGAGGATGATATGCTGAACTAAATCGTAACTCCGTGCCCATAGCTTTTTGTAAACTAACCCAAAATCGTGAAGTGAATCTTGGGTCTCGTCAGAAACTATGGATACTGGCATACCATGCAGTCTTACAATCTCGTTTATGTACATACGAGCAAGACGTTCAAGTGTATAAGTTTCTCGTATCGGTAAGAAATGAGCAGACTTGGTCAATCTATCAACAATGACCCAAATCGCATCAATACCTTGAGAAACCCTAGGAAGACCGGTAACGAAATCCATGGTAATGTGCTCCCACTTCCATTCTGGAATTTCAAGTGGTTGCAATGGACCTTTTGGTACTTGATGCTCCGCTTTGACTCGTTGACAAGTTAGACACCTTGAGATAAACAACGCTATCTCTCTCTTCATATTGCTCCACCAAAATGTATGACGAAGATCATGATACATTTTGGTACTTCCAGGATGGATTGCAAACGGTGTGTTGTGCGCCTCCATCATGATTTCATACTTTAAATCAGGGTTGTTAGGAACACAAAGTCTGGAGTTGACTCGAAGTATTCCTTCTTCATCGATTCTTGCTTCCGGCATAGCACCTTCTTGCACTTTCTTCCTCATACGCATCAGCTCCAGGTCTGTAGCTTGAGCAGCTTTAACTTTATCGATTAAAGTCGGTTCTACTCGTATATTCGCCATCATCACATGGGTCCCTGGAGTCTTTAACTCTATCTCCATCCTTTGCAAATCACACAAAATGGGCCTTTGTGTTGACAATATCGCACTCGTACTTGCATATGATCTTCTACTCAATGCGTCAGCTACCACGTTCGCTTTTCCAGGATGGTATTGAATGGTATGATCATAATCTTTCAACAGTTCAAGCCAACGTCGTTGTCGCATGTTGAGTTCCTTTTGAGTGAAGAAATATTTGAGGCTTTTATGATCCGTAAAGATCTCCACCTTCTCCCCATACAAGTAATGCCTCCAAATTTTAAGTGCAAAGACAACAGCTGCCAACTCTAGATCATGAGTAGGATAATTCCTCTCATATTCCTTGAGTTGTCTTGATGCATAGGCTATGACTTTTCCATGTTGCATGAGAACGCATCCCAACCCTTTGCTCGAAGCATCACTGTAGATGACAAATCCCTCCGAGCCAGATGGTATTGTTAGAACAGGTGCTGAAATGAGTCTCCTCTTGAGTTCTTGAAAACTCTGCTCACATTCTTCGCTCCAACCGAACTTTGTATCTTTTCGAGTCAGCTGAGTTAATGGAGTAGCGATTCGAGAAAATCCTTCCACGAATCTCCGATAATAACCAGCTAAACCAAGAAAGCTACGTACTTCGGTCACTGATTTAGGTTGCTCCCAGCTTTGAATAGCTTCAATCTTTGCCGGGTCAACCGATATTCCACGACTTGATACTACGTGCCCAAGGAATGCTACCTCTTCCAGCCAGAACTCGCATTTCTTCAACTTGGCATAAAGTTTGTATTCACGAAGCTTTTGGAGTACCAGCCTCAAGTGTTGCTCATGATCTTCACGGCTTTTGGAATAAACAAGGATGTCATCGATAAAGACGACCACAAAGTGATCCAAATATTCCTTGAATACCCTGTTCATCATATCCATGAAGGCAGCAGGAGCATTAGTCAATCCAAAAGACATAACTAAGAATTCATAATGCCCATACCGAGTTCTGAAGGCAGTCTTTGGAATATCCTCAGTTCTAACCTTCAGCTGATGATATCCAGAACGAAGATCGATCTTTGAAAAGAATTGTGCTCCTTGCAACTGGTCAAACAGGTCATCAATACGTGGCAATGGGTACCTATTTTTGATGGTGACATGATTCAACTCCCGATAATCAATACAAAGTCGCATACTCCCATCTTTCTTCTTCACGAACAGAACAGGAGCACCCCAAGGAGAAGTACTAGGACGAATAAAACCAATGTCTAACAATTCCTGCAGTTGGGTCTTTAACTCCTGAAGTTCAATAGGAGCCATTCGATATGGGGCTTTGGAAATGGGTTTTGTACCGGGTTCAAGGTCGATACAAAATTCAATTTCACGCTCTGGGGGTAGGCCAGGAAGTTCTTCGGGAAATACGTCAGGAAATTTATTAACAACAGAAATATCATTCAAAGCTGACGTATTTTTGTTTAGATCTGTGACATGAGCTAAGAAAGCTTGACATCCGTTTTTCAATAAACGAATAGCTTTATGGCTTGAGATGACAGCGATTGATTTTAATGGTTTGGTTGCTTGAATTCGCATAATAGGTCGATTAGGAATATGAAAGCTAACAACCTTACGAAAACAATCAATTTTTGCATGATGAGTAGTTAACCAATCAATCCCTAGAATCACGTCAAATGCAAGTATTTTTAATGAAATAAGATCGACAGGTAATGTGTGGGTACCAACTTGAACCAAACAAGACTTATAAACCGTGGATGTAATGAAGGTTTCTCCCAATGGAGTTTCAACAGCTAAGTCAAAGTCTAATTTCTCCGGAATCAAATTTAATCGATGAGCGCAAGTAGGAGAAATAAAAGAATGGGTAGAACCGGTATCAAATAAAGTATAGACTTCGTTAGAGTTTATGATAAGCTTACCCGTGATGACCTCATTCGGGTTCCTTGCTTTCTGGGAGTTCACAACAAACGCTCTCCCTTGCACAACCGGTTTTGACTTTTCTGGGACGGCCTTTGGTGCCTCCATCCTAGCTGAATTTGTCTTCGGTAAACGACAAAATCGGGCTAAATGACCTTCTCTTCCACAATTATAACATGCTTTGGACGGCATCGCGCAGTTTGGACTGATGTGCCCCTCCCCTCCGCATTTGAAACATATGATAGGTGGTCGTTCTCCTTCCTTAACGACAGGTGCTGGTGCTGACGTCTTTCCATCATTGTTGAATCTCCTCTTCTTGAAATGTCCATTCTTATTGTTTTGGCCCTGATTACCACCGAAGTGGTTACCATTTCTGGCCTGTTGATTCCCTCCACGCTTGTTGTCACCGCTTCGATGACTGCTTTCACTGGTATTATCATTTTGCCGGCTGCTCTCTTTTGGTTGCGTTGTCTCGTTATCGCGCTCCACCAACTGAGCCCTATTTACAACATCTGAATACAAACACAGTTTATGAGAAACAAGATGTTGACGTATCTCCGGCTTCAAACCTCTTAAAAATATCCGCGTCATTCTTTCTTCATTATCCACCAGGTGGGACGCAAACCGGGATAACTCCGCAAATTTTGCCTCGTACTGCGACACGGTCATATTATTCTGCTCCAATTTGATGAACTCCACCTCCTTCATGTGACGAATACTCTCGGGAAAGTATTTGTCGTTAAACAGCTCTTGGAACTTCTCCCAAGACATCTTCAGTGCGGCAGGTTGAGTACGCTTTATCGATTCCCACCAGTAATCTGCCTCTCCTCGCAACATAAAGGCGGCAAAGGGAACCTTTTGCTCCTCGGAGCAACCCAAGACATCAAATATCTTGGTGATCTGCTTTATCCATGTTTCAGCTACAAGTGGTTTGGGTTCTCCCTTAAACTCCGGTGGTCCCAGCTCCTTAAACTGTTTAGCGGTGACCGCCAGAGAGTTTCCAGTATTTCCACCTACGTTGTGGACAGGAGCCGCTTTCACCTGTTGTTGCATGAATTGCATAAAGCCTCTGAACATTTGATCATTCATCATTTGGTCAGTGTTGTTGTTTGCATGAGGATTGTCACCTTCCTGATGCACATTATCCTGATTATTGATATGTGGTGAATCAACAGTCGCCTGTGCTCCATTGCTATTCTCAACATTCTCAGATGCCATTTTCAGATACTGCCACAAAATAAAAATTAATTGATATGTCATATTTTATCCTTATATTATGACCGACCAATTAAATACCATGCAAATAAACTTAGGTAGGTCATACTAGCGAAGGAATTCCCCGTCTCTCCCCTCCTAGTTCTATTCTCACATCTTAGCCAGGGATCATATCCCTAAGCTCTGATACCAACTGTGACGCCCCCAAAATTAGGTATACATCACCCATCTTGGGTCGTCAGATACATAGTACAAAATACAAATACAACTTACTAATACAACTGTCGTGTACAATACGACAAAACATAAACTGTGAGTTTGAATACAAATATTATCTTCTAGAGAGTATTCATACTCAAAAGGAGTCCTCATTACATTTATTAACACACCATTACATAGAATAGTGAGGACTACTAACTAATACTATCATTCGGACCATCACTCCGTTCCCCGACTTGTCCCAGCTACGTTCTCATTTCCTGAAGAGAACAGTGAAAGAAAGGGTGAGCTCAACTAGCCCAGTAAGAAATATTATGACTAAGATAATGCAGAATAAATTATCATTAGCCTTCAACAATGTTAAACTGATAAAATATAATAGACATCAAGTTTAACTGCAGCGGAACAAGCAATCCATTAAAAGAGTCAAGTAGAAAATAAACTCTACTATCTTTTATGATTTAAAAGATTTTCCAACACTGTGATCGCTGAGACTCAGCTTAATAAAATAATCCACATCATCGAATCACCCCTGCACTACGGCCAAGGATATTCGTATATTCATTAATGGTCATGATCATGCCAACAACTGTCCATCAATGCACTACGGGCCAATGAGGACTTTTACCACATCATTTGTAACATTACGGTCATGATTATACCGAATAATCCCTGGTCATAATCATACCAAGTCCATCTATGCACTACAGGCCACAGATGACTTTCAACATTTTATAAACATGAGGATGATGACAATGATATAAGAATTCAATAAAACAAGTTCAAGAATTAATTTATCCAAGAATTAACAACGTCCAAATTGTCAACATGATACTGCTTTGTGGAGTAAAATTCAAGAATGATCAGAAGAATATTTTCATGAAAAGATACTGGATGAAACGCAAATATCAAGGATATTCCACAAATTTCATGGAGTATAGAAGTCAAAACTTAACCAACTGAGTATAATAAAGAATGGAATAACAAAAGAAATCACCATGCATGCGATAGACCGCACAGACAGGTTATTCCAACAGAATAATAAATAATGGAACCAGGTCCGGCGTAAACGCACAGACAGGATATTCCGACAGAATAATAAATAATGAAACCAGGTCCGGTGTAAAACACACAGACAGGATATTCCAACAGAATAATAACAAGACGGAACCAGGTCCGGTGTAAAACACACAGACAGGATGTTCCAACAGAATAATAATAAAAACGGAACCAGGTCCGGTGTAAAACACACAGACAGGATGTTCCAACAGAATAATAGAAGAATGTCACCAAGTATAGGGTAGACCGCGTATACAGGTTATTCCAACAGAATAATAAGAAATAGAATAACAACAGTTCTCTTCATGAATAAGAAAGAATAACACTCCTTACCGTTTTAAAGACGAGCTGAAATAAGGAAGTAGTTAAGTAGCAGAATACTCTTCTTCTCTCTCTCTATAGTTTCTCTCTCTAGAGTTCAGTGAATTCGTAAGAAATAATGAAGGAATGAGCTGCTATTTATAGAAAAATAGAATGCATAGTAACTAATCCATGAACGGTCCAGATTGATTACTTTAATCTGACGGTCCATATTTAAAGAAAAATCTTTTAAATAAAATATAATATATTCTATTTATAGAATAACTTTAATAAAGTATTCTGTTTTATATAAAAAGATGTTTCTGTTTTATTACGTTAATAATACGAATAAAACAAAACGTCATTATCACTAAATAATTCATATTATTAACTGACAATAATTGAATCAAACTGAGTGACTTCTCACATAAGCATTAATAATAAATACCGTGTGCTACTATGCAACCACACGTATTACTGTACTTTTACTACCGAGTAGTTCAACAGTAACAATGGTAAAATTTCCGCCGTTATTTTTAATAAAATATTTTTGTCAGTTTTTTCAATCCGACAATAATTTCGTTGTGGGGTCCACAAATGATTGTGTTGTTGTACGAATATTTCCTGTTAAAACGAATATTCCCCGACCAATCGAATATTATATAACAACTTGCGTACTTTGCAAAATTTATAAATATTACCCACAACTATAACATTATATCAAATTAACTCTATAATATTCAAAAATGATATTTATAGAAAATTCATCTTTATTTATAAAATTTGGGGTCTTACAGCTCATTTCTTGCCAATATGGGAGACTTATTCCCTTGAACGTCTTGCTCGTATGTATGTAAGTAAGATTGTGAGATTGCATGGCATGCCAGTATCCATAGTTTCGGATCGTGACCCAAGATTCACTTCAAGATTTTGGGTTAGCTTGCAGAAAGCTATTGGCACGGATTTACGATTCAGTTCGGCATACCATCCTCAAACGGATGGGCAATCAGAGAGGACTATTCAAACTCTTAAAGATCTATTAAGACTCTGTGTCCTAGACTTCAAAGGCAGTTGGGATAAGTATTTACCATTGGTGGAATTCTCCTACAACAACAATTATCAGGCAAGTATAGGTGTGGATCCATTCGAAGCATTGTATGGACGAAAGTGTCGCTTTCCAATATGTTGGGATGAGGTGGGTGAAGCAACATTGTTGGGACCCGAGTTGGTACGTATGACTACAGAAAAGATCCAAATGATTCGACAACATATACAAACGGCACATAATCGACAAAAGAGTTATGCGGATCTTCATCGAAAGGATGTGGAATTTAGTATTGGGGATCATGTATTATTGCGTGTTGCTCCATGAAAGGGAGTTACAAGATTTGAGAAGAGAGGAAAACTCAATCCACGATTTATTGGTCCATTTCAGATTCTTGACCGAGTAAAAAATGTGGCCTATAGACTCGCGTTACCTCCAAGTATGTCTCGTGTTCATAATGTTTTTCATATATCTGTGCTACGTAAATATGTGAAAGACCCAAACCACGTTATTGAGTTAGAACCGGACGAGATAGCCGAAGACTTAACGTACGAAGAGGTACCTGTCAAGATCTTGGATAGGAAAGAGCATGTACTACGCACAAAGGTCATACCACAAGTTAAAGTTTTGTGGAAGAACCATGCTATTGAGGAAATGACCTGGGAGTTGGAAACGGAAATGAAAGCGAGGTATCCTCATCTTTTCGAAATACTAGGTACGTACGTCAATTTCGAGGACGAAATTTCATAAGGTGGGGAGGTTGTAAGACCCCAAATTATTAATAAATAAAATTTAAATTCCTCTATTTATTATTTTGAAATAGTAAGGGTTGAATTGATTAATGAGGTTAGTTATGGGTAAAATGCGTAAATATTTTAAATAAGCAAGTGGTTATAAAATATTCATTGTTGTCGGGGAATATTCGTTTGGTCGTGGAATATTTTTCCTGTCGGGGAATATTCGTACGACGGCGCAGTCTTTAGTGGGCCCCATAACAGAAAGCGATTGGATGAAGAAAATGACAAGTATAAGTTGTTTATAATAACGGCGTAGTTGTTATCGTTAATACTGTTGGAATACCCGGTGGTTAAAACACAGTAATACGCGTTGTTGCACAATAGCATACGATATTGCACCAATTATTGATTCTTACGTAAGAAGGCACTACTCAATAATTATTGCAGTAATTACTGTTCAGTATTTTATTTTATTGATTCAATAATTATTACGTTGATATTTTATATTACTGTTGTTTCAATAATTGCCACTACACAATATTTTCTATTATCAAAGCAATAATTCATATTATCTGAATAATATTATTAGATAATATTATTGGCAATATCTAGAAAGTTCTGTCTAATGAGAGGTTTGGTCACCTAATTGCTCGTCAGTAAAGAGAAATCCTTATTGGAAAGCCCCCTCTTTCCTGGGAACTGCCTGGTTGTCAGTATTGTGATTCTATAATATTATTTGTGAATAAATAATAATTTATATGATGAGGAAAATATTCATTTTATGTGGATATAGATGGAAAAAAATTTTAAAGTGACAATTGTTGAAAATCGATATTTTATCTTTTCTGATAAAATAATATTTTATTATATTATTATAATATAATAATGATGATATTTTTACAATGAATGTGGAATATATGAGTATATGAGGAGGAAGAGTATTTTTGTTGTAAAAGTTGTTTAAAACATGTTAAACATGTCTGTGGGCCCATTTCTTGACTGAAATTTGATTATAGCATGTAGAATCGCCCGTTTGTGGATTTCGGTCAATTTTTGTTTAGAATTTAGAAAAATTTTCTTCTGCAAAGTTGTAGATAATGAAATTTTCTATGAAAAAGACATGTGGTTTTAATTTTTCTGACAAAATGACTATTTATTATGAATTATTGAAGTTCTGAAGTTCCAAAATAATTGATTTTTGAAGTTTTAAATAATTTTTTAAAAGAAAAACGTTTTTTACAAGTTAAGTGGGTCTCACATGTGTTACAAATGGGCTGAAATCAAATTTCAAAGATGGGCGTGAAAATTTTGTAAATATAATAATATTTTATTAAAATTTATGCTTTTGTGCTCTAAGCATTTTCCTATAAATAGGGTGCTTAGGTTAGAATTGAAAATCACACCAGAAACTGAAGTTTTCTCTCTATTTCTCTCTCGATATATTGAGCGTATTCTTGTGAGTATTTTAATACTTTGAGTGTTGTTATACGGTGCAAGTTCAAGTCATAGCCTATATCCGGTGTTTCAACTAGAAGTACTGTCTTTACAAGGTAAGGGATGTTATTTTTTTTATATAAATGATATTATTTCTTTCAATATCATTATACCAAAATTTTGTTCTGAATTTTTATCAAATTTAGAACTTTTTGTGTCGGAGTTACTATTCACGTATACTGTACTATTCACGAATACGACACTATTCACCGAAAAAAATTAAATCTTTATTTTTGTCCAAGATATCTATTATGGATACTAGCTTTGATTGTATCTATGTTTTGGTCTTCATTCTTGAATTTTACTCCACTATGACTATTTACGAAGTATTTTTGAACTTGGATTGTTTAAAGTACGAATCCTTAATAATGGTTCTTTTGTTTCACTGGATTCGTTTTCTTTAAAATATTTTTCATCATCCTCAGTCCTAAATGATGATATAACTGAATATCTTTGGCCTGTAGTGCAAATATTAATAATTTTATGATGAATATCTTTGGCCCGTAGTGCAAAGATGAACAGGTGTTGAGGTGAACATGACCAACTGATGAATATCTTTGGTCTGTAGTGCAAAGATGAATATTTGATTCCAGATATATATTAATTGATGTTACAGGGATAAAATAATGACGATGAAATTTTAAATTCATATATAGAAGATAGTAGATTTTATTCTCTACTTTACTCTTCTAATGAATTATTATTTACGCTGCGAATATTGATTTAAGATTTGTTGTCTATTGTATTCTATTAAATTTTTTTCTGTTAAGGACTAACGATAATTTATTCAATATTATCTTAGTCATAATGTTCTTTACTGGGCTAGTTGAGCTCACCATTTTCCTTTTTGTTCTATTTTTCTTCTCAGGAGGTGAGAATGTAGCGAGTACTAGTCGGGGTGTAGAATGATATTTCTAGAAGTTATTTTAGTAGTCCTCACTATTTTATAAAATTGTGTATCAATAATTATAATGAGGATTTATTTGAATGTGGATATTGTCTAGATGACAATATTTGTGACGCCCCCAAATTAGGTATACAACACCCATTCTGAGTCGCCAAATACATGATACAGAAAGCAAGCTACAACTTCAATAATACAATTATCGTGCAAAATACGACAACACATACTGTGAGTTTAAATACAAATATTGTCTTCTGGATAATATCCACACTCAAATAAATCCTCATTACAATTATTCAAACACTATTTTACAGAAATAGTGAGGACTACTAAAACATCTTTCTAGAACCATCACTCCATACCCCGACTAGATCCTACTATGTTCTCACCTCCTGAGAAGAAAAATGGAACAAAAAGGAAAAGGGTGAGCTCAACTAGCCCAGTAAATAATATTATGACTAAGATAATATACAACAAATTATCGTTAGTCTTCAATAGGGAAAAATCTGATAGAATATAATCGACAACAAGTTTTAGATCAACAACTGCAGCGAAAACAGCAAACCATTAGAAGAGTCAAGTAGAGAAAGAATTCTACTATCTTCTAAGATTTAAAAGTCCATCATCAATATTTTATCCCTGTAACATCAATTAATAATCATCTTTATCCAAATATTCATCTTTGCACTACAGGCCAAAGATATTCATTTGTATCACCTGTCAGTCATGTTCATCTCAACACCTGTTCATGTTTGTACTACAGGCCAAAGATATTCATCAAGTAATCATACATCTTTGCACTACAGGCCAAAGATATTCAGTCATATCATCATTTATGACTGAAGATGATAAAAAATATCTTAAAGAGAACGAATCCAGTGAGACAGAAGGACAAATATTAGGGATTCGTATAACAGTTTATCCAAGATCAATAATATTTTATAATAATCAATTGTGAAGCAGAATTCAAAAATAAAGATCAAAATATGGATACAATCAAAGATAGTAACCATAATAGACATCTTGAACAAAAAGAAAAAATTTTATTTTTCGGTGAATAGTGCCGTATTCGTGAATAGTACCGTATACGTGAATAGTGCCGTATACGTGAATAGTAACCCCGACACAAAAAGTTCTAAATTTGATAAAAACTCATATTAATATTTCAGCATAATGATATTGAAGAAAATAATATCATTTAAGAAGAAAATAATATCCCTTACCTCAAAATATCAGTACTTCTGGTCGGAATACCGGTATAAGGCTGAAAGAAACTTGCTCTGATGAATAGAAACTCTCAAAGTATCTAAATACTCACAAAATACACTCAATAATCTAGAGAGAGAAAGAGAGAAAACTTGTTTCTGGTGTGATTTTCAATTCTAACTTAACCATCTATTTATAGGAAAATGTTAGCACGCCGAAGCAGACTTAACCTGCAACCTGATGGCTTTACCTGCTACTATTCCTACCCACCACATTTAAATAAAAATATCAGCACATTTCTTCACCAACCAAGAGTGGGGCCCACCAATTCTAGAATTTTCTATCAAAATGATAAACTCCGAAAATTCAACAATTTCTGAACCAGTCATCTCGTAAAATTCATAACAAATCATACGTTCATTTTTAACGGTTCAAAATTTGTGGACATATACTCAACTTATATATGTATAATATATCCAAAAATTACCACGATCCAACGGTCGGATTAAAAATTATAACCCCGCAAAATATCTCAAAAATCCTAATTTTTAATACCTCCATTCCGACAAAAATACTGATAAAAACCTCAACATTAACTCCTTCATTTTTAACCACAAAAATATATCTCTCATTTATATCCACATAAAATAAATATTTTCTTATCATATGAATCAATAATTAATTATTCACAAATAATATTACAGAATCACATTTATGACAACCAGGCCGTTCCCAGGAAAGAGGGGGCTTTCCAATAAGGATTTCTCCTTACTGGCGCGCAATTAGATGACCAAACCTCTCCTTAGACAGAACTTTCTAGACATTGTCAATAATGTTATCTAATAATATTATTCAACTAATATGAATTATTGATCTGATAATGGAAAATGATGTGCAGCAATAATTATTGAAACAACAATAATATAAAATATCAACGCAACAATTATTGAATCAATAAAATAAAATATTGAACAATAACTACTGTAACAATTATTGAGTAGTGCCTTCTTACGTAAGAATCAATAATTGGTGCAATACCGTGTGCTACTGTATTTTAACCACCGGGTATTCTAACAGTATTAACGGTAACAACTACGCCGTTATTTATAAATAACTTATACGTGTCGTTTTCTTCATCCAATCGCTTTGCGTTATGGGGCCCACACAAGGCTGCGCCATCGTACAAATATTCCCCGACAGCAAGAATATTCCACGACCAAATGAATATTCCCTGACAAAAAGAATATTTTATAATCATTTGCTTATTTTGCAAAATTTGCACATTTCACCCATAACCAAAGTATTATATCAAATTAACCCCTTATTATTCACAATAATATTTAGAGAAAATTTGATTTTATTCATTAATAAATTGGGGTCTTACAATATTTGTATTTTAAACTTACAATTTTTATGTTGTATTAATAAAGTTGTAGTTATTTCTGTACCATATATTTTGGCAACTCAAAATGGGTGTTGTTAACCTATTTTGGGGGTGTCACACCTGGGGCTCATGCGTATGAAGAAGAAAGTGCAAGAAGGTGTTATTCCAGAAGCAGGAATCGATGAAGAAGGAATACTTTGAGTCAACTCCAAACTTTGTGTTCCTAACGATTCTGACTTGAAGCATAGAATCACGATGGAGGCACACAACACACCATTTATAATCCATCTTGGGAGTACCAAAATATATCACGATCTTCGACATATATTTTGGTGGAATAATATGAAGAGAGAGATCGCGGAGTTTATCTCAAGGTGTTTAACCTGTCAACGTGTAAAGGCGAAGCATCAAGTGCCAAAGGGTCCATTGCAACCACTTGAAATTTCAAAATGGAAATGGGAACACATTACTATGAATTTCGTTACGGGTCTTCCCAAGGTTTCTCAAGGTATAGATGCGATTTGGGTTATTATTGATAGATTAACCAAGTCTGCTCATTTCTTGCCTATACGTGAGACTTATTCCGAACGTCTTGCTCATATGTATGTAAATGAGATTGTAAGATTGCATGGCATGCCAGTATTCATAGTTTCGGATCGTGACCCAAGATTCACTTCATAATTTTGGGTTAGTTTGCAGAAAGCTGTGGGCACAGATTTACGATTCAGTTCGGCATACCATCCTCAAATGGACGGGCAATCAGAAAGGACTATTCAAACTCTTGAAGATCTATTAAGACTATGTGTCCTAGATTTTAAAGGGAGTTGGGATAAGTATTTACCATTAGTGGAATTCTCCTACAACAACAGTTATCAAGCAAGTATAGGCATGGCTCCATTCGAGGCGTTGTATGAAAGAAAATGTCGTTCTCCAGTATGCTGGGACGAGGTAGGTGAAGCAATGTTGTTGGGACCAGAATTGGTACGTATGACTACGAAAAAGATCTAAACGATTCGACAACGTATACAAACGGCACATGATCGACAAAGGAGTTATGCGGATCTTCATCGAAAGCACGTGAAATTTAATATTGGGGATCATGTATTGTTATGTGTTGCACCATGGAAGGGAGTTACAAGATTTAGGATGAGAGGAAAGCTCAATCCACGATTTGTTGGTCCATTTGAGATTCTTAACTGAATAGAAAATGTTGTCTATACACTAGCATTACCTCCAAGCATGTCTCGCGTTCATAATGTTTTTCACATATCTATGCTTCGTATATATGTGAAAGACCCGAACCACATAATTGAGTTAAAATCAGATGAGATGGCTGAAGATTTAATGTACGAGGAGGTACCTGTTAAGATCTTAGATAGGAAAGAACATGTCCTACGCACTAAGGTTATACCACAAATTAAGATTTTGTAGAGGAACCATGCTATTGAGAAAATGACTTGGGAGTTAGAATCGGAAATGAAAACGAGGTACCCTCACCTTTTCGAAACACCAAGTACGTACGTCAATTTCGAGAACGAAATTTTATAAAAAGGGGAGGTTGTAAGACCCCAACTTTTTATAAATAAAATCGAATTTCCTCTATTCATTATTTTAAATAATAAGATGTTAATTTGATATAATGCTTTGGTTATGGGTGAAATGTACAAATTTTTCTAAATAAGCAAGTGGTTATAAAATATTCATTGTTGTCGGGGAATATTCGTTTGGTCGTGGAATATTCTTGCTGTCGGGAAATATTCGTACGATGGCGCAGCCATTTGTGGACCCCATAACGAAAAACGATCGGATGAAGAAAACGACAAGTTTGAGGTTTTACAAATAACGGCGTAGTAGTTACCGTTAACACTGTTAGAATACCCGGTGGTTAAAATACAGTAGCACACGGTATTGTACAGTATTGTTAAATTATTGATCCTTACATAAGAAGGCACTACTCAATAATTGTTACAGTAATTACTGTTTAATATTTTATTTTATTGATTCAATAATTGCTGCGTTGATATTTTATATTATTGTTGTTTCAATAATTGTTACTGCACAGTATCTCCATTATCAGATCAATAATTCATATTATTTGAATAATATTATTAGATAACATTATTGGTAATTGTAAGACCCCAACTTTTATAAATAAAGATGAATTTTCTATAAATATCATTTTTAAATATTATGGAGTTAATTTGATATAATGTTATAGTTGTGGGTAATATTTATAAATTTTGTAAAGTACGCAAGTTGTTATATAATATTCGATTGGTCGGAGAATATTCGTTTTAACAGAGAATATTCGTACAACGACACAATCATTGGTGGACCCCACAACGGAATTATTGTCGGATTGAGAAAACAACAAAAATATTTTATTAAAAATAACAGCGGAAATTTTACCATTGTTACTGTTGAACTACTCGGTAGTAAAAGTACAGTAATACGTGTGGTTGCATAGTAGCACACGGTATTGATTATTAATGCTTATGTGAGAAGTCACTCAGTTTGATTCCATTATTGTCAGTTAATAATATGAATTATTTAGCGATAATGACGTTTTGTTTTATTCGTATTATTAACGTAATAAAACAGAAACATCTTTTTATATAAAACAGAATACTTTATTAAAGTTATTCTATAAATAGAATATATTATATTTTATTTAAAAGATTTTTCTTTAAATATGGACCGTCAGATTAAAGTAATCAATCTGGACCGTTCATGGATTATGTAAGACCCCGAATTTTATGAAATAAAAGTATTCAATTTTTCTTATAATTACTATTCAGTAAATGGTTAAATTGATAAAAGTTTAAAGTTATGAGTGAAATATGATTTTTTTCAAAATAAGCAAGTGGTTATAAAATAATCATTGTTGTCGTGGAATATTCGTTTGGTCGTAGAATATTCTTTCTGTCGGGGAATATTCGTACGACGGCGCAGCTATTTGTGGGCCCCATAACAGAATAACTGTCGGGTGAAGAAAACGACAAATTAAGTTTTTACAAATAATGGCGTAGTTGTTACCGTTAACACTGTTGGAATACCCGGTGGTTAAAATACAGTAATACGCGTTATTGCACAGTAGCACACGATATTGCACAGTATTTTTAAAATTATTGATTCTTACGTAAGAAGGCACTACTCAATAATTGTTACAGTAATTACTGTTCAATATTTTATTTTATTGATTCAATAATTGCTACGTTGATATTTTATATTATTGTTGTTTCAATAATTATTGCTGCACAGTATTTTTCTTTATCAGATCAATAATTCATATTATTTGAATAATATTATTAGATAACATTATTGGCAATGTCTAGAAAGTTCTGTCTAAGGAGAGGTTTGGTCATCTAATTGCGCGCCAGTAAGGAGAAATCTTTATTGGAAAGCCCCCTCTTTCCTGGGAACGGCCTGATTGTCATAAATGTGATTCTGTAATATTATTTGTGAATAATTAATTATTGATTCATATGATAAGGAAATATTTATATTATGTGGATATAAATGAGGGATATATTTTTGTGGTTAAAAATGAAGGAGTTAATGTTGAGGTTTTTATCAGTATTTTTGTCGGAATGAAGGTATTAAAAATCAGGGTTTTTGAGATATTTTGCGGGGGTTATAATTTTTAATCCTATCGTTGGATCGTGGTAATTTTTGGATATGTTATACATATATAAGTTAAGTATATGTCCACAAATTTTGAACCGTTAAAAATGAACGTATGATTTGTTATGAATTTTACGAGATGACTGGTTCAGAAATTGTTGAATTTTTGGAGTTTATCATTTTGGTGGAAAATTCTAGAATTGGTGGGCCCCACTTGTGGTTGGTGAAGAAATGTGCGAAATTATATTTCAAATGTGGTAGGTGGGAATAGTAGCAGGTAAAGCCATCAGGTTGCAGGTCAAACCTACCAAAATTTTCCTATAAATAGATGGCTAAGTTAGAATTGAAAATCACACCAGAAACATAAGCTTTCTCTCTTTCTCTCTCTATATTATGAAGCATATTTTGTGAGTTTTTAGATACTTTGAGAGTTGCTATTCAGTGCAAGTTTCCTTCGACTTTACATTCCGGTCAGAAGTACTGCTGTTTTGAGGTAAGGGATTGTAAGGGATAGTAAGGGATATTAAGGGATTTTAAGGGTTGTTATGATTTTCAGTTTCGTAATTTTTCTGATCTTCAAAAATTTTGGAAAAATTTAAAATGATATTTTGATGAGTTTTCTTGATTGTGTCTAAAAATGGTGATTTTTGGATGTATAGATTGAGAGTTATGAATTTTATGAGAAAAGACTATTTTAAAAGTAACAGCTTATAATTCCTTGTGGTTAACTCTAAAATTGATGAAATTTTTATTGGGAGTACATGTATATGATAGAAGTATACTCTGTAAATTTCAAAATTTTTAGACAAAAGTACAATTTTTGATAAATGTATAAATATTCAGCTATTTTGGCCATATGAAAAATAGTAAATGACTTTTAAAAATTCTGAGAAAAATATATGTTCACTATGGGACTATATTATGCTAAATTCCAGAAAAGAAATATTTTTGGAACGGATTTGGTATTTTTCATGAAAATAGTCTAGTTATGAGAAAATGAATTAAATATGTTATGTGAAGTAAGAAAATTGGAAAATAGGATTTTATGGCTTGAGAATCCTATATATGAGGTATATGCAGATTTTTGATGAGAGTTTTGGTTATTGATGATGAAATCTTAAGAGTTGGCATTTTATGATGATTAAATGCATTAATTAGTAAAGTGTAAACAATTTAAATAAATTGTTTATAAGCTTAAGAATATTATTCTTTCAATATCATTATACCGAAATATTGGTATGTATATTATTGTGGAATTTCTACCTTTTTTATGTCAGGGTTACTATTCACGAGTTACTATTCATGAGTTACTATTCACGAGTTACTATTCACGAGTTACTATTCACGACAAAATTGGTTTCTTTTTCTAACCAAATTATAGTTGATTTATGAATATTACTCTTGAGATTAAATCTATATGTTGATCATATTATTTTTATTATCATATATAACATTTTTATAACCTTGATGTTGAAATTCTCTTTCGTTTGAGTGTAAAGATGGGTAAATTATTGGTATGATCATGACTATGGGTTCTCTTTGGCCAGTAGTGCAAAGTTAAATTGTTGACTGGTATGACCATGACCATTAAATTTATAAGTGAATATCTTTAGCTTAAGTGCAAAGGTGAATTGATTAACATGGTTATAATTATTGTTTATATAAATTCTGAAATGATTATATATTTCTTTGAGATATTAATATATTTGGCCTGTAGTGCAAATATGAACTGTTGATGAATATATTTGGCCGTAGTGCAAATATGAACTGTTGAGGAATATCTTTGGTCTGTAGTGCAAAGATGAATTGTTGATGAATATCTTTGGCCCGTAGTGCAAAGATGAACTGTTGTTGAATATCTTTGGCCTGTAGTTCAAAGATGGTCTGTTGATGAATATCTTTGGCCTGTAGTGCAAAGATAAACTGTTGTTGAATATCTTTGGCCGTAGTGCAAAGATAGATTTATTAGTATGATTATGAACAGTAAATGTGATTTGGTGTAACCATGATCTTTGATGTTTCAGGTAAAGATAGGTGATGAAAATTATCATCGTCCTGGATGAGAAGAGGAATTTAGAACTACAGTTATGATTATGAGTTATTCATATGATTGTGGACCAGAATTGTTGATTGATGTTACAGGGATAAAACATTGTTGGTAGATTTTTAACATGGAAGAGATAATGGACTTTATGGTCTATTTGACTCTTCTAATGGATTGCTCGTTCCGCTGCAACTATGGTTGAAATTTTTATCATTTACCATATGTTCTAAATCTCTGATTTATTGTTGATGAAGGCTATTGATAATTGAATTATCTTTAGTCATGATATTCTTTACTGAGCTAGTTGTGCTCACCCTTTTGCTTCACAATTCCTTTCAGGTAATAAGAGTGTAGCTGGGTCGAGCGACGGTAACAAGGGAATAGAACGGTGGTCATCATTTAGTAGTTATATTTGGTGAAGAAAATAGGGTGAGGCGAACCCAACGTTGGAAGGGTGTTTTGCCACTATCATACAAGATGTCTAACGACATACAACCTCGTGTCATCATAGGACAGGGTTGTGCTCATCCACTTGTCGAGTATATCTACAAGCACTACCTATATAATCTTAGTGTTTGTTTGAAGTATAATTCTCAGTTAGATACAGTGGAGATAATGATAAGTCAAGAGAAGACTCACCATTGGGAAGAATATGATAGTAATCTTCTCATTTTTCTTTGGGGTCTATTGGGTCAACCAAGGATAATTCTGTGGCCATATGATATCTATCATAACCTAGACGCGTGGCCTCCCATGTACGAAGGTTTCCTTAAGCACTTCCCAAATATTCTAATTTCTAAAACAGTTTTTGACTATACCTTTATGTAAGGTGTTATTGTGAGGTGATGTCCACGGTTGGAACATGAGTCACATTTGGTATATATTTGTATCCAAACTCACAGCATATGTGTTGTTATATTTTGCACGACAATTGTTGTAATAAAGTTATAGTTGTTTTCTGTACCATGTATTTGGCAACTCAGAATAGGTTGGATGGAATGGATCTATTTTGGGGTCGTTACAGATTAGTTACTATGCATTCTATTTTTCTATAAATAGCAGCTCATTCCTTCATTATTTCTTACGAATTCACTGAACTCTAGAGAGAGAAACTATAGAGAGAGAGAGAAGAAGAGTATTCTGCTACTTAACTACTTCCTTATTTCAGCTCGTCTTTAAAACGGTAAGGGGTGTTATTCTTTCTTATTCATGAAGAGAACTGTTGTTATTCCATTTCTTATTATTCTGTTGGAATAACCTGTATACGCGGATCTACCCTATACTTGGTGACATTCTTCTATTATTCTGTTGGAACATCCTGTCTGTGTGTTTTACACCGGACCTGGTTCCGTTTTTATTATTATTCTGTTGGAACATCCTGTCTATGTGTTTTACACCGGACCTGGTTCCGTTTTTATTCTTATTCTGTTGGAACATCCTGTCTGTGTGTTTTACACCGGACCTGGTTTCGTCTTATTATTATTCTGTCAGAATATCCTGTCTGTGCGTTTACGCCGGACCTGGTTCCATTATTTATTATTCTGTCGGAATATCTTGTCTGTGCGTTTACGCCGGACCTGGTTCCATTATTTATTATTCTGTCGGAATATCCTGTCTGTGCGTTTACGCCGAACCTGGTTCCATTATTTATTATTCTGTTGGAATAACCTGTCTGTGCGGTCTATCGCATGCATGGTGATTTCTTTTGTTATTCCATTCTTTATTATACTCAGTTGGTTAAGTTTTGACTTCTATACTCCATGAAATTTGTGAAATATCCTTGACATTTGCGCTTCATCTAGTATCTATTCATGAAAATATTCTCCTGATCATTCTCGAATTTTACTCCACAAAGTAGTATCATGTTGGCAACTTGGACGTTGTTAATTCTTGGATAAATTAATTCTTGAACTTGTTTTATTGAATTCTTATATCATTGTCATCATCCTCATGTTTATATCATGTTGAAAGTCATCTGTGGCCTGTAGTGCATAGATGGACTTGGTATGATTATGACCAGGGATTATTCGGTGTAATCATGACCGTAATGTTACAAATGATGTGGTAAAAGTCCTCATTGGCCCGTAGTGCATTGATGGACAGTTGTTGGCATGATCATGACAATTAATGAATATACGAATATCCTTGGCCGTAGTGCAGGGGTGATTCGATGATGTGGATTATTTTATTAAGCTGAGTCTCAGCGATCACAGTGTTGAAAAATCTTTTAAATCATAAAAGATAGTAGAGTTTATTTTCTACTTGACTCTCTTAATGGATTGCTTGTTCCGCTACAGTTAAACTTGATGTCTATTATATTTTATCAGTTTAACATTGTTGAAGGCTAATGATAATTTATTTTGCATTATCTTAGTCATAATATTTCTTACTGGGCTAGTTGAGCTCACCCTTTCTTTCACTGTTCTCTTCAGGAAATGAGAACGTAGCTGGGGCAAGTCGGGGAACGGAGTGATGGTCCGAATGATAGTATTAGTTAGTAGTCCTCACTATTCTATGTAATGGTGTGTTAATAAATGTAATGAGGACTCCTTTTGAGTATGAATACTTTCTAGAAGATAATATTTGTATTCAAACTCACAGTTTATGTTTTGTCGTATTGTACACGACAGTTGTATTAGTAAGTTGTATTTGTATTTTGTACTATGTATCTGACGACCCAAGATGAGTGGTGTATACCTAATTTTGGAGGCGTCACAGTAATGTCTAAGGAAGTTCTATCTAAGGAGAGGTTTGGTCAACTAATTACGCGCCAGTAAGGAGAAATCCTTATCGGAAAGCCCTATATTTCCTAGGAACGACCTGGTTGTCATAATTGTGATTCTGTGATATTAATTGTGATTAATTAATTATTGATTTATATGATAAGAAAATATTTATTTTATGTGGATGGATAGGGAAATATTTATTTTGTGTGGATATAAATGAATGAATTAATGTTGAAGTGTTTTATCAGTATTTTGTTAGAATGGAGTTATTAAAAATCGTCCGTATGTGAATTTCGGACATTTTCTATTTAGAATTTGGAAAAGTTTTCTTCTACAAAGTTGTAGAGAATTAAATTTTCTATGAAAAGGATATGAGATTTGAATTTTTCTGATAAAAAAGCTATTTATTATGAATTATTGAATTTCAAAAAATAAAATATTTTTATTAAAATTATGGGTGTGACCCACTTTTGTTTTTAAAACATGTGGGCTGCTAAATTTTTTTCCAAGATGGCATGCTGGTCTTGGATGGTTAGCATGCGTAGAATGAAGAAAATATAATATATTATTTTTTTAATTTAGTCTCCTTTGGCGTTCTAGCATTTTCTTATAAATAGGGTGCTTAGTTAAAATTGAAAATCACACCATAATTCATAAGTTTTCTCTCTATATTATCGAGCATATTTTAATGAGTATTTAGATACTTTGAGAATTGCTATTTAGTGCAAAAATTTTTCAGCTTTATATCCGACATTTCTATCAGAAATACTGTTATTTTGAGGTAAAGGATGTTATTTTCTTCGTAGATAATATTATTTTATTAAATATCATTATGCCGAAATATTGAATTGAATTTTATTATAGAATTTCTACCTTTTTGTGTCGAGGTTACTATTCACGTATACGACACTATTCACAAATACGACACTATTCACCGAAAAATAAAATTCTCTTCTTTATCTCAAATGTCTAATATGGTTACTATCTTGATTGTATACATTTTTTGATCTTCATTCTTGAATTTTACTCCATTATGATTTATTATGGAGTATTTTTTTTAAACTTGAATTATGTAAAGTACGAATATCTAATCTTTGTCCTTTTATCTTATTGTATTCGTTCTCTAAAATATGTTTCATCATTCTTAGTCCTTAATGATGATACTTGATGAATATCTTTGGCCTGTAGTGCAAATATGAATGATTACCCGATGAATATCTTGGGCTCGTAGTGCAAAGATGAACAGGTGTTGAGATAAACATGATCAACTGGTGATACAAATGAATATCTTTGGCCCGTAGTGTAAAGATGAATATTTGATTCAAAATGTATATTGATTGATGTTACATGGATAAAATATTGATGGTGAACTTTTAAATTCATAGATGATAGTAGATTTCATTATCTACTTAACTCTTCTAATGAATTGTTGTTTCCGCTGCAATTGTTGATCTAAAATTTGTTGTCTATTATATTCTATCAGATTTTTCCTTATTAAAGATTAATGATAATTTATTGTATATTATCTTAGTCATAATATTTTTTACTGAGCTAGTTGAGTTCACCCTTTTCTTTTTGTTCTATTTTTCTTTTCAGGAGGTGAGAACTTAGCAGGAACTAGCCGGGGTATGGAGTGATGGTTCAGGATAGTTGTTTTAGTAATCCTCACTATGTTATAAAATAGTATATCAATAATTGTAATGATGACTCCTTTTGAGTTTGAATACTGTCTATTAGACAATATTTGAATTTAAACTCACAGTATTGTGTTGTCGTATTTTGTACGACAGTTGTATTAATGAAGTTGTATTTGTTTTTGTACCATGTATTTGACGACTCAGAATAGGTGATGTATACCTATTTTGGGGGCGTCACATAAAAACTCTAGTGCATTTGCTTTGATCTCTTTTACAACTTTAATATTGTATGATGCTAAATTATAAATTTAAATTGCATAAATTTTTGTTATTTTAATTAGTTTTAGAACCGAAACCGTACCAAATAAAATCGCACCGCACGATTTAAAACTGCACCATACTAATCATAAATAATTTTATGTGTAATTTTAAATTTATTAAACAATAAGCGATTTCATATACTATTTGAATTTTAAATCGTACAATACTCACCCCTAATAACTACGTATAAATATGGGGTAGACAGTATAAAAGAGACACGAACAGATAAAAAATTGATAAAATTGCTTGATGTAAATTAATGACTAATTATAATAAGAGAAAATACTTATAAATCGTTGAAACCAGAGAGCGAGTGTTGTTTTGTAAAGGAAAGAGAAAAGAATATTTATTTATTCATTTTTTATCCAATTTTTTATGTTAAGATAAATACTTTATGTCAAATCTAAGTAGGATCTCGCACTTGACTTTCAAACAAAAATAATTATGCTAAGAAATAAATAAGAATTTTCTTAAAAAGGAAGTCTAGAAGTTTCTAGTCCCACCTTCCAGTTTCTAGACTTATCTCTTTCCTTTACAAAACAACACTCGCTCTCTGGTTTCTGCAATCAAATTCACATCTTAGGCACACTGAAATTCGCAGAGATTCTACAAAAGCAAAGAAATCACCGATACATTCGTCAAATTAATCAACTTTAAGTTTATTTCGTTCGCCAGTAAGTAGGAGGAGCAATCTCTTATTAATTATATGTATATATATGTTATTATATAGGGGTTTGTTGTCTAAATAGATATGTTATTATTCATCTGAGAAAAGTTAAATTTTGTATGTGATTTATTGATGTTTTTAGTCCAATATATGGAGAAAACGTTACGATAGTTTGGTCATTGCTTTGGAGGTTATGTGTCTTTCATTGCTGCGATTGTGATTTTTAACTTGTTAAGATTGAATGGGTTTGTAAAATGCATGGGTTATTTCTTATTGTGTAGTAATTATCATTTTATATGATTTACTATATAAAATTCATGTCAATAATTATGGGAATTTGTTTTCATAAAGTTCTGAAGTGGGAAGCATTTGAGATTGAACGAGTATCTTTTATCTTTGTGTGACAACTGGCTAGTTTCTATGTTGAAATTTCTTTGTTTATTTTCCTATTATGTTAATGTTGATCTGTTAGAAAAGTGTAACAGAACATGAAATCTATTGAAAGAGGTGGACATGGAAAAATTTGTTTTTGTTAAAGCTATAATGTGTCTATTGATAAATTTGAAATTCAAGATAATAAAGTACCTGTAATTAGCATAACAGAGATAACATTTTATGACAAAGATCAGGAAAGAAACAATGTACCCCCCCTCCTTCTTGTAGATATGGTTTGCGTTTTGGGAGAGATGATCAAAGATATCTTTTTTCATTTTCTATGGTGTTAAGTTATACAGTGGTTACAGTTTTCTTAGTCACTGATATATTGCCCATCTAGCAAATGTTTATTTTTGGCTTAGGTTTTACCCTGTTTCTGATTTACTGACTTTAATTATGCAAGTGAAGTATATTAATGGGGTTTGCTTTTTAAGGCAGACTTTTCCATGTTCTCTTGGCCTGTTGACCGAGATTCATTACTGATATGGAAAATTTTGTATATTTACTTGTTAGTTTTTCTTAAGTAATTTTAAGCTGTAATTCTTCAAACTCAGTTATTCTGTTATTGCATTTTTTGTAGGAATACTTTGTGTTATTAACCATGAATCCTGGAAATTTTACGCACAAAACAAATGAAGCTATTGCCGGGGCTCATGAACTTGCAATGAATGCTGGGCACGCACAGTTCACTCCCCTTCATATTGCAGTGTCTTTAATTTCTGATCCTAGTGGCATTTTCCGCCAAGCAATTGCCAATGCTACTGGTAATGAAGAGTCTGGGAAATCAGTTGAAAGGCTTTTTAATCAAGCAATGAAGAAACTACCCTCCCAAACACCTCCTCCTGATGAAATCCCAGCAAGCACTTCATTAGTTAAGGTGATTAGAAGAGCCCAATCAGCACAGAAGTCTCGCGGTGACACCCATTTAGCAGTTGATCAATTGATCTTGGGTCTTTTGGAGGATTCCCAGATTGGGGACCTTCTTAAAGAAGCTGGGGTGAATGCATCACGAATAAAATCAGAAATTGAAAAGCTTCGCGGAAAGGAAGGGAAAAAGGTTGAAAGTGCTTCTGGTGACACTAATTTTCAGGCTCTTAAGACCTATGGTAGAGACCTCGTGGAGCAAGCCGGAAAGCTTGACCCTGTCATTGGCAGGGAAGAAGAAATCCGCAGAGTCATTAGGATCCTTTCAAGAAGAACCAAGAACAATCCGGTTCTTATTGGAGAGCCTGGCGTGGGTAAAACGGCAGTTGTTGAAGGTTTAGCTCAGAGGATTGTTAGAGGAGATGTTCCTAGTAATCTCTCTGAGGTTAGGGTAATAGCATTAGACATGGGTGCATTGATTGCTGGAGCAAAATATAGAGGGGAGTTTGAGGAGAGATTGAAATCTGTTTTGAAAGAAGTTGAAGACGCTGATGGAAAAGTGATCCTGTTTATTGATGAAATTCACCTAGTTCTTGGTGCTGGTCGAACTGAGGGGTCCATGGATGCTGCTAACCTCCTTAAACCAATGCTTGCAAGAGGTCAGCTGCGCTGCATTGGTGCCACTACTTTGGAGGAGTACAGGAAATATGTGGAAAAGGATGCTGCGTTTGAGAGGCGTTTCCAACAAGTATATGTGGCTGAACCTAGTGCGCAAGACACGGTCAGCATTCTTCGAGGGCTGAAGGAGAGATATGAAGGACATCATGGTGTTCGAATTCAGGATCGAGCTCTTGTTGTTGCAGCACAGTTGTCAAGCAGATACATAACTGGTAAGATTCAAATCAGCTCTGCTTCAATGATTTTGTATTGCTGTTTGTATTATCTATGTTTGCGCATGTTTTTACATATATACTTTTTGAAGTTGCTATGACCCCAAGTTTCTTAATTTAATTTCAAATAACTACTTTCTTTGATATGAATTCTCTGTTTCCTAGCTGTTGGATTTAAAAAGGTTAGTACCGATAGAGTTCATTATTAATAGGTTTAGATTCAAAATTTTAATCTTCGTATCTTCTTTGTTACTTTCTTGCTCAATGATCACTTATTGTGGAATATGAGCTTAATATTATGGGCTAGTGATGCTAATTTCTTAGGTATGCCATTAATATGTGCATGAAACATGATTTCTCACATTTGTTTTCACATTATTACAGGTAGACACTTGCCGGATAAGGCAATTGATCTTGTTGATGAGGCTTGTGCAAATGTGAGAGTACAGCTTGATAGTCAGCCTGAAGAAATTGATAATCTTGAGAGGAAGAGAATGCAGTTGGAAATTGAGCTTCATGCCCTTGAGAAGGAGAAAGATAAAGCCAGCAAAGCTCGGCTTGCTGAGGTTAGTATACCCTTATGGTTTTGATTTGAATCTGGTTATTGATTATACCTGAAATCTAATGCTGATTTGCTTATCGTATCATTTTCTATATTTCAGGTGAGAGCAGAGCTTGATGATCTTAGAGATAAGCTTCAGCCGCTTATGATGAAATATAGGAAGGAGAAGGAGAGGATAGATGAGATTCGCAGACTCAAGCAGAAGAGGGAGGAGCTAAATATTGCAGCAATGGAAGCTGAAAGAAGAGGTGACTTGGCTAGGGTGGCAGACTTGAGATATGGGGCAATTCAGGAAGTGGAGTCTGCATTAGCGAAGCTTGAAGGGAATACAGATGAAAATGTGATGCTCACAGAGACTGTCGGACCAGAGCAAATCGCTGAAGTAGTTAGTCGATGGACCGGTATACCTGTGACAAGGCTTGGACAAAATGAAAAGGAGAGGTTAAACGGTCTTGCTGACAGGCTGCACCAAAGAGTGGTTGGCCAAGATCAAGCTGTTAGTGCTGTTGCTGAAGCTGTCCTGAGATCGAGAGCAGGGTTAGGGAGAGCTCAACAGCCAACTGGTTCATTCCTCTTCTTGGGTCCGACCGGGGTTGGAAAAACGGAGCTTGCTAAGGCTCTGGCAGAACAATTATTTGATGATGATAAATTGTTGATCAGGATTGATATGTCAGAGTACATGGAGCAACACTCAGTTGCCCGATTAATTGGAGCTCCACCTGGGTAAGTGGAATCATTTTGAAATTCAGACTTGTTTTAAATGCAAGAAAATGAAATGTTGACAATAATTTGGTGCTTGATTCCATTCTATAACTTAAATTACTTTTCTTATAAAAAATAAAATTAAATAGACAATGTGAGATGCTGATGATGATTTGTTGTTCTATTTTTCAAGCTATGTTGGCCATGAAGAAGGTGGGCAACTAACAGAAGCTGTGAGGAGGAGACCTTACAGTGTTGTACTCTTTGATGAAGTAGAAAAAGCACACCCTTCCGTATTCAATACTCTGCTTCAAGTGTTGGATGATGGAAGATTGACTGATGGTCAAGGCCGCACGGTGGACTTTACTAATACTGTGGTCATCATGACTTCAAATCTTGGAGCTGATCATCTTTTATCAGGATTAATGGGCAAAAGTACAATGGAAAAAGCTCATAATATGGTGATGCAAGAAGTAAGTTTTTAGTTATGCCACACTTAATTCATTTATTCATGTTTAGCACATATTTTATATGTCAATTAATCAAATGATCCCTGTGATATGTACTGCAGGTGAGGAAACACTTCAAACCAGAGTTACTAAACCGACTCGATGAGATTGTGGTTTTCGACCCTCTTTCCCATGACCAACTGAGAAAAGTTGCTAGGCTTCAGTTGAAGGACATCGCAAGCCGCCTGGCGGAGAGGGGTATTGCTTTAGGTGTTTCTGAAGCAGCACTGGATGTTATACTGGAAGAAAGCTATGATCCAGTAAGTACTTTGCTATAGACTTGTAACTTATTAGTATCTGTTTATTGCTTGTGTATTACTTATAAAACAAACAATGTCGGATGGAATTGCTGTTTAGGTTTATGGTGCGAGACCAATCAGGAGATGGCTAGAGAGAAAGGTTGTAACAGAGTTATCGAAAATGCTTGTAAGGGAGGAGATTGATGAGAACTCGACTGTGTATATAGATGCTGAGCCGAAAGGAAAAGGGTTGAGCTATAGAGTGGAAAAGAATGGAGGACTTGTTAATGCAGTCACGGGACAAAAATCTGACATATTAATCCAAATACCTAATGGACCCAGAAATGATGCTGCACAAGCGGTGAAGAGAATGAAAATCGAGGAAGTAGAGGAGGATGATGAGATGGATGAGTAATTTAGCTGGGGATGAAGATTCTGGTGGTCTTGTTCTTGTGAAGGAAGTGGGATGTGTTAATGTTGTTTGCTTGTATGGATTTGGATGCAACTATGTTTTCTTCTTCTTGTGTTAAAAATGTAATCCATGGGGTTCTTTGATATATATTTCCTCATCTTCAATATTTTTATAATGTTTATGTAATGTCTTGGTTCTTGTTTATTTTGCTTATTTACTATCTCCTTTCTTGTTTGAGGTCAGGAGACAATATGAGTTAATTTTAGACAATTCAACAATATAGTGTTGATTTGCAGGCGGGTGGTGGGTGGTGATTTTTCTGCATGTTAGTATTGTTTTGGTCATATTATGAATTTAATTTATAAATTGGTCAAATTAATTTATAAGTTAATTTTTATTATAAAGGTGTTTGACAACTATTTATTTTTTGACGAATAAGTTAATTTTAAGTCAAAAAAATATGTAATTATTTGTGATTTATTTAAAAATGACTTGGAAATTATTTTGAAATAAGTTAATTTGAACAAATATAATGTCTATTTTCTTTTTTTTTTATTAATGTTATTTTTTAATATTTTTTATATTTATTTTAATTTATAATTATTATAAACACTTTCTTAATTTATTTTAACTTATAAATTAATTTATATTTTAACTTATAATTCATTATTTCCGAACATGTCCTAAAGTATTCAAAAAGACTATGAAAAACATGCAAGAGACACGTGATGAGGGCCTGAGGAGGGACCTATTTTGATTTAATTATTTACATTCTAGCTAAGCCACAATCTAATCAATTAAACAACAAAAAAAAAGAAAAGAAAAAGAAAAGTAAAACAAACTTTACCCTCCTAGTTTATTAAAAAGATAAACAATTAAAACTTGACTACACAAAGACAAGAAAAGCTGACCGTGACTCAACAAGATAAAGATTGAAGATTTTATTTTGTTTAACAAATTGAAGGTTGTACTTAAAAATAAAAACTTAAAAACAATATTTTGGCAGGATTTACTTATTTGATTGACTAAATTAAATATAAAATTTTAATATTAATCTTTTAAAATTTATTAAAAAAATAATATTTTTTTTCTTTTTTGGGAACTTGAATTCTCTAAATATAGAAGGTTTATTTCGTGTTTAATAATGAGTGATTGGGATGGAGGTCGAAAAATATTGAAATAAAATTAGAAGACTATTTTGATAAGCCCTTATATTTTTTATCCCTTAATATAAATCGTTTTAAAATTGTGTATGAAGATTAAAAAAATAATTTTATAATATTAAATATAATATCAATTATTTATATTGTCCATGTATTGAAAAAAGAAAATATTATTTATTTATTAGACATAAAATAATGAAAGAACCAAAATTATATTTAATACTCTCTCCGTCCCATAATATATGACGTTTTAAAATTATACAAAAAAATTAAGAAAATGATTGTATAACATTAAATATAGTATCAATTATTTATTATCCCCTTTACTATACTTATCTCATCATCTCCCATTCTCCCACTCATTTCAGTCATTTATAACATTTTTGCGTGATGAGTAATTTTAGAAAGATTGTAACTAGTTTTTTTAAATTATACTAGTACTAATACCTCCATTTCATAATAATACTCATTTCGTCCCTTAATATAAGTCGTTTAAGAGTTGTGCACAAGTATTAAATAAATAATTGTATAACATTAAATATATTATTAATTGTCTATATTATTATTGTATTGAAAAAAAAATGTTATTTATTGGACAAAAAATAGTGAAAAAATTAAAGTTATTGTAAGACCCCAACTTTTATAAATAAAGATAAATTTTCTATAAATATCATTTTTGAATATTATGGAGTTAATTTGATATAATGTTATAGTTGTGGGTAATATTTATAAATTTTGCAAAGTACGCAAGTTGTTATATAATATTTGATTGGTCGGAGAATATTCGTTTTAACAGGGAATATTCGTACAACGACACAATCATTGGTGGACCCCACAACAGAATTATTGTCGGATTGAGAAAACGACAAAGATAGTTTATTAAAAATAACGGCGGAAGTTTTACCATTGTTACTGTTGAACTACTCGGTAGTAAAAGTACAGTAATACGTGTGGTTGCATAGTAGCACACGGTATTGATTATTAATGCTTATGTGAGAAGTCACTCAGTTTGATTCCATTATTGTCAGTTAATAATATGAATTATTTAGCGATAATGACGTTTTGTTTTATTCGTATTATTAACGTAATAAAACAGAAACATCTTTTTATATAAAACAAAATACTTTATTAAAGTTATTCTATAAATAGAATATATTATATTTTATTTAAAAGATTTTTCTTTAAATATGGACCGTCAGATTAAAGTAATCAATCTGGACCGTTCATGGATTAGTTGTAAGACCCCAACTTATTAATGAATAAAATCAAATTTTCTCTAAATATTATTGTGAATAATAAGGGGTTAATTTGATATAATACTTTGGTTATGGGTGAAATGTGCAAATTTTGCAAAATAAGCAAGTGGTATAAAATATTTATTTTTGGTCGGTGAATATTCGGTTGGTCGTGGAATATTCTTGCTGTCGGGGAATATTCGTACGACGACGCAGCCTTGTGTGGGCCCCATAACGGAAAGCGATTGGATGAAGAAAACGACAAGTATAAGTTGTTTATAAATAACGGCGTAGTTGTTACCGTTAATACTGTTGAAATACCCGGTGGTTAAAAATACAGTAATAACGCGTGGTTGCACAGTAGCACACGGATTGCACAGTATAGTTGAATTATTGATTCGTACGTAAGAAGGCACTACTCAATAATTGTTACAGTGATTACTGTTCAATATTTTATTTTATTGGTTCAATAATTGCTGCATTGATATTTCATATTATTGTTGTTTCAATAATTGTTACTGCACAGTATTTCCCATTATCGGATCAATAATTCATATTATTTGAATAATATTATTAGATAACATTATTGACAATGTCTAGAAAGTTCTGTCTAAGGAGAGGTTTGGTCATCTAATTGCGCGCCAGTAAGGAGAAATTCTTATTGGAAAGCCCCCTCTTTCCTGGGAACGGCCTGGTTGTCATAAATGTGATTCTGTAATATTATTTGTGAATAATTAATTATTGATTCATATGATTAGGAAATATTTATATTATGTGGATATAAATGAGGGATATATTTTTGTGGTTAAAAATGAAGGAGTTAATGTTGAGGTTTTTATCAGTATTTTTGTCGGAATGGAGGTATTAAAAATCAGGGTTTTTGAGATATTTTGCGGGGGTTATAATTTTTAATCCGACCGTTGGATCGTGGTAATTTTTGGATATGTTATACATATATAAGTTGAGTATATGTCCACAAATTTTGAACCGTTAAAAATGAACGTATGATTTATTATGAATTTTAAGAGGTGGCTGATTCGAAATCAGGTTATAAATCATTTTGGTGGAAAATTCTAGAATTGGTGGGCCCCACTTGTGGTTGGTGAAGAAATGTGCTGAATTATATTTCAAATGTGGTGGGTGGGAATAGTAGCAGGTAAAGCCATCAGGTTGCAGGTCAAACCTACCAAAATTTTCCTATAAATAGAGGGCTAAGTTAGAATTGAAAATCACACCAGAAACAAGTTTTCTCTCTTTCTCTCTCTAGATTATTGAGTGTATTTTGTGAGTATTTAGATACTTTGAGAGTTTCTATTCATCAGAGCAAGTTTCTTTCAGCCTTATACCGGTATTCCGACCAGAAGTACTGATATTTTGAGGTAAGGGATATTATTTTCTTCTTAATGATATTATTTTCTTCAATATCATTATGCTGAAATATTGATATGAGTTTTTATCAAATTTGGAACTTTTTGTGTCGGGGTTACTATTCACGTATACGGCACTATTCACGTATACGGCACTATTCACGAATACGGCACTATTCACCGAAAAATAAAATTTTCCCTTTTTGTCCAAGATGTCTATTATGGTTACTATCTTTGATTGTATCCATGTTTTGATCTTTATTTTTGAATTCTGCTTCACAATTGATTATTATGAAGTATTATTGATCTTGGATAAACTGTTATACGAATCCCTAATATTTGTCCTTCTGTCTCACTGGATTCGTTCTCTTTAAGATATTTTTCATCATCCTCAGTCCTAAATGATGATATTACTGAATATCTTTGGCCTGTAGTGCAAAGATGTATGATTACTTGATGAATATCTTTGGCCTGTAGTGCAAAGATGAACAGGTGTTGAGATGAACATGACCGACTGATGATACAAATGAATATCTTTGGCCTGTAGTGCAAAGATGAATATTTGGTTAAAGATGATTATTAATTGATGTTACAGGGATAAAATATTGATGATGGACTTTTAAATCTTAGAAGATAGTAGAATTCTTTCTCTACTTGACTCTTCTAATGGTTTGCTGTTTCCGCTGCAGTTGTTGATCTAAAACTTGTTGTCGATTATATTTTATCAGATTTTTCCCTGTTGAAGACTAACGATAATTTGTTGTATATTATCTTAGTCATAATATTCTTTACTGGGCTAGTTGAGCTCACCCTTTTCCTTTTTGTTCCATTTTTCTTCTCAGGAGGTGAGAACATAGCAGGATCTAGTCGGGGTATGGAGTGATGGTTCTAGAAAGATGTATTAGCAGTCCTCACTATTTCTGTAAAATAGTGTTTGAATAATTGTAATGAGGATTTATTTGAGTGTGGATATTGTCTAGAAGACAATATTTGTATTTAAACTCACAGTATATGTGTTGTCGTATTTTGCACGACAATTGTATTATTGAAGTTGTAGTTTTTTCTGTACCATGTATTTGGCGACTCAGAATGGGTGTTGTAATACCTATTTTGGGGGCGTCACAGTTGGTATCAGAGCTTAGGGATATGATCCCTGGCTGAGATGTGAGACAAGAACTAGGAGGGGAGAGACGGGGAATTCCTTCGCTAGTATGACCTGACTAAGTTTATTTGGTGTTTATTTGGTCGGTCAGAGTATAGGGATAATATATGACATGACTATTAACCCTTGTTTTATGGCAGTATTTAAGAATGGCAGCTGAGAACGTTAATAATGGAGTAAATCAGACCATGGAGACACCTTTGATCACTACCCAGGGGAACGTGCAACAGGAAGGCAATATTCCTCCTGTAAACAACGTTACCGAGCAAACGATGAATGATGGAATGTTTAGGAGCTTTTTGCAGTTCATGCAAAATCAGACGAGGGAGACTCGTGTGCAGAATACGGGTGGAAATGATAACAACGCGCGGTTTGTCACAGCTAAGCAGTTCAAAGAATTGGGACCACCAGAATTTAAGGGAAAGCCGGATCCGATCATGGCGGAAACGTGGGTCAAGCAAATTACCAAGATATTTGATGTCTTGGGATGCACGGAGGAACAGAAGGTTCCATTCGCCACATTTATGTTCCGCGGTGAGGCAGACTACTGGTGGGAGTCTGTGAAGCGTACCCAGCCTGACGCACTCAACATGTCCTGGGAAACATTTCAAAAACTGTTCAATGACAAGTACTTTCCTGAAAGTATTCGTCATATGAAGGAGGTTGAGTTTATTAGACTGGAACAAAACAACATGACGGTGTCCCAGTACGAGGCGAAGTTTGCAGAGTTATCCAGGTTTGCATCTCATTTGGTCGAAAATGAGGAACGAATGACAAGGATGTTTCTGAGAGGTCTAAAACCCGAGATTCGACAATATCTTATCTCTCATAAATTTTCTTTATATTCAGATGTTGTAAACAGGGCTCAATTATTAGAGCGAGATAATGAGTATGTTCAACCGAGGGACCACAACCAGGGTCATACCGGTGGCGGCAGTCATCGAAGCAATGACAACCAGAGGGAAGGAAAGCATTCGGACAAAAGCGGTAACCACTCGGGTGGTCACCGTGGCCATGATAATAGGAGAGGTGAGTCAAGTGAAAATTTCAAGAAGAGAAGATTTAACGATGACAGGAAGACGTCGATAGCAGCACCAGCACCAGGAACAAATTCTAGGGGAGGAGAACGACCGCCAGTTAGATGTTACAGATGCGGAGAGGAGGGACATATAAGTCCAAACTGCCCACAGCAGTTCAAGGTATGTTATAACTGTGGAAAGGAGGGTCATATAGCTCGAGAGTGTTCTGTAGTAAAACCAAGTTCAGCGGGGATGGTGACTCCAAAAGTTGTCCCGGATAAGTCAAAGTCAACGGTTCCTGGAAGAGCGTTTTTCGTGACTGGTCAGAATGCGAGGAACCCGAACGAAATTAGCACGGGTTAGTTAATTATAAATTTTTGCGAAGTTTATACCTTATTAGATACCGGTTCTACCCATTCTTTTATCTCTCCTGCTTGTGCTCAACGTTTAAACTTGATTCCGGAGAAGTTAAACTTTGACCTATCTGTGGAAACTCCGTTAGGAGAAACTTTCATCACATCCACTATTTATAAATCTTGTTTGATCCAAGTTGGCACCATCACATTACCTGTTGACCTTATCTCTTTAAAGATACTTGCTTTTGATGTGATTTTAGGAATCGATTGGTTAACTACTCATCATGCCAAATTGATTGCTTTTGTAAGGTTGTTAGTTTTCATATTCCTAAGCAACCTGTTATTCAAATTCAAGCAACCAAACCATTGAAGTCAAACTCTTTCATATCAAGCCGTAAAGTCATTCGTTTATTGAAAAACGGATGTCAAGCTTTCTTAGCTATGTTATGAACTTGAACAAAAATACGTCAGATGTGAATGATATTTCTATTGTTAGTAAAATTTTTGACGTATTTCCTGAAGAATTTCCTGGCTTAACCCAGAGCGTGATATTGAATTTTTGTATTGATCTTCAACCCGATACAAAACTCATTTCTAAAATCTTATATCGAATGACTCCTATTGAACTTCGGGAGTTAAACACCTAACTATAGAAGTTGATAACCGAGCCTTTATCTGGTGACTTCCTTTATGGAATGCACTGAATCCAGACTCTCCGTAGGGGACGCCATATTCGTGCGGTAGTAAACTGATAGGTGTCATTGTGACGTGCTATCGAAGGTTGGGATATGAGTCACAGTTGAGAGCAATCTAAGTAGGTAATCGAAGTACGTAGCTTTCTAGGCTTAGCTGGTTATTATCGGAGATTTGTGGAAGGATTTTCTCGAATCGCTATTCCGTTAACTCAGCTGACTCGGAAAGATACAAAATTCGTATGGAGTGAGGAATGCGAGAAGAGTTTCCAAGAACTCAAGAGGAGACTCATTTCGGCACCTGTTCTGACAATACCATCTGGTTCGGATGGATTTGTTATCTACAGCGATGCTTCAGGCAAAGGGTTAGGATGTGTTCTCATGCAATATGGGAAAGTCATAGCCTATGCCTCACGACAACTCAAAGAATATGAGAGGAATTATCCTACTCATGATTTGGAGTTGGCAGCAGTCGTTTTTGCGTTGAAGATCTGGAGACACTACCTTTATGGGGAGAAAGTGGAGATCTATACAGATCATAAAAGCCTCAAATATTTCTTCACCCAAAAGGAACTCAACATGCGGCAGCGACGTTGGCTCGAGCTGTTGAAAGATTACAATCATACCATCCAATATCATCCTGGAAAAGCAAATGTAGTAGCTGACGCATTGAGTAGAAGATCATATGCGGGTACAAGTGCAATATTTTTAACACAAAGGCCCATTTTGTATGACTTGCAAAGGATGGAGATAGAGATGAAGGCTCCAAGTACCCACATGATGATATCAAATATACGAGTAGAACCGACTTTAATCGATAAAGTTAAAGCTGCTCAAGCTACGGATATAGAGCTGATGCGTATGAAGAAGAAAGTGCAAGAAGGTGCTATTCCAGAAGCAAGAATCGATGAAGAAGGAATACTTCGAGTCAACTCCAGACTTTGTGTTCCTAACGATTTTGACTTGAAGCATAGAATAATGATGGAGGCACACAACACACCGTTTGCAATCCATCCTGGGAGTACCAAAATGTATCACGATCTTCGACATACATTTTGGTGGAGCAATATGAAAAGAGAGATCGCGGAGTTTATCTCGAGATGTTTAACTTGTCAACGTGTAAAAGCGGAGCATCAAGTACCAAAGGGTCCATTGCAACCACTTGAGATTCCGAAATGGAAGTGGGAACACATTACTATGGATTTTGTTACGGGTCTTCCCAAGGTTTCTCAAGGCATAGATGCGATTTGGGTTATTGTTGATAGATTAACCAAGTCCGCTCATTTCTTGCCGATACGTGAGACTTATTCCCTTGAACGTCTTGCTAGTATGTATGTGAACGAGATTGTGAGATTGCATGGCATGCCAGTATCCATAGTTTCGGATCGTGACCCAAGATTCACTTCACGATTTTGGGTTAGCTTGCAGAAAGCTATGGGCACGGATTTACGATTCAGTTCAGCATACCATCCTCAAACGGACGGACAATCAGAGAGGACTATTCAAACTCTTGAAGATCTATTAAGACTTTGTGTCCTAGATCTCAAAGGGAGTTGGGATAAGTACCTACCATTGGTGGAATTCTCCTACAACAACAGTTATCAGGCGAGCATAGGTATGGCTCCATTTGAGGCGTTGTATGGAAGAAAATGTCGTTCTCCAGTATGCTGGGACGAGGTGGGTGAAGCAACATTGTTGGGACCAGAATTGGTACGCATTACTACAGAGAAGATCCAAACGATTCGACAACGTATACAAACGGCACAGGATCGACAAAAGAGTTATGCGGATCTTCATCGAAAGGACGTGGAATTTAATATTGGGGATCATGTATTGTTACGTGTTGCACCATGGAAGGGAGTTACAAGATTTGGGAAGAGAGGAAAGCTCAATCCAAGATTTGTTGGTCCATTTGAGATTCTTGAGCGAATAGGAAATGTGGCATATAGACTCGCATTACCTCCAAGCATGTCTCGTGTTCATAATGTTTTTCACATATCTATGCTTCGTAAATATGTTAAAGACCCGAACCACATTATTGAGTTAGAACCAGACGAGATAGCTGAAGATTTAACGTACGAGGAGGTACCTGTTAAGATCTTGGATAGGAAAGAGCATGTCCTACGCACGAAGGTTATACCACAAGTTAAGGTTTTGTGGAGAAACCATGCTATTGAAGAAATGACCTGGGAGTTGGAATCAGAAATGAAAGCGAGGTATCCTCACCTTTTTGAAACATCAGGTACGTACGTCAATTTCGAGGACGAAATTTCATAAGGAGGGGAGGTTGTAAGACCCCAACTTATTAATGAATAAAATCAAATTTTCTCTAAATATTATTGTGAATAATAAGGGGTTAATTTGATATAATACTTTGGTTATGGGTGAAATGTGCAAATTTTGCAAAATAAGCAAGTGGTTATAAAATATTTATTTTTGGTCGGTGAATATTCGGTTGGTCGTGGAATATTCTTGCTGTCGGGGAATATTCGTACGACGACGCAGCCTTGTGTGGGCCCCATAACGGAAAGCGATTGGATGAAGAAAACGACAAGTATAAGTTGTTTATAAATAACGGCGTAGTTGTTACCGTTAATACTGTTGAAATACCCGGTGGTTAAAATACAGTAATAACGCGTGGTTGCACAGTAGCACACGGATTGCACAGTATATTGAATTATTGATTCGTACGTAAGAAGGCACTACTCAATAATTGTTACAGTGATTACTGTTCAATATTTTATTTTATTGATTCAATAATTGCTGCATTGATATTTTATATTATTGTTGTTTCAATAATTGTTGCTGCACAGTATTTCCCATTATCAGATCAATAATTCATATTATTTGAATAATATTATTAGATAACATTATTGACAATGTCTAGAAAGTTCTGTCTAAGGAGAGGTTTGGTCATCTAATTGCGCGCCAGTAAGGAGAAATCCTTATTGGAAAGCCCCCTCTTTCCTGGGAACGGCCTGGTTGTCATAAATGTGATTCTGTAATATTATTTGTGAATAATTAATTATTGATTCATATGATTAGGAAATATTTATTTTATGTGGATATAAATGAGGGATATATTTTTGTGGTTAAAAATGAAGGAGTTAATGTTGAGGTTTTTATCAGTATTTTTGTCGGAATGGAGGTATTAAAAATCAGGGTTTTTGAGATATTTTGCGGGGGTTATAATTTTTAATCCGACCGTTGGATCGTGGTAATTTTTGGATATGTTATACATATATAAGTTGAGTATATGTCCACAAATTTTGAACCGTTAAAAATGAACGTATGATTTATTATGAATTTTAAGAGGTGGCTGATTCGGAAATCAGGTTATAAATCATTTTTGGTGGAAAATTCTAGAATTGGTGGGCCCCACTTGTGGTTGGTGAAGAAATGTGCTGAATTATATTTCAAATGTGGTGGGTGGGAATAGTAGCAGGTAAAGCCATCAGGTTGCAGGTCAAACCTACCAAAATTTTCCTATAAATAGAGGGCTAAGTTAGAATTGAAAATCACACCAGAAACAAGTTTTCTCTCTTTCTCTCTCTAGATTATTGAGTGTATTTTGTGAGTATTTAGATACTTTGAGAGTTTCTATTCATCAGAGCAAGTTTCTTTCAGCCTTATACCGGTATTCCGACCAGAAGTACTGATATTTTGAGGTAAGATATTATTTTCTTCTTAATGATATTATTTTCTTCAATATCATTATGCTGAAATATTGATATGAGTTTTTATCAAATTTGGAACTTTTTATGTCGGGGATTACTATTCACGTATACGGCACTATTCACGTATACGGCACTATTCACAAATACGGCACTATTCACCGAAAAATAAAATTTTCCCTTTTTGTCCAAGATGTCTATTATGGTTACTATCTTTGATTGTATCCATGTTTTGATCTTTATTTTTGAATTCTGCTTCACAATTGATTATTATGAAGTATTATTGATCTTGGATAAACTGTTATACGAATCCCTAATATTTGTCCTTCTGTCTCACTGGATTCGTTCTCTTTAAGATATTTTTCATCATCCTCAGTCCTAAATGATGATATTACTGAATATCTTTGGCCTGTAGTGCAAAGATGTATGATTACTTGATGAATATCTTTGGCCTGTAGTGCAAAGATGAACAGGTGTTGAGATGAACATGACCGACTGATGATACAAATGAATATCTTTGGCCTGTAGTGCAAAGATGAATATTTGGTTAAAGATGATTATTAATTGATGTTACAGGGATAAAATATTAATGATGGACTTTTAAATCTTAGAAGATAGTAGAATTCTTTCTCTACTTGACTCTTCTAATGGTTTGCTGTTTCCGCTGCAGTTGTTGATCTAAAACTTGTTGTCGATTATATTTTATCAGATTTTTCCCTGTTGAAGACTAACGATAATTTGTTGTATATTATCTTAGTCATAATATTCTTTACTGGGCTAGTTGAGCTCACCCTTTTCCTTTTTGTTCCATTTTTCTTCTCAGGAGGTGAGAACATAGCAGGATCTAGTCGGGGTATGGAGTGATGGTTCTAGAAAGATGTATTAGCAGTCCTCACTATTTCTGTAAAATAGTGTTTGAATAATTGTAATGAGGATTTATTTGAGTATGAATACTGTCTAGATGACAATATTTATATTTAAACTCATAGTATATGTGTTGTCGTATTTTGCACGACAATTGTAATAATAAAGTTGTAGTTATTTTCTGTACCATGTATTTGACGACTCAGAATGGGTTGGGTAGAATGGACCTATTTTGGGGGTGTCACATTAGTTACTATGCATTCTATTTTTCTATAAATAGCAGCTCATTCCTTCATTATTTATTACGAATTCACTGAACTCTAGAGAGAGAAACTATAGAGAGAGAGAGAAGAAGAGTATTCTGCTACTTAACTACTTCCTTACTTCAGCTCTTCTTTAAAACGGTAAGGGGTGTTATTCTTTCTTATTCATGAAGAGAACTGTTGTTATTCCATTTCTTATTATTCTGTTAGAATAACCTATATACGTGGTCTACCCTATACTTGGTGACATTCTGCTATTATTCTGTTGGAACATCCTGTCTGTGTGTTTTACACCGGACCTGGTTCCGTTTTTGTTATTATTCTGTTGGAACATCCTGTCTGCGTGTTTTACACCGGACCTGGTTCCATTATTTATTATTCTGTCGGAATATCCTGTCTGTGTGTTTTACACCGGACCTGGTTCCATTATTTATTATTCTGTCGGAATATCCTGTCTGTACGTTTACGCCGGACCTGGTTCCATTATTTATTATTCTGTTAAGAATAACCTGTCTGTGCGGTCTATCGCATGCATGGTGATTTCTTTTGTTATTTCATTCTTTATTGTACTCAGTTGGTTAAGTTTTGACTTCTATACTCCATGAAATTTGTGGAATATCCTTGATAATTGCGTTTCATCTAGTATCTATTCATGAAAATATTCTCCTGATCATTCTTGAATCTTACTCCACAAAGTAGTATCATGTTGACAATTTGGACGTTGTTAATTCTTGGATAAATTAATTCTTGAACTTGTTTTATTGAATTCTTATATCATTGTCATCATCCTCATGCTTATAAAATATTGAAAGTCATCTGTGGCCTGTAGTGCATAGATGGACTTGGTATGATTATGACCAGGGATTATTCGGTATAATCATGACCGTAATGTTACAAATGATGTGGTAAAAGTCCTCATTGGCCCGTAGTGCATTGATGGACAGTTGTTGGCATGATCATGACCATTAATAAATATACGAATATCCTTGGCCGTAGTGCAGGGGTGATTCGATGATGTGGATTATTTTATTAAGCTGAGTCTCAGCGATCACAGTGTTGGAAAATCTTTTAAATCATAAAAGATAGTAGAGTTTATTTTCTACTTGACTCTTTTAATGGATTGCTTGTTCCGCTGCAGTTAAACTTGATGTCTATTGTATTTTATCAGTTTAACATTGTTGAAGGCTAATGATAATTTATTCTGCATTATCTTAGTCATAATATTTCTTACTGGGCTAGTTGAGCTCACCCTTTCTTTCACTGTTCTCTTCAGGAAATGAGAACGTAGCTGGGGCAAGTCGGGGAACGGAGTGATGGTCCGAATGATAGTATTAGTTAGTAGTCCTCACTATTCTATGTAATGGTGTGTTAATAAATGTAACGAGGACTCCTTTTGAGTATGAATACTCTCTAGAAGATAATATTTGTATTCAAACTCACAGTTTATGTTTTGTCGTATTGTACACGACAGTTGTATTAGTAAGTTGTATTTGTATTCTGTACTATGTATCTGACGACCCAAGATGGGTGATGTATACCTAATTTTGGGGGCGTCACAGTTGGTATCAGAGCTTAGGGATATGATCCCTGGCTAAGATGTGAGAATAGAACTAGGAGGGGAGAGACGGGGAATTTCTTCGCTAGTATGACCTACCTAAGTTTATTTGCATGGTATTTAATTGGTCGGTCATAATATAAGGATAAAATATGACATATCAATTAATTTTTATTTTGTGGCAGTATCTGAAAATGGCATCTGAGAATGTTGAGAATAGCAATGGAGCACAGGCGACTGTTGATTCACCACATATCAATAATCAGGATAATGTGCATCAGGAAGGTGACAATCCTCATGCAAACAACAACACTGACCAAATGATGAATGATCAAATGTTCAGAGGCTTTATGCAATTCATGCAACAACAGGTGAAAGCGGCTCCTGTCCACAACGTAGGTGGAAATACTGGAAACTCTCTGGCGGTCACCGCTAAACAGTTTAAGGAGCTGGGACCACCGGAGTTTAAGGGAGAACCCAAACCACTTGTAGCTGAAACATGGATAAAGCAGATCACCAAGATATTTGATGTCTTGGGTTGCTCCGAGGAGCAAAAGGTTCCCTTTGTCGCCTTTATGTTGCGAGGAGAGGCAGATTACTGGTGGGAATCGATAAAGCGTACTCAACCTGCCGCACTAAAGATGACCTGGGAGAAGTTCCAAGAGCTGTTTAACGACAAATACTTTCCCGAGAGTATTCGTCACATGAAGGAGGTGGAGTTCATCAAATTGGAGCAGAATAATATGACCGTGTCGCAGTACGAGGCAAAATTTGCGGAGTTATCCCGGTTTGCGTCCCACCTGGTGGATAATGAAGAAAGAATGACGCGGATGTTTTTAAGAGGTTTGAAGCCGGAGATACGTCAACATCTTGTTTCTCATAAACTGTGTTTGTATTCAGATGTTGTAAATAGGGCTCAGTTGGTGGAGCGCGATAACGAGACAACGCAACCAAAAGAGAGCAGCCGACAAAATGATAATACCAGTGAAAGCAGTCATCGAAGCGGTGACAACAAGCGTGGAGGGAATCAACAGGCCAGAAATGGTAACCACTTCGGTGGTAATCAGGGCCAAAACAATAAAAATGGGCATTTCAAGAAGAGGAGATTCAACAATGATGGAAAGACGTCAGCACCAGCACCTGTCGTTAAGGAAGGAGAACGATCACCTATCATATGTTTCAAATGCGGAGGGGAGGGGCACATCAGTCCAAACTGCGCGATGCCGTCCAAAGCATGTTATAATTGTGGAAGAGAAGGTCATTTAGCCCGATTTTGTCGTTTACCGAAGACAAATTCAGCTAGGATGGAGGCACCAAAGGCCGTCCCAGAAAAGTCAAAACCGATTGTGCAAGGGAGAGCGTTTGTTGTGAACTCCCAGAGAGCAGGAACCCGAATGAGGTCATCACGGGTAAGCTTATCATAAACTCTAACGAAGTCTATACTTTATTTGATACCGGTTCTACCCATTCTTTTATTTCTCCTACTTGCGCTCATCGATTAAATTTGATTCCGGAGAAATTAGACTTTGACTTAGCAGTTGAAACTCCATTGGGAGAAACCTTCATTACATCCACGGTTTATAAGTCTTGTTTGGTTCAAGTTGGTACCCACACATTACCTGTCGATCTGATTTCATTAAAAATACTTGCATTTGACGTGATTCTAGGGATTGATTGGTTAACTACTCATCATGCAAAAATTGATTGTTTTCGTAAGGTTGTTAGCTTTCATATTCCTAATCGACCTATTATGCGAATTCAAGCAACCAAACCATTAAAATCAATCGCTGTCATCTCAAGCCATAAAGCTATTCGTTTATTGAAAAACGGATGTCAAGCTTTCTTAGCTCATGTCACAGATCTAAACAAAAATACGTCAGCTTTGAATGATATTTCTGTTGTTAATAAATTTCCTGACGTATTTTCCGAAGAACTTCCTGGCCTACCCCCAGAGCGTGAAATTGAATTTTGTATCGACCTTGAACCCGGTACAAAACCCATTTCCAAAGCCCCATATCGAATGGCTCCTATTGAACTTCAGGAGTTAAAGACTCAACTGCAGGAATTGTTAGACATTGGTTTTATTCGTCCTAGTACTTCTCCTTGGGGTGCTCCTGTTCTGTTCGTGAAGAAGAAAGATGGGAGTATGCGACTTTGTATTGATTATCGGGAGTTGAATCATGTCACCATCAAAAATAGGTACCCATTGCCACGTATTGATGACCTGTTTGACCAGTTGCAAGGAGCACAATTCTTTTCAAAGATCGATCTTCGTTCTGGATATCATCAGCTGAAGGTTAGAACTGAGGATATTCCAAAGACTGCCTTCAGAACTCGGTATGGGCATTATGAATTCTTAGTTATGTCTTTTGGATTGACTAATGCTCCTGCTGCCTTCATGGATATGATGAACCGGGTATTCAAGGAATATTTGGATCACTTTGTGGTCGTCTTTATCGATGACATCCTTGTTTATTCCAAAAGCCGTGAAGATCATGAGCAACACTTGAGGCTGGTACTCCAAAAGCTTCGTGAATACAAACTTTATGCCAAGTTGAAGAAATGCGAGTTCTGGCTGGAGGAGGTAGCATTCCTTGGGCACGTAGTATCAAGTCGTGGAATATCGGTTGACCCGGCAAAGATTGAAGCTATTCAAAGCTGGGAGCAACCTAAATCAGTGACCGAAGTACGTAGCTTTCTTGGTTTAGCTGGTTATTATCGGAGATTCGTGGAAGGATTTTCTCGAATCGCTACTCCATTAACTCAGCTGACTCGAAAAGATACAAAGTTCGGTTGGAGCGAAGAATGTGAGCAGAGTTTTCAAGAACTCAAGAGGAGACTCATTTCAGCACCTGTTCTAACAATACCATCTGGCTCGGAGGGATTTGTCATCTACAGTGATGCTTCGAGCAAAGGGTTGGGATGCGTTCTCATGCAACATGAAAAGTCATAGCCTATGCATCAAGACAACTCAAGGAATATGAGAGGAATTATCCTACTCATGATCTAGAGTTGGCAGCTGTTGTCTTTGCACTTAAAATTTGGAGGCATTACTTGTATGGGGAGAAGGTGGAGATCTTTACGGATCATAAAAGCCTCAAATATTTCTTCACTCAAAAGGAACTCAACATGCGACAACGACGTTGGCTTGAACTGTTGAAAGATTATGATCATACCATTCAATACCATCCTGGAAAAGCGAACGTGGTAGCTGACGCATTGAGTAGAAGATCATATGCGGGTACAAGTGCGATATTGTCAACACAAAGGCCCATTTTGTGTGATTTGCAAAGGATGGAGATAGAGTTAAAGACTCCAGGGACCCATGTGATGATGGCGAATATACGAGTAGAACCGACTTTAATCGATAAAGTTAAAGCTGCTCAAGCTACAGACCTGGAGCTGATGCGTATGAGGAAGAAAGTGCAAGAAGGTGCTATGCCGGAAGCAAGAATCGATGAAGAAGGAATACTTCGAGTCAACTCCAGACTTTGTGTTCCTAACAACCCTGATTTAAAGTATGAAATCATGATGGAGGCGCACAACACACCGTTTGCAATCCATCCTGGAAGTACCAAAATGTATCATGATCTTCGTCATACATTTTGGTGGAGCAATATGAAGAGAGAGATAGCGTTGTTTATCTCAAGGTGTCTAACTTGTCAACGAGTCAAAGCGGAGCATCAAGTACCAAAAGGTCCATTGCAACCACTTGAAATTCCAGAATGGAAGTGGGAGCACATTACCATGGATTTCGTTACCGGTCTTCCTAGGGTTTCTCAAGGTATTGATGCGATTTGGGTCATTGTTGATAGATTGACCAAGTCTGCTCATTTCTTACCGATACGAGAAACTTATACACTTGAACGTCTTGCTCGTATGTACATAAACGAGATTGTAAGACTGCATGGTATGCCAGTATCCATAGTTTCTGACCGAGACCCAAGATTCACTTCACGATTTTGGGTTAGTTTACAAAAAGCTATGGGCACGGAGTTACGATTTAGTTCAGCATATCATCCTCAGACGGACGGACAATCAGAGAGGACTATTCAAACTCTTGAAGATCTATTAAGACTCTGTGTCTTTGACTTCAAAGGAAGTTGGGACAAGTTCTTACCATTGGTGGAGTTTTCCTACAACAACAGTTATCAAGCAAGTATTGGCATGGCTCCATTCGAAGCATTGTATGGAAGAAAATGTCGTTCTCCAGTATGCTGGGATGAGGTGGGTGAAGCAACGTTGTTGGGACCGGAGTTGGTACGTATGACTACAGAAAAGATTCAAACGATCCGACAACGTATAAAAACCTCACAAGATCGACAAAAGAGTTATGCTGATCTTCATCGAAAGGACGTGGAATTTGATGAAGGAGATCATGTGTTCTTACGTGTTGCTCCATGGAAAGGAGTTACGAGATTTGGAAAGAGAGGAAAGCTCAATCCTCGATTCATCGGTCCATTTTTAATCCTCGATCGAGTAGGAACTGTGGCTTATAGACTCGCTTTACCGCCAAGTATGTCTCGTGTTCATAACGTTTTTCACATATCCATGTTACGCAAATATGTGGAAGACCCGAACCACATTATTGAGTTAGAACCGGACGAAATAGCGGAAGATTTGACGTATGAAGAAGTTCCTGTTCAAATCTTGGATAAGAAGGAACATATTCTACGCTCCAAGGTTATACCTCAAGTCAAAGTTTTGTGGAGAAACCACGATGTTGAGGAAATGACTTGGGAGTTAGAATCTGAAATGAAATCAAGGTATCCTTATCTCTTCGACATACCAGGTACGTACCCTAATTTCGAGGGTGAAATTTCATAAGAAGGGGAGGTTGTAAGACCCCAACTTTTATAAATAAAGATAAATTTTCTATAAATATCATTTTTGAATATTATGGAGTTAATTTGATATAATGTTATAGTTGTGGGTAATATTTATAAATTTTGCAAAGTACGCAAGTTGTTATATAATATTCGATTGGTCGGAGAATATTCGTTTTAACAGGGAATATTCGTACAACGACACAATCATTGGTGGACCCCACAACCGAATTATTGTCGGATTGAGAAAACGACAAAGATAGTTTATTAAAAATAACGGCGGAAGTTTTACCATTGTTACTGTTGAACTACTCGGTAGTAAAAGTACAGTAATACGTGTGGTTGCATAGTAGCACACGGTATTGATTATTAATGCTTATGTGAGAAGTCACTCAGTTTGATTCCATTATTGTCAGTTAATAATATGAATTATTTAGCGATAATGACGTTTTGTTTTATTCGTATTATTAACGTAATAAAACAGAAACATCTTTTTATATAAAACAAAATACTTTATTAAAGTTATTCTATAAATAGAATATATTATATTTTATTTAAAAGATTTTTCTTTAAATATGGACCGTCAGATTAAAGTAATCAATCTGGACCGTTCATGGATTAGTTACTATGCATTCTATTTTTCTATAAATAGCAGCTCATTCCTTCATTATTTCTTACGAATTCACTGAACTCTAGAGAGAGAAACTATAGAGAGAAACTATAGAGAGAGAGAAGAAGAGTATTCTGCTACTTAACTACTTCCTTACTTCAGCTCTTCTTTAAAACGGTAAGGGGTGTTATTCTTTCTTATTCATGAAGAGAACTGTTGTTATTCCATTTCTTATTATTCTGTTGAATAACCTGTATACGTGGTCTACCCTATACTTGGTGACATTCTGCTATTATTCTGTTGGAACATCCTGTCTGTGTGTTTTACACCGGACCTGGTTCCGTTTTTGTTATTATTCTGTTGGAACATCCTGTCTGCGTGTTTTACATCGGACCTGGTTCCATTATTTATTATTCTGTCGGAATATCCTGTCTGTGTGTTTTACACCGGACCTGATTCCATTATTTATTATTCTGTCGGAATATCCTGTCTGTGCGTTTACGTCGGACCTGGTTCCATTATTTATTATTCTGTTAAGAATAACCTGTCTGTGCGGTCTATCGCATACATGGTGATTTCTTTTGTTATTTCATTCTTTATTGTACTCAGTTGGTTAAGTTTTGACTTCTATACTCCATGAAATTTGTGGAATATCCTTGATAATTGCGTTTCATCTAGTATCTATTCATGAAAATATTCTCCTGATCATTCTTGAATCTTACTCCACAAAGTAGTATCATGTTGACAATTTGGACGTTGTTAATTCTTGGATAAATTAATTCTTGAACTTGTTTTATTGAATTCTTATATCATTGTCATCATCCTCATGTTTATAAAATATTGAAAGTCATCTATGGCCTGTAGTGCATAGATGGACTTGGTATGATTATGACCAGGGATTATTCGGTATAATCATGACCGTAATGTTACAAATGATGTGGTAAAAGTCCTCATTGGCCCGTAGTGCATTGATGGACAGTTGTTGGCATGATCATGACCATTAATGAATATACGAATATCCTTGCCCGTAGTGCAGGGGTGATTCGATGATGTGGATTATTTTATTAAGCTGAGTCTCAGCGATCACAGTGTTGGAAAATCTTTTAAATCATAAAAGATAGTAGAGTTTATCTTCTACTTGACTCTTTTAATGGATTGCTTGTTCCGCTGCAGTTAAACTAGATGTCTATTGTATTTTATCAGTTTAATATTGTTGAAGGCTAATGATAATTTTTTCTGCATTATCTTAGTCATAATATTTCTTACTGGGCTAGTTGAGCTCACCCTTTCTTTCACTGTTCTCTTCAGGAAATGAGAACGTAGCTGGGGCAAGTCGGGGAACGGAGTGATGGTCCGAATGATAGTATTAGTTAGTAGTCCTCACTATTATATGTAATGGTGTGTTAATAAATGTAACGAGGACTCCTTTTGAGTATGAATACTCTCTAGAAGATAATATTTGTATTCAAACTCACAGTTTATGTTTTGTCGTATTGTACACGACAGTTGTATTAGTAAGTTGTATTTGTATTCTGTACTATGTATCTGACGACCCAAGATGGGTGATGTATACCTAATTTTGGGGGCGTCACAGTTATATTTAATACTTGGGGTAATATTAAAAACTAAGCAATTAAAGACTACTTTAAATTCTTAAACGACTTATATTATGGAACAAATACACTTTTCTAAAACGACTTATATTAAGGGACGGAGGGAGTAGTCTTTTTAACTTCACGCATATAAATTAAGAAAATCATTTAATACTACTTCCTCCGTTCCTTAATATAAGTTGTTTTAGAGTTGTGCACAAATATTAAGAAAATGATTGTATAACATTAAATATAATATCAATTGTCTATATTGCCCTTATATTGAAAAAAGAGAGTGTCATTTATTAGGTAAAAAATAATGAGAGAATCAAAATTATATTTATTACTTGGGATAATATTGAAAACCAAATAATTAATGTTTACTTACAATTCTCAAACAACTTATATTAAGAAATAAAAATAATTCTCTAAGAATTACAACTTATATCAAATTTTATCATTACCCTTTTATAAAAAGTTAAAAACTATTTATGCAAGAGAAATTTTTTTAGAATAATGAAAAAAGTTAAAAGTGATATAAAAAAATAAATAATATATTCTCCTAAAAACAAACAAATAAATAGGAACAAATTTTTCCTTATAAAAAGTCAATTATCTACTTCTCTTTCCCCGTTAAAAGGAAAATATGTTCTTTCTCTCTTCTATAGTCTTTACACTGTATTTTTACTGCAGTTTTAATTTCTTCACAGTATCTACAACACAATCTTTCCCATGGCCGGCTTGTGATTCCCAAAGGTCGAACAATGATTATTATTTATTGTCACTACCTAACAGCCCAATTCATTAGTTTACATCACAATCTTGTACTCTTTATATATCCCCATATACGAGCACATGGTGGGCATTGGCTGGAACTAGAATTCATTAATACTCTTTATATATATATATATATATATATATATATATATATATATATCCCCATATACTCGAACACAAGGTGGGCATTGGCTATAACTAAAGAAGAACTTGGGTTTTGGACTGAAAATGGAATTTTCAGCTGTATCAATTTCAATTTTCCTCGGCATTTTATGTGTTCTTTGTTCTGTGAATGGATTCGTCAATTACAACACTGGAGGTGGGATTGTGGAAGGAAAATTGAATGTTCATTTGGTTCCACATTCACATGATGATGTGGGTTGGTTGAAGACAGTTGATCAGTACTTTGTTGGATCAAATAACAGTATTCAGGTCATTCAAGCTAATTTATACTAGTACTATTTTAGATTGGTTTTGGCTTGACTTTTGATGGTAATTTTAAATTTAGAGATACCTACTTTGAATGTTGTTTGATTGTTTTTGGTGCAGGGTGCTTGCGTTGAGAATACACTTGACTCAGTTATTATGTCTTTGCGGCGTGACCCCAATAGGAAGTTTGTATTTGCTGAAATGGTAAACCTTTGAGTTTGTAGATTTTGATTATTTAGAGTGTATGTTTTTTCTTGTGTGAAGAATTTAATGTAATGTTGCTATTTCGGCTAGCTACTAGATGGCTTGTTAGCATAATTTATTTATGTTGCGAGGACAATTTTTGTTGAATTCTTTTGCTAATAGAAAAACCATAGGTAACTGGCCTAGAAGATTTTATTAATTAGAGGAACAGAAATAAGGGAGGGAGCGTAAATCTGACCAACGTAGATGTCATATGGTAGTAAGAAACAAATATAAACCGATTCTAAAGAGACTTGAGAATTAAGATACAGGGGGATTCACAAAGTTCTGTATGTGGTATTTCCTCAATTAAACAGTGGTTTTGTTTTTATTATTTTTCCTATTCTACCATTGTTTCCAACAATGTGCTTGTTTTTACATTATACCTTTTTATTTTTTGTATCTTAGGTAAAAATTATTATTAATTTAGTTAGTGTTGTCTCTATTCTACCCGGCAAACTTTTCATCACAAAGATGATGCCAACAAGATGTTTCTCGGAACGAGCATTTTCTAGCTCTCTTCCAGCACATAACAAAGAACATATATTTTATCATTTGTGTGTGCATAATCATGTCCTACTCTGGTTTTGTTAGAACTTTTTGTGATTTCCTCTATGAAATAGGCATTTTTTCAACGATGGTGGGAAGTGCAAAATCTAGCGATACGAGAAGAAGTGAAAAAGCTAGTTGATGCTGGGCAGTTGGAATTTATGTATGCACTGATCATTTTGCAACTAGTGTTTTATTTTCTCCAGGAATTGATGGCATGAATCAATGTCTAACTAATTATCTGGCTCAGAAATGGTGGCTGGTGTATGCATGATGAAGCAGCTACACATTACATAGATATGATTGATCAAACAACTTTAGGTCATCGTGCGATAAAGAGCCAATTCAACAAAACTCCTCGTGCTGGATGGCAGATTGATCCTTTTGGGCACTCAGCAGTTCAAGCTTACCTACTTGGAGCAGAGGTAGATGAGTAAGATATTGAAGTTGTTCTGTGGATTAGGTCCAAAACCACATTTAATCTTGTATTGCTTATTTTTTCTTAAATTATCTTGTTGTTTGGTTTACATAGATTTAATTCCCAACAATACAATAATACCAACAACAACAACATCTTCTGTCACAGTATTTGTCATTCTTTTGTTATTGAATCATGCTTTCTCTTTCAGAATCATGACTAGCAATTCAATTATTAATATTTAAAATGTTCATATAAACACTTGCATACATTTTGACAAAAGAATTTTACCTGTATCCCATCTTGCTGTCTTTTCAAGGTTGGTTTCGAATCTGTACATTTTGCACGGATTGATTATCAGGACAGAGCAAAGCGCAAGGCAGATAAATCTCTTGAAGTTGTATGGCGTGGGTCTAAAACTTTTGGATCCTCGTCTCAGGTTTGAGACTGAAACAGTTTTTTCTGCATCTAAACTTTCTTTGACTGGCTTCCTTTGTTTACTGTCAGATGTTTGGGTCCTATGCAGATATTTGCCAACGCATTTCCTGTTCATTATAGTCCACCAAATGGTTTCCATTTTGAAGTGAATGGTGACTCTGTTCCCGTTCAGGTCCTAATGCTATTAAAAATGATTTTTTTCAACTCATTGTTGTGCTTTTCTCGTTAACTATTCTTTTTCCATCTAATACATGCTAAAACTGCAGGATAATCCTCTACTTTTTGACTACAATGTTGAGGATCGAGTTAATGATTTTATTGATGCTGCAGTCACTCAAGTATATCCAATCTTCTTCATGTTCAAATATATGGACTTCTAATTTTTCTTCCCGTAGGATTGCCATAGTAAATGTAGGTAAAACTCAGTAGCTTTTTCATAAAAGTTTTAACCCACTGTTTACAGGCAAATCTGACAAGGACAAATCATATTATGTGGACTATGGGTGATGACTTCCAATACCAATATGCTGAGTCCTGGTTCAAGCAATTGGACAAGTTAATTCACTATGTTAACAAGGTGTGTTTGAATTGAAAAAGAAATATCTTTAGGGCGATTGTGCTGTAACCTCTATAAAGTATATTATTGTCATAATGAAGAAATCAAATTATATGTAACTGTAAGATTGTGGAACCATATGCTTTGTGATGCATGGGTGACAGAGTGTCACATTAAGACGCTACTTTAGTGTCTAGTGTCTGTGGGGGATCAAATATTTTGATGGCTTAATAAGCCAATAAAGTTTAGAAGCTGGAGTAAGCTACTAGAGTTTCATAAAGAAAACTGTTTGTCTAATATGGGTAGTTCCTTTCAAGTAAAACTAATTTGGCGAACATGTTAAAATCCTTCTAACATGATTTTAAGTTGAAAAGCTTAAGAGAATGTAGGGGATTTGGCAAAAAGTAAATTCAATTAAAAGAAATATTAATAAAAACTTTAGACAAGGTTTATGTGTCACGTAAATAAGTATGAATTCCAAATTTAACTTTTTTTTCTCAATAGTCTTTCCAAAATAAAGGCGAATCGTATGTCATATTTGATTTCTTTTTGCATTTGAATGTTAGAGCTCGCTATTTAACTAATCTTATCGCACAAGCCGAATCCTTCACAGTCTGCCCTCGATTCACTATTTTTCAAATAATCTGACGCTTTTTATGTCTACCATACTTGTGCAGAAAAATTATGATTTCCCATACTCATCAAACTTAAATAATTTAACTAGATTTTCAGTTTATAGGTATGGATGGGGATTAATATCAATAAAACTGAAAAGTTGACTAGCTTCATTTTGTGTGCTATATACGGCCATGAATTTGTGGTTTGAGCTTAGGTTTCTGCTATAAAGGAAGAGTAATATATAATTAAGAAACTAAAATATGTGGTTCATTTGGGTATATAATGCTTATTGCATATGTTGATTATCTATTATTACTTTATAGAGGTTAAAAAACCATCATTTTTATTAGTTTCAAAAGATATAAGGATCTAGGTTGAACAAGAATATAATATACTTTTCTTTGCCCTCTTATTTAAAAAAATAAATTAATTCAAACTTAAGTGAGTTGGCATGCCACAGGATGGTCAAGTGAATGCACTTTATTCTACCCCATCAGTCTATACAGATGCAAAAAATGCAGCAAATGCTTCGTGGCCACTGAAAAAGGATGACTACTTCCCGTGAGCATTACTTTATTTCTGTTTCTAAAGTATCAGGGAAGTTTGAAAACTTTTATTGATGCTCATGAGCCACATACTTGTTTGTTGATCGCATACAGATATGCAGACAGTGAAAATGCCTATTGGACTGGTTATTTTACTAGCCGTCCAGCCTTGAAGCGATATGTACGTGTGCTGAGTGGATATTATGTGGTAAGGCATTCAATATCTCTATCTTGGAGTTATATTGATCATTAAGTCAGACTGAGGGAAAGTGCTTCCAGCTCAAGATCTAGCATTAGATGTAATACACCCATAATTTCCGTTGTCCTTCCATATGCTTCTCACCAATATGTGTCACTCCTACAGATATAAAGTGTAAACATTTATGTCTGACTCCATTCATATAAAGCATCCAAAAAAATGCACATAAAATTGTCTGCACATAAAATTGTCTACTCTTGACCAAGAATTTGGCACGCTAAGTGCCAATCCTGGCTGTTGAAAATGTACTAAATGGAGGGATGACGGTTTACCATCATCGTCATTTCTCAATGGAACTTGTATCCTTTTGTTGTCTTCATTATTATGAAGTCATTTCATCTGAACTTAAAGATATATAATCCCCCCCCCCCACCCCAATATAGGCAGCACGACAGCTTGAGTTCCTGGCAGGAAGGAGATCTGCTGGCCCTAACACTTTTAGTTTGGGAGATGCTTTAGGAATTGCACAGCACCATGATGCTGTCAGTGGAACTGCTAAACAACATACAACCAACGACTATGCAAAGCGCTTGGCAATTGGAGCTTCCAAGGTGGACTGAAAATTATATTGCTGAAGATGTTATATTTATATGTATATCTTTATATCTCACATTCACATTCCTATGGAATGGTTACTCTTAGGCTTGTATACTAATTTTTTTATTCGTTTTGTTTAATTTGTTTTTCTTTCCATATGCAACAAACTTTCATAGGCGGAATCTGTTGTTAGTTCAGCTTTGTCATGTTTATCTGATTCAAGATCCAACAATTCATGTGCAACATCTAGTGTGACACTTAGCCAGGTGATGTTTCTTTATTGCTATAATTTTTTTCAGTTCTGTGCTTTGTTTAGCAGTTTAAAGGATCAAGAAGTTCTGAGCTTTGTTCATGTAAAATATTTGAGCTGTGAAGCCTGTAGCTATAGCAGCCTTTAAAATACAAATAAATATTCCTGAATGTGAACAAGTCATCATACACTTGCCTGTGGTAGCTAGCAGTCAATTAAGTTGCTTTTCATCCAGGTCAAATATTTTGCCTTGGCCTCACAAAAACCATTTGCAATATCACAGATGATATATACACCGTTAGAGAATAACAACGCAGTAAAAAATAATAGCAAATAAAATCAAAAGAAAACAATCGCACAAGACACAAGATTTACGTGATTCACCCAAAACATTTGGGCTAGTACACAGTCGGCAGCTGACAGTTTCACTATTTTTTAGAAAATTCGTGCATAATACATTGCTGGATCCCCTCCTTATATAACGCAATATAAACAAGCCTAATTCACTCTAAAGTACAAAACTACCCGTCCAGTTTTGGGCCGGGGAGCTGCCCCCAGACCCCTGCTAAATTATTCATAGCGGCAATCAAACAATGATTATGCCTGTGAGGGCCCATTCCTTCCGCTCCGAGCCTACATGATATACACACCTCATACATAAAATCATGCATACATGCTTCTGAATATCAATAGTATCTGAGGTTGATTAAGGATTTACATAATCACATAAATAATTAGCAAAACAAATGAACACACAAAACTCATGTTGTTTGGCATCGAATAGACATGTCACCTGTTCACTATTTCTCTTGTATTCTATTTTGCCACACACAAGCCCCTTTAGGTACATACAGGAAAGCCTATCTCCAAGATTAAGGAGACCCTATAGAATATAAAATTTCCTTGTCCACTTCATATAAAAAATTCGCAAAAGCTTAAGACAATTGACATATCTTACTTTCCTAACTGCTCAAATGCCTAAAATTTTTGTGGAAGACTGCACATGCAACTGTGAATATGCTACATTGTTTGGTGTCTAGTGAACCATCATATGCAAGCCTTAATTTGTAAGTTATATTATACATTATGCCTGTAAATCGCGTTGGGCATTTGGTGGTATTATTGTCCTTTTGGATACTTGGTGTGAGAGTCTGATACTCGTGTAGAGTCTGTCTTTGGCACTTCTCTTTGGTACTTCTTTGGTGTGTTAGAGGGAATGGGATGTGGTGGTTTTCTTCTGTTTATAGGCCTAATCGACGTAGGAAGTGACAAGCCTTTTGAACTTTATGATCTTGGGGATCTTTGTTGAAACAATCCGGGTCAAATTCCGAGTTCGGAACAAATCTTGGGTCAAATCCCTAGTTCGAATCGAATCAAATTCATCCAAATAAAACCTTAAACCACTGACCCAATAATCTTCTTGGGTCATTTTAGCCGACCACAAACTCATCCAAAATGTTATGATTGAAGGTACTATTGGTAGTAACTTAATTCCAGACAAATTTTTCCCATATCTTTCGATATGGGACTGGGATGTAACAAACTCCCCCACTTAGATTTCTGACGTCCCTGTCAGAACCGATCACACACACGGTCCACAGATCTTTGCCTATCTAGCCATTGTGGGATAATACCAGCTAGCTTCGTGTCCCCACCTCTAGACCTCCTTCTCTCCATTGTGGGATAATACCATCAGCCTTCGTGTCCCCACATCTGGCAACCCGATCGGATGACCCGACCCGAGCTTTTGAGAGTCGGTTTTGATACCATATGAAACAACCCGAGTCAAATCCCGAGTCCGGAACAAATCTCGGGTCAAATCCCGAGTCCGGAACAAATCTCGATAATAAGACCTTAAACCACTGGCTCAATAATATCTTCTTGGGTCTTCTTAGCCCACCACATGCTTACCCAAAAGGTCATGACTGAATGTACTATTGGTAGTAACTTAATTCCTTAAGTACAGATAAATTTTTCTCATATCTTTCGATGTGGGACTGTGGTGTTACATTTGGAGTACTCAACACATGATGTAATTAACTGTCTCAAATTGGGAGTTTCATTTTTGCTTGTTTGTCTTTTTTTTTTGAATAATTTAATTTGGAAGAGTCAGCAGTCTAAATTGAGAGTTCAAACTTAAGTTTTAGGACAGTCCCAAAATGAGAGGCTTCTTTATCTTTATTTGTAACAACTCTTGTACATTGATGCAAACGGGAGCTCCTACATCAACAATAAAACCAGCTCCACATTACTTCTATAAGTTGCCACAAGATTCATCCACTACAACTAGTCCTATTATTTATTCACTACATATAGATCGACCTTCAATTAATTGTAGGTGTGATTTTTTTTTAGAAAATCACAACTTCTTCCCATGAGTTGAAGTCATAACTTCACCTCACTGTTTAAGTCATAACTTTCGAAACGCTTGTAGTTACGAAATCTACCGCATATCAAAACGAAACTCTTGAAATACTGGATTAAATGCACACAATCAAAATTTCCAGAAAAGCAAAACAACTTTCGCGGCACTACTTTGCCAAATGGAAAAGTAGTGCACGGTAGAAAAGTTGCTTTTTTGTCCAGGTTTGATATTTGTGATGGGTCAAATGACTCCTAGGATTCTGAAATTTGGCTGGTCAAGGCCTGCTAAGAGTATGCACGAGTTTTATTATTAATGTTATACATTTTCCCTAGGTGTCTTGCTCGTATCTTCTTCACTGGAGTTTAGGTGATTGTTTGATTCACAATTTTTTTTGGTTGCATGAAATGTGGCAACTAAAATAGTATAAACATCCTCCTGCGCGTCCATTTTCTACTATTTCATTCCATATATTATCAATATGTGTGAACCATGTATAGTGACAAATTTTCTTTCTTTTCTTTGTGAACAGTGCCAGTTACTTAATATAAGTTATTGCCCTCCAACTGAGGAAGATATTCCTAGTGGGAAGAGTTTGGTAATCTTTCTTTTCCCTGTAAACTACATGTAAATTTTAGATATCTGAAAATGTTCACTGCATTTTATTAGTTATTTTCAGGTGGTTGTGGCATATAATCCTCTTGGATGGAATCGAACTGACATTATCAGGATTCCGGTTGGTATATGCTATTTTTCTTCTTTTTCTTCCTCTTCTTCTTTCTTATTTCTTTAGTATATTAAAGTGGTTATAGATATATACCAATTGTTGAAGAGCCAAATGTTTGGTTCATTAGTTCATATTCTTAACCATTCCCTGGTATCTACATATGCTGCATGCTTGGCAGTTGATGTACATATACATTAGTGTTCCTGGAATTAGGATGTTTAGATGCCTGGGTGGAAATACAAGAGAAGGGGGTTTAGGGCCATAAGAAGGTAGTTACACAAAATAGAAGTAAGGGGGTAATGTGCCACTGAGGTAAGCCTATGTGAGGCGGTAGGGGCTTTCTTGGTATCCTCCATTAGGAAGAAAAAATTTGTTCCATTTTGTTCCCAGCATTCTTTTAAGTTGTTTTTCATGTATTGATATATTGTAACACTTCAATATGACTAATAACTACAATATCCCACAGGTTGAAGATGTTAATCTTGTTGTCCAAGATTCTATAGGCAATATGGTTGAGACACAATATGTAGAGCTGGATAATGTCACAAAAAATCTAAGAAACTTTTATGCAAAGGCTTATTTTGGCAGTCCACCGAAATATGAACCCAAGTACTGGCTTATCTTTCAAGCATCTGTGCCTCCTCTGGGTTGGAATACCTACTTCATTTCTAAACCGGCTGGAAAAGGTACATTTCCGAAATACTCCTGTTGTGACATGTTTTTTTATGTCTTTTATTTGCGATGTTACTATTTTCTATGTGCTAATATCAACCTCAAATTAGTTGGGGTTTATTAGAACCTCAATTGCTTTGGATAAACGAAAAATGAATAAAAGAGAAGAGCTGGGAGGCAGTCGAAGGGCTTAGATATAGGAAACTGAGGTAGAGTAAGTTGTAAGTCCTATTATTAGCTTACTATGTTCCATGTGCTCAAATACAGGAAAAGGTAAAAGTGGATATATCAGAGTAATGGACTATGCACAGAATGATACTGTTGAAATTGGACCAGGAAGCTTGAAGATGTCATTTTCTACAGAATCTGGACAACTTAAAAGGATTGTCAATTCTAAAACAGGGGCAAGTCATTTCATATTTTGAAGTCCATTTTCATGTTTTTGTCAGTTGAGCTACAGGAAAATGATCAAAAGATTATGTCATTATCACTCCTTAGCTGCTTGAGTACTGTATAATAGACTTCTAGTTGAGACCTTGTTGGTGGATCAACTGTTGTCAGCCATGCTTAATGACAGATTTTTTTTTTGCCACCAACTTCCCTGCTTAAGTTTTTCTGCCAAAGGACAAAGGGTTAAAGCATGACAAAGGGTGGCCATGGAATAATCTCAAAACTTGATATTATTTTTGGGCTGTGCTCATTATTTTTAAAGAGATGTTGTAAATGCTATTCTTATCAATTATGCATCTTTATGTGGTTTGCATTATTTTGCCAGGTTGATATAGCAGTACAACAAAGCTATCTCTGGTATGGTTCAAGCACAGGAGATTTTGATTTTCAGGTAGACAATTTGAATGTTTAGATAGGAAGTACCGGTATGGGGATATTCCTGAATACAGACTCAGAAGTAACTGCCTCCATTTCATATTATCTCTTGCAGGCTTCTGGTGCTTATATCTTCCGCCCTGATGGATCACCTCCAGTTGTTGTTTCAAGATCAGTAAGTGATTGTTTGCCTTGTTCTTTTCCCTTTTCTTTCAACCCTGACATAAATCATTTCTGGTTATGTGATTCCCATTGTAAAGAATGTTTTTTTTTCTTTATAGAAAATCATTATACCCTCTCACATTCTGTCAAAGGTCAATAATCATACAGTTTCACTGTTATTCATGTTTCCAGCTTAATACAATTGGTATTATTTCCTATGGTTACAGGTTCCTTTAAATGTCACTCGTGGGCCACTAGTTGATGAAGTTCACCAGCAATTTAACTCATGGATCTCACAGGTTTCATTCTTTCAAGTTCAATGAATAATAACTATTGGTAATTAACCCCACAATTGAATGTTTACTCCATTTACCTTCATGAGATATTCTTTTCTTTAGTTATCTTGTGAATTCTCAAGGATTCACGCATACACACACTGCTACAGCGGCCAACCTTTACATAAGGAACCTTGAATTATATTCACACGTTCCTTGTTTCTGTTTAGACAAGGGCACACGGGTATTGATCTAAATTTTCTTTCGTTACTTGCCCAAAATAAAAATTAACCGAAACAGATAACTATATATGTGCTATAGCTATATATATTTTTAATGCTTTGTGATACTTTCTGTGTTCCTATATCCATTTATCATTGTTGTTGTCTTACTCATCCATATATTTCTGGTCTTATGTTTATGTTTGTTTTCAGGTGATTAGACTTTACAAAGACAAAGAGCACGCTGAATTTGAGTTCACTGTAAGTCAAGTACAAGTTTTTTGCCTCCTGGTTTGTAGAAATACTTTCTTTCAAATATAATTGACATTTGGAATCTAAATAGCATCGGAAATGACCATATTCTATAAAAGGTAAAATAAAAATATCAATAGTTTGAACTTGAAATGAGCAGTTCTAACAAAGTTTCAAATTGAAGATTGGTCCAATTCCCGTGGATGATAGTGTTGGAAAAGAAGTCATTACAAGAATTACAGCAAATATGGTCACTGACAAGGTGTTCTATACCGATTCCAACGGAAGAGACTTTCTAAAACGGGTAAATTCATAAGATTGTTCTTTTGGTTCAAATAAAATTTTGAAATACCCTGAAGGCAAGACTGGTCTTTGAATTATTTTTGATCATTTATTCGTAGCTCTATCAACCTGGTTATACGTTTGTTAGAACATCTTATCTTTTCCTTTGATTGATATAACTAATTATCAAGAATGTTGTTTTAAGCACTATGATAAAATTTTGACGACTAGCTTTGCATGGCCAATTGAATAAATAGTGCTGAAAAGATTGACAAAATGGAATATGTTCGAATATTCTCCTTCCTAAGTGGAGAAAGGTTAAAGTCTGTATATAAGTCGACTATGGTTATGCTTTTTTTTGCCAACTGGTAGATAATTTAGAGGCTTAAGGACAGAAGTTATTATCTTTACTTAAGTAGGTACTATAGAGAATTTAATGTTTATCCCTTGCTGAATTATTAGAATTGAAAATACATCCTAGAGCTGAAACGAGTCTACTTGAGTCAGGTTTGGCACTAGCTAAAAAAATTTAAATGAACTCAATCTCAAGTCATGATTTTAAATAAGAATTTTCTAGGCTTGGCTCTTTTATATTTTCTTATGTTCACGAACTGTTTGCGGACAACTTGCTTCAACACAAAGGTTCCACTCGAGCTCGTTTTCTATTCAAATAATAAAAGTTATATCGATTATTAATTTATTATAATTGTATAATTTATATGTACGATATGTAATATATTAATATATACAAGCCTAAAAAATAAAACTTATAAGAGTCTTATAAACAAGCTGTCTACGAGTTTGTTCGCTAACAAAAGAGAATTTTCATATGTTCAAACTTGACCTCTGCCTTGATTTCTGGCCAGGCTTGCCTTCCTTTCTTTTTTTCACCCCCTAATCTATTTCTGGCTGAGCTATCCATGAGCAAGTGCATGTTAACCAGAAAGTCTACTGTCCTTATCTTTTACTTCGTTGAGGGATACAGTATCTTTTTGCATATCTTTGGGCTTCTGCTATGGGAGCATTTTGGGTAGCTCTTTTCTTAGATTGGAAGGTTGCGCTTTCTTAAGTTCTCTTTTTGCTTTGTTTTTCATTTGTTGGGTGAGGGTGGAGTTCTTGTCCCCCCCCCCCTTCTATTGTTTCCTCTCTTTTCTATTATTTTAATTTCTCTTTTCATCAAAGAAAATTTAACTCCGTCCCTTCCAAAACAAAAGATCAGTACTGACTTTTTGAAGTCAATTTGAGGCATTTTTAAACTCAAAATTGAAACATATTCATTTAATTTTAGTCAATACAATGTCAATATTGTAAACTATCTAAAAAGTACTACTAATTATGAGATTTATAATTTCGTATTTTAATGAATCTTATCAATTTTGAGTTTGATAATGTATCAAATTGGCTTTGAAAAGTCAATAATCTTATAATTTAGAAGAGGGAGTATTTGTTAGACATCTCATAGACATACTTGTTTACTTCCTTTTGTGCAATCTCTCACTCTTAATTGTTATTGTTCCAGGTTCGAGACTATAGAGAAGACTGGCCTCTTTCAGTTACTCAACCTGTAGCAGGGAACTATTATCCAGTAAATTTCTCAACTTCCACTGTTAAGATTTAAAGTTTAAACTTGAAAACTGTAGAGAAATGAAACAAAATGTAAATGCTTCCAATAATGGGGTAGATGATAGATCCAGATCCACGTGGCAACCTTGATGTTTCATGTCTTGCCAGACCAGCTCAGATTTCCAAGTTTTATACTCGTCTCAAATTTAATGAGTTCCTTTGGCTGACACATAGTTTTGGAAGGTGAATAATGATTACTCTAGTTTTAATTCCAAATTTTGTACAGAAAGTGAAGGATTTGGATAGAACATGTTCACTTGTTGTGGTACATCTAGAAAAGGAAATAAGTTTACTTTTTGGTAGAGAAGGAGACTAGTTTATTAGGAACAAATTTGTCTTCACTTTATTTGGAGTTTCCTAGCTAAATTTGCATACTCTATGTTCACTCTGACTCTCTGAGTATATCTTGCTCAATTTAGAAGATCTATTGACTTCTGATTAAGCAAAGTGTTTCTTTGTTTTACAGCTCAATCTTGGAATTTTTACCACAGATAGTAAGTATGAGTTGTCGGTCTTGGTAGATCGTGCCACCGGAGGAGCAAGTATTAAAGATGGTGAACTTGAACTAATGTTCCATAGGTTCAAATAAACTTTTAAATCCTCTCTTCTCTCTCTCTCTCCCACCCCCCCTCTCCAACCCCCACCCAGAAAAAGAAAGAAAGAAAAAACCCCAATGTTTATTTCTAATATGTATTTCCCCATTTCTATGGACATACAAAAGTGAATTCCTCTTTTGTTGTATGTACATAAGGCGTATGATCTCTGATGATGGCAGAGGAGTGGGTGAAGCCCTTGATGAGACGGTGTGCGTTAAGGACACTTGTGAAGGACTTACGGTATCATATTATAGAATGATTGAAGTTTATGCTTTTTATTCATTTGCGCCTTGTACCAATGCATTTTGGTTGATCTGTTGAATGAAATACTCAATCTATATGCTGGAAGAGAGGAATAGACCAGGTTCATGTTGATGAAATAGAGTTTATTTCGTATATATTATGTCTGTTGTCCACATAAAACTGGATTTTAACATAAATAATCAGCCCATTCCAAAAGAATTATATGTCAGACAAATATTTGGAAAAGACATAGACTCCATTCACAAAGGGAAACAAAAAGGTTACAGAGAGGAAATTTCTGTAATATTCTCTAGCATTATAGAACGAAGCCATAAGCCCCCACAGGGAACTTTCCACTACTGATGTTTCCATTTTTGTAGCTGGCCTCAAAATGATTTGGAATAGAATTATATACTTCATATTTATTAGGATATAATTAGATTGTTACCTTAAATTATTTGATCTGCCTTAGAGAAGATAATTTTGTATGCTCCTTGAATTTTCTATTCTCTAACTGTCTTCTTCTTGATCAGGTTCGAGGAAATTATTATATGAGCATTAACCATCTTGGTGCTGGATCACAGTGGCGACGGACAATTGGCCAAGAAATTTACTCACCCCTGCTATTAGCTTTCACCCATGAGGTATTCTTGATTGGAGTTATTAAACAGATCATTGCTCATAACCTGATATATTATTTTTCTGGCAGAGTGCAGAAGATTGGAAAGCTTCTCATTTGGCAAAGGCAACAGTCATGGATCCAAACTATAGTTTACCTCTTAATGTTGCATTGATTACTCTTCAGGTGATGACCCAAATTACTATTCCCGACTGTTCTCTCTCTATCTCCCCCTCTCTCCCTCTCCTAACCATAGCTTTGCAGGAATTGGATGATGGAAGCGTACTCCTCCGTTTGGCGCATCTGTATGAGGTAAAAGGCCCTCCACTCTTTATTCGAAATATAGAACATAGAAGAGCTAGTTTGGTTGCATATATAGATATTAAGTAAAGTCCTATTGGCTTTGTTGACTTTTTCTTGTGTGCACATGTTAAGGCTTATCTAGGACACAAAAAAGGTAATATATTTTTCAACATTCAATTCTAATGCAATTTTTTTTGTTTAAATGTGTCATTGGAAAACATTAATATGAGTTAAAAGCTGTAACAAGTTAAAATATGACACTCGTTTTGAATACTACATTTTATCTACAACATGCTCAATTTTAACAAATGCCTTTGTATTGTGAACTTGAGTACACGCAGCAAAATATTTCATTTATTAATATTGAAAGAAGTATAATGAGAAAGCAGAAGAAAGCAAAATAGTAGCTGAAAGGTTTCTGTATATAACGAGCATTTGTTCAACTTGTTTAACTGAGTTTGAGTACATGCAGAACATGAAAGGCCGTCTGTCTGTTTTTCGAAATTATTTTTTCCCCAGTAAATCATAGGAGAAATGTTGTTCCAAGTATAGTCTGTGTTTGCTTTGATTTGGATTTCTGAAGCAATGTCTTAATGCCCCTTAACATCTGAATCGGTAGAGATGCACATAATTTTGCTTTAGATAGTTTCTCATCCACTTCTTTCATGCTGTGAACCTGGTTAGGCTGGCGAAGATTCTGACTACTCAACATTAGCCAGAGTTGAACTGAAGAAGATGTTTACTGGAAAAATGGTGTGTAATCTCTTTGAATCATGTTTTCAGTTACTGCCAATACATGTACTAGATATTAGGGCCCTAGATTCTGCTCTACGATTCCTTTTAATTTTCTTTTTTCAATATAACCTGGAAACTCAATTTTCATTTGCAAGAAAAATTTGTTGGCCCATGCACATGAAGGATTTTTGGCTTTCAATTCTTAACATGTTATGTATTTGCCTGAAAGATGCCAGAGGGGGTAATATAAGATGATAACATAACTGAACTGCACCATCACTCTCGCTATAGTTTTTTCAGAGTGAAAATACGAATTAGTCAAATATGAATGGACTTCAGTATCGATATCTCAAAAAATATTTTGTCTGGACAATCACTGATACTCTCTCCGCTTAATCTTAGTCCAAGCATCATTATTCTTTTAGTATGTGCTATTCATATATCTCCCAGTTCTCAAATTCTGTACCATCTTCATCTGGAAATATAGAGTGAACAAGTAATGAAAGCTAGAGAAAGGATCCTATACATAGGGAATTTACTTGATATCTAATAAAAAGCCAACATAAAGTAAGGAGTGTTGCTATATATGATGACAAATTTATGTCGATTTTAAATAAGTGGCGATATAGGTGGATACATGGGATAGGAGGAAGTAAAGAAGGGACCCACGCACACATTACTATTCCATTTTATGGCTTTCAGTTCCACATTGGTCAGAATTTGCATTTGATATAAAAGTAGGGGAGTGGTTAGCATGAAGTTAACTTTGACCAGTGTCGACACGCAGGCCGGGAAGTGATCTCTCTGTGAGTCAGCACTGTATTGGTCAATTGACCAACTTACTATGAAGTTAACTTCATGGTAACCGGATCCTAAAAATAGTTATAAATTAATTGTTCAGTATTGTTCGAGGCAAATGTAATAAAGAAGGTGGTTAAACTATAAGCGTTCTTCTGTAACGACTGGATTCTATTTTCAGATAAAGGCGGTGAAGGAAATGAGCTTGTCGGCAAACCAAGATAAATCAGAGATTAAGAGGATGTCATGGAAAGTTGAAGGGGACAGCGGAGGAGAGGCTGCACCAACTAAAGGTAGCCCTGTAGATTCCTCAACTCTGGTTGTGGAGCTTGGTCCCATGGAGATTCGGACTTTCCTCTTGAAATTTTGAAGGCTGGCTTGGCTTCCTTTTGCATAACCCATGACATCTCCTATTCTTCAAGTAGTGAGCTATAATAAAAGTTTTCAGTATTACGGATGGTAATTGTTATGGGGAATCCACAATTGTATTTATAAATAAAACCAGATTTTGTGTTTATGAATAAAATCATTTTGAATGTGTTTTCGGGAATAGTGATTGTTGTGAAAACTGTCGTTATATATCTATAGCGACACTTTCATGTGAAAATATCAATTTCCGTTTCTATCTAGCATATTTCACACTTTATATGACTTAATTGATTTAATATATTATTATCGTTTCTGTAATAAACGCGTGAAATGAAAAAAATATATTTATTTCTTGTTTTTTGTTAATTGAATATTAAATTTTCACGAGAGACGTATATTGTTGATAATTTTTTCAAATAACAAATTTTAGTGTTTAAAAATTAATATAATTTTTTTGTGTAATTGTGCTATGCATATTTCATTTCAATATTTGAAGGAAAAATATATACTTTATAATAAAAGATGTAGTACAAAGTTACTACACCTGTTTTTTTTTTAATTAAAGATATATTTTGATTTAAAAAAAACAATTTGATAATTTTCAATTTATTTAAGTTTTATATATTATAATTAGTATATTTTTCAAAGATTTTGAGTATAAGTTTTTGCAAACTAATCATAAAAAGTAAAAATATTTCTCTAATTTTATTTATGAGAAAAAAATATTTTAAAATAATATGTATATGCAGACATATAGAAAACAATTGGTCAAAATATTGTACGAAAATTAAAACGATTGATTACCGGTACCTTACGCGGGAAAGTCCCGAGGCAGTTATTGCAGCGCGTGCTTTTAACGACACGCGTCTAACTCAAAACCCAAAACACAGGATCCGATTTTATCTCTCTTCAAACTCAACAATGGCTTCCCAAGACCCTAAGGCCACTAGAACCCCCATGTACCCACAAGTCATCATCGATGATCCATATTCTAACCCTAACCCTAACAAATCATCATCATCATCATCTTCCTCTTCACTTTACCCAAGCCTGGACATGAAAGATCTGGTGGAGAATCTCTTCACTGATAACCCTAACCCTAGCTCCCCCTCTGCCCCGCCCGAATCTATTGAAGAAACCCTCATCACCGTCCCCGGAGCTATTCTCCACTTGATAGACAAGCAATACAGCGTCGAGCTCGCTTGCGGCGATCTCTCCGTGATCCGGCTCCGACAGGGCAATAATGTGGTCGCTGTTCTCGCTAGAATCTCGGACGAGATCCAGTGGCCTTTGACCAAAGACGAGGCCGCCGTGAAGCTTGATCATTCACATTACTTCTTCTCGTTTCGTGCTCCGAGGGGAAGTGGCAATGATGATTTTGAAGTTATGTTGAACTACGGATTGACGATTGCGTCGAAAGGGCAAGAGACTTTGTTGAAGAAATTGGACGAGGTTTTGGAGAGTTACAGTAGTTTTTCAGTGCAGAAAGTGGAGAAGAAGGGGAAGGAGAAGGAGAGGGGGATGGAGGTGTTGGATGGATCGGTGGCTAGGGAGTCGTCGCCGGAGGATTTGAAGTCGAAGAAGAAAAGGGAAGTGATGGAGAAGAAGTGTCAAGCTTATTGGACGACATTGGCGCCAAACGTGGAAGATTATAGTAGCACTGCAGCTAAATTGATTGCTACTGGATCAGGGAAGCTGATTAAAGGGATTTTGTGGTGTGGTGATGTGACTGTGGACGGGTTGAAATGGGGGAATGAGGTCTTGAAGAATAGGATGACACCAGGGTCGAATGCCGAGATCAGTCCTGAAACCTTAAAGAGGATTAAGAGGTGTTTTCTGAATTATATTGTTGTTACTTTTATTAAAGATATATTTTTTTTGTTTATAGCTGTAGTTATTAAACATAGTTCATTATTTTAAACTGTTTTTGGTGGTACTAGTTAGATTAATACTACCTACTAATAGGGATGGAATTTCAAAATGAATTTTTATTTTTCCAAGCATTTATTTCACTTTGATTGTGGTTTTAGTTTTTGAAAGGCCATATTTTTTGTTTGTTTAAATTGTTTTTACTTTCTTCTTTCCTTTTCTTTTGAGAGAAAGGAATGTGGTCTCGGGTTAATGAGATTTTAATATTTATAGATTGAACTTTGAAAATGGTTTCCAGTTTTGGGTTGTTCATTTTTGATTTGGTACTATTTTTTCAGTTTTGGAACTTAACATATTTATCATTCCGTGGTTGGTGATTCTTGTAGGGTAAAGGGGGTGACAAAGATGACACAAAAAGTAGCAGTTGGAGTTCTCTCTGGGGTTGTGAAGGTTTCTGGATTCTTCACGAGTTCAGCTGTAAACTCTAAAGTGGGAAAGAAGTTCTTTGGTCTATTGCCCGGGGAAATTATCCTTGCTTCCCTGGATGGATTTAGTATGTCAACAGCACTATCTCTTTCTCTCAAAAACACTCGTATGTGCACTCTTTATATATATAAACTAATCTAGAAAGTTTTCATGTGAATAGACAAGGTATGTGATGCCTTTGAAGTAGCTGGGAAGAATGTAATGTCTACCTCATCCACAGTTACCACTGAACTTGTATCCCAAAAGTAAGTTGCACTTGATGATATTTAAGCTTCTGAAGTAAACTTGAAACACAATAAAGACAGAGAAAATGCATGCAACACACCAATCAGCCAAACAGACAGAACTACAATAAAGAACAGAAAATGGAAACTTTTCAGAACAACTATTTACATGGTTCAACATCATCTTTTCAATCTACACAATCAATTTCGGCATAGTAACATCCATTTGATTTCTTAAAATAAATACGATTGAAGAAGGAAAGCAGTATAATAGGGTCCTGTGTTTGCCAGTTTTCATCATTTTAATAATGTTAGCACCATAGTTGGTAAAGGATTTGGGCCAGAGTAAGATATAGACTGCCTTTACCTCTTTCAGTCTTTCATCTTTTTTCATTTTTGAAAAATTTTAATTTTGATGTTTGGCGGGGTGTTGGAGGAGAGTTCAACATGTGTGATTAAGATCTGAGGAGGGTTGGGACTGATTAGATAATGGACCATATTTTATATCCCGGTACAGTGAATCGCCTATATCTAGTGATGATACAAACGTGCTTAGGGTTTCACCTTGCTGTTACCATTCCAACTCCTTCTCAAAATGTGTGTATGCCATTGCTGTTGGTCAATGAATTAGTACAACATATTAATTATGCGGCTGTAATTTGAAGCGACGAGCTTAGAGAATTGTGCTTGTCCTTGTGCAGGTATGGTGAAGAGGCAGCTAAGGTAACAAATGAGGGGCTTGATGCTGCAGGGCATGCGATAGGAACTGCATGGGCTGTTTTCAAAATGAGAAAGGCGCTCAACCCAAAAAGCGTCATAAAACCTTCTAGCTTGGCCAAATCTGTTGCTAAAACTGCCGCTGCTGAGATGAAGGCTAAGAGTTCGAAGTGATAGCTGATAATATGCATTGTTAGTTCGGTTCTTGTGTTCAACTTAGAGATTTTGTCAATTGTTTTTTGAGTCATGTATTGTATTTTGTCACCTGTACATATTAAATTAGAAAAATAGTTTCGTTTTTTAGTTGCTGGAGATACTGCTGCCATAGGATGAAGAATTGAGCGGCAGCTCTTTTTCTTTTTGTTGTGATACTTATCTAATGTATTGATTTTAGATCTAGGAGAGTGATTACAGCTGACAAGTGCAGTTCTGCAAGACAGCTGATTGTGTTATTTTGTTATAATTAAATACACTACTTGTGTTGATTTTTAATTTTAATGTCTTCCATCTCTTCTAAAGTTGTATAGCAAGTATTCTAGCTATAAAGGGCAGAATATATCATCCTGAGTGCAAGATGATTAAATAAGGCCAGTTCAACTCAATAGAAAAATATAGCTGATTATTATTTCTTGATGGAGCTTGGAAGCAATGTTGAATATAAGCAGATTTGGTTTACAGGTTGTGCATTGGGGCATCAAGTTCACTTGATTTCTTAGTCAGAGTGGATTTGGATTGCAGGTTGAGGCCTAATCTTCTTTTTACCGATCCTCAAAGAACTTTTTCAAGTAAGTTGCTTGCTTTATTGCTTGGCCTCAAAGTTTGATTTCAAAGTTGAGAGTTTAAGATTGTCATGGTTTGAATTAGTGATTGTTTATTTTAACAATTTCATTGCCTGATCAATTACGTTAAGACTTTCGCTTTAAGCTGGGCTGGCTCGACACTTTTGATAATAGTGACCTTTGTAAAGTTCGATTGTGATGGCTTTAAAGTTTTAATAACCCTTTTATTTGGCTGGTTTAAGAAAGGATGAAAATGACGGTATAATCATTTGGAGTAGTAACGTTTATGGGTTTGGTAAACTTCATTTTCTGGTATGTTTAGTAATGTGCACCTGTTTATTCAGTAAATTTATCAGTATTTCCTCCTCCCTCCTCCCTCCTCCGTCTCAAAACAAAAGTTTCTTTGCACACGTTATGAAATAGTTTTGTTTCCTAAAAGAGACTGAATGCAAGTCTCAGTAGATTCTATCAGTTTAGAATGGTATTGGTCTGGGGCCATGGTATCCCAGTCTGCAGTTGGACTGGCCACTACTACAAGCTGCTGATTATTGTTGGATCCTGATTAGAAACAATAGTTTCGAACCAATGATTGGTTCTCTTTGTAAATCTGTTTAATACCCTTTTTATTTTATTACAGTTTTTGTATTTTTAATCTGGAAATTAAACTGAGTGGTGGGACATAAAACAGCTCTTTGAATTCTTATTTTCTTTGCATAGTGGAGGTACCGAACTGAGATATGTGTACTTGTACTTCTTGCCCCCCACCCCCCTTTTCTCTGTACCACTAGGTTTGAACGAATCGAATCAAAGACTTTGTAAGTGTGCAAGCATTTAAAAATTTCCCCTTGTTTAGTGGTCAAAGGAAGGGCCTTTATTCATGATGGGAGAGGAAATACCACAAAATATTTGTTCATGGAAGAATTATATATATATAGAGGTTAATGGAGCTACACAACTGTGGTCTGTGCAGACTCTCAAATGTATACAGTCTGATAAGTCACCCTACGATAATAGAGTAGTCACTCTATTATCTAAGGATTCACTTTACGTATATGGTGATTTAAGTCTACGATCATAGACTGTGTATATTTAGAATTTACATAACTGGGTGCCTCCATTTTTTTCATATATATATATATATATATATAAAGCTTATTTGGGAGTGGTCGGTTGTGATGATAGCTTGCTCTTGAAAGGATTATGAATATGATACATAAAAAGAATGTGCCACCAGTGGGAGAATAAAGACATAAATGATATGATTTCTTATATAGTTTTACTTTTTCCTTATCTTTGATGATAAGCATAGCAACAAAAAGTGGAGATTTATTGATATCGATTCATGTTGGTTTAAAGATAAACTACAAGTTTAGCTGCACAAGAATTAGTGGGTAAGCGGAAGCATTCGGTTGAGTGGTTTATAGCTCATTCTCCTCCAGACGTGTTATATATGTACATAGGGTTGAGTGAGATGATGCGTTTTTTTTCTATCATTTTTTTTTCACCAAAAGAAAGACAAAAATTTTAGAAAACTACGTCATGAGATCGAATTCCATTCGTTGCAAGTGTCAAGCCTGAAAAGATCATGGGGCCACGGATTGTCGGCGTCAGGGGCGGAGCCAGGAATAAAAATTGGGGCAGGCTAAGAATATTATAATGCCAAAATTGTATATTTGGGCTAGGCGGGCCAAGAATATTATAATGCCAAAATTGTATATTTGGGTTGGGTTGGCCAAGGCTATTCCAACTTATTTACTTTGGACTGCATAATTATATAGTAGATCTAGTAAAAAAAAAATTGGGTCAAGCTACAGCCCCAAAAGCCTACCAGTGATGTCAAAATTTGCACATATTTGTATCTATTTAGTGATCAGTCACTAAGGTAGGAAAACTCCACATTATCAAAAAAAAAAAAGAAACTTAGCGGGTTGATGAAAATTCATGATTTTCATTTTAGTAGGGTAAAAAAGAACATAATTATTTTGAAGAAAAATATTAATATTTTTTTCACTCACTGCCAATTGAGTGAATGATAAATAAGCCATGAGGTAGCAGGACACAGCTGGTTATGGTGGAGGAATGAGGTGGAGTCACTAATGCAGATTATGCAGTGTCTGGAAGGATGAAGAACAAGCAGCCCTCCAAAGTTAATAACCATTAGTGCACGCCCCATTGGGATAGGATCACAGGACCATACTTTAGATAATAGATAGGCATAAATATTATAGCCGCCGTCTGCACTTTGGTCCTTACATAAAGAATTAGTGAAATCTTAGCTAGCTACCCCCACTTACTGTTATCCATTTCTCCAGTTAATCTCCTTATTAATGTAATATTATCATGGAAAAATTTGTCTAGTCTAGTGTAGACTAGTGTAACAAAGGGAATATTAGGACTTCATTAATTTATTATTACAATTAAATATTGCAAGTGAGAATTATATATGAATTTCACTCAAAACTTGTCTATCTTGTAGACAATGGATATATCTGTTGATGATCAGAATCCTAGATCTCAAACCCAATATCTCTTAAACACTAGAAAGTAAGTCATGCAATCACACCTTTTTCTTTTGCTTTCCTTGGGTTAAATTCACAATCTTGTAGTCCATGCGTTGTCTGGTTGAACGAATAATAACAATCTTGCTTTAGGATGCATTATCACTTTTGATTAGATTCACTAACACCGGTATTAATTTTTCAAAGCTAATCATTTTAACTGTCAAAAGTCGCACATGCCCCAAATGTGGATCTTTACTCAGCAAAACACTTGTTTTCTGTTAGGATCAGATCACACACGCACACGACAGTACACGGGGATTTATGTAGTTCCCCAAACTTGGGTACATCCACTTGACTTGTTTCAAGAATTAACTTCTCCATACCTCTCATACACACCATATGAGCCGGCCACAAGTTCCAACATATTCCTATAAAACCATTCAGTCCTTAATTTTCATAGAGTTCCTGGCTATGGTGAATGGAAGATAGTTTAGTTATTTTAGTTTAGTTATTTTTCCGCCCCTTAAGTTTCCCAAAAGGGTAACTGTCAAATGTTGGAAAAACATTTGAAAATGGAGGGAACTGTGGATTAGGAATAATTAAGTGAATAACACGACCTCCACTTTTCTTTAATATACTATCAAATGTGCCTCCTAATAGTGGGGAATGCACCAAGACTAGAGTAATATAAAACCTCAAAACTGTCTCTTTCTTTTGTTTTGTTTAACTTATTGCTAATGTTGTTTTATTACAAACTTATCTTACTTTACAATCTCAGAAGAATAAAATGGTGGATGTAGAAAATAGAGCCCCCACTTTCAGTACTGAATCTTCAGCAGCTCCAACCAAGCCAATGAGATCTTTGGTGAGAAGGGTCTTGGAAATAATTCCTGGGGGAAATAATAGCCAGTCTCCTACAAGCAGAAGAACTTTCCATAGAGATGTTGAAAAGGAAGATTTTCAGTGTGCAACTGCCCATTGTCTCTCTTCATACTACAGCGTTTTTGTCGCTCGACTTGCTATCATGGTATGTGAATTTTTTTTCCTGCACTTGTATACATGAGCAGTCCTAGCTAGTTGAATTAGCAAAGTAGTAATCTCCGGTCTCCCTACTATTTCCTAGGAAAATTTGTTGACTCGAAAAAAAATTAAGGTTGCTGAATTTCATATCAGAAATTCCCAAGTCAATACATAAACTGCTAAATTCGACTTGAAATTGGCCAACACTTGGCTTCATCATGTTAATGTCATTCTGCAGGTCATGCTTGCAATTCTGATAGGGCTACTGACCTTACTGACTTGGCATTTTACAAGGGTCTACACAGATAAATCACTAGACACCTTAGCATATGGCCTTCGTTACGAGCTTTTACAGCGTCCCATTTTAAGAATGTGGAACATCTTCAACTCTACTGTTGAAATAACAACATCTCAAGTTAAGCTGGCAGAGTATGTGATCAAAAAATACAGCAATCCTGTCAATCAAGCAGAGCAAGTAGAGGTTACTTTTTTTATTTATCCATTCTTGTCATTTAGAGAAATGTTTGTGAAATATTTTTCTAATCAATAACATTTAGGCTTTTGACTCCCAGCTATATCAAGTAATGAAGGATGTAACATGGGCTCTATTTGCAAGTCACAAAGCTCTCAATTCCATAACCATAAATTATAAAAACGGTTTTGTCCAGGCGTTTCATAGAGATCATAAAAGAAACACTACATTCTACATATACTCTGACCTATTCAACTATTCCATCAGTGGATCTTATGATATGAACATGCTTTCGTCTCGTCGAGGGTGGAATGACCAATCTGTACACAATAATATCTCAGCAATTTGGTATCGAGAGCCACTAGATCCTCTCACTGGTGAGAAGATGGGAAAATCAATGCCAATTCTGCCAGATGATCTGATCAACATTGCAGGGATTTCACAAGTACCCGATGGTGCAGCTTCGTGGCATGTAGCAGTAAGCAAGTACACAGATTCGCCATTGCTTTCTGCAGCCTTGCCAGTTTTAGACGCGTCCAAGGAAAGTATAGTGGCTGTTGTGGGTGTTACTACTGCACTTTATAGTGTAGGCAGGTTGATGAAAGAACTTGTTGAATTCCATACTGGACACATTTATTTGACCTCTCAAGAGGGTTGGTTGCTCTCCACTTCCACAAATACTCCTCTCTTGAAGAACTCAACAACGGGACCAAAACTTATGATGGCTGTCGATTCTGAGGATCCAGTAATACGCTCAGGAGCCGAGTTGTTACAGAAAACCTATGGCGATGAGGCTCCCACAAATCACATGGTTCATATACAGAATGCTAGGCTTGGGAACCAGCTCTATTATATCGACTCATTTTTCCTAAACTTAAAGAGACTTCCCATGGTAATTAGTTGTTGCTACTCTTGTTTTAAAATCTTTTGTTATAAAGTTTCAACTTTGGTTTATACTGTTTGAGGTCAATTTGGACACCGCGCGTCCAGATGATGGGTCCTGGACTGGTTCCCTGGCAAACGCTCATGTGAATAGTTTCGATGCCTGCTCCTGTCCGAGAGCGACATCATAGCCTGCAAACAATAAGTCCCTACAGCTAATGCAGCAACCTTTGCTCCATTTCCCAGTCATAGAACGACCTCATCCTTGTTCAAAGTCTAAATCATCATCATATTCTTTACATATGTTTTTCCAAAGCCTAAATCATCATCATCATATTCTTTAGCGGCAACTAGTTTTTCAGATTACGTACGTGTTTTCACATGCAGGTGGGGGTTATTATTATTCCAAGGAAATACATAATGGGGAAGGTGGACGAGAGAGCCATTAAAACATTGGTTATACTGATATCTGCTTCTCTGTGTATACTTGTCATTGGATGTGTTTGCATTTTCATATTGACAAATGGAGTGTCAAAGGAGATGAAACTAAGAGCAGAATTGATAAGCCATTTAGATGCAAGAAGGAAGGCAGAGGCGTCCAACAACTACAAAAGCCAGTTTTTAGCAAACATGAGGTGACTATCAAATTCAACTCCATGGAATTCAACAAGTTTTTTTAGCATTTTCAGGGCTGTATTTTTTTTAAAAAAAAAATCATCATTTGTTCTTTTTCATGTGCAACAGTCATGAACTGCGGACGCCTATGGCTGCAGTGATTGGATTGCTGGACATTCTTATGTGCGATGATTGTCTCACAAACGAGCAATATTCAACAATTACCCAGATCCGTAGATGTTCAACTGCATTACTAAGGCTTCTTAACAACATTTTGGATCTCAGTAAGGTGCCAAATATTAACAAATAAGTGTTTGATTTATGAATTATTAGTTTTGTTATCAATTTATAAAATCATCACATGAAATTATATACAGGTTGAATCTGGAAAGCTGGTACTGGAAGAAGCTGAGTTTGACTTGGGGCAAGAACTCCAAGGACTTGTTGATATGTTCTCTGTCCAGTGCATTAACCAAAATGTTGAGACTGTTTTAGATCTTTCTGGTATGACCAAAATAGTCTTCTTTCTCTGCAGTTAATGCAAAAAAAAATAAAAATTAATCCAACTTTTAAGCCTTGTATCTGTAGTCCAGTTATAAATTTCTAATTTACATTATATTCTCATATTTCCTTGTGCGTGCAGATGATATCCCAAGATTAGTTCAAGGCGACTCTGGCAGAGTTGTGCAGATATTTGCTAACCTCATCAGCAATTCTATCAAGTTTACAACTTGTAAGTGCAACTTCCCCACTGTTTGATTCTCTACTCGTATGCTACAACAACTCGAGTAGAGCTAACGAGTCATCATTAGTGTTGAAGGGGTTGGCCTAGTGGTCAAGGAGGTTTGCTCCCTTCCCTAACTTTTCAGGTTCAAACCTTGGGGCTAGCACCCAGAGAAAATATCCTGAATGTACCAGGTCGATGTGGGGGTGCGCCCTTAAGATCGCCTGGGAAGGGATTTAGTCTCGGTTGACGCATAAGTTGGCCCGAGGATACTCTTACCGTTCAACCAAAAAAAAAAAAGAGATCCAAAAATAAAAAATATTGTTCACCTAGTAATCTCTTAATATCGTTGCACCATAGCATAGTGTGCAATTTAATATTAGTGAAACGTTGTTTTGGTTGTCTATGCGTTCGTATGGAATCAGTCCGAATTATATGCTATTACAAACTTCCTTGTTAGAATACAATTACAGCATTAGTCCATCAAAAAATGCCAATAATACATGTAAAAAGAACATCACAAGCATGTTCAAATGTTATAATTAGCTTTCTTTGAAGAGTTTATGTAGCTTGTAACGCTTATAGTTTTCTAATGGCATACAGCGGGCTACATTGTTTTGCGAGGATGGTGTGAGAATCCAAATAACTTTAGCAGTCAGAAGGATCCAAGATCTTCACCCAACTCAAAATTTAAGCGACAAGGGAGTCATGACAAAAGATTCAGGAAGAAAGAAAACAAAATGATTCTTTGTTTCGAAGTTGAGGACAGTGGCTCTGGTATGAACCTTAACAGTTAACTCTTGTTTATACAACATTATCTCCAATTGATTCTCTTCTCATTTTGCTTTTTTTCTCAGGAATTGATCCAAGCAAATGGGAATCTGTTTTCGAAAGCTTTGAGCAAGCTGACCCCTCGACAACTCGACTGTAAGCTGTCTATACAAACTCAACTACCTTACACGAGCATTCTGTAAAGTGTTGACTGAAACTTTTTGTTACTTTCAGGCATGGTGGAACTGGACTTGGTCTATGCATTGTACGAACCTTGGTGAGCCAAAAAAAAGGATTCTTACACATGTTATTCAAACTATTGGCATGCTCTCATGAGATGAAATGGATGGTTACAGGTGAACCAGATGGGTGGAGAAATCAAAGTTGTTAAGAAAAATGGACCCGGTACTGTCATGCAACTATATTTGCTTCTCAATGCCCCTGCAGACGGGACGAGGGAGCATTGCAGTTTAAAATTTCCAGACCATAACCTGACAGTAGGTGCAACTATTCTATAACCTCTTCATTAGTACAAGAACCGGATTTAAATACACACGCATATATATATATATATATATATATATATATATATATATATATACAAAATGAGAAACTTATGAGACTACAAATTAAATGCAGCTATTGCTTGCACTCAGTGGAAGAATGGGTAGATTGATTATGTCCAGGTGGCTACAAAGACACGAAATGTACACGTATGAAGCATCCGAATGGAATGAACTGACGCAGAAACTTCAGGAACTTTTTCAAGGAGCAAGCATATTTTCAAAAGCTGCAGAATCAAATACAGAAGACACGAGGACCTCGATATTCGTCATAGTCATTGATATAGTGCTACTTGACTTGAGCACAGATAAATGGAAGGAACAGATTAATTTCTTGGATAAATATTGTGGTAGAGCAAAGTTTGCATGGATATTGAACCATGACACCTCCGGTAACATTAAGATGGAGCTTCGTAGAAAAGGGCATGTACTGATGGTTAACCGACCACTGTACAAAGCAAAAATGATCCAAATAATGGAATCTGCCATACGAGAGAGCAGCCATCTTGAACTGCAAAGGAAAATGAATACAGTTGTTGAAGGTGAGATGCATGAATATCTTGAAATGGATCACATTCACTCTGACGCTGAAAGCTCCAACGATTCTTCTGATAAGTCCGAAATGGGAAGTTACAATGCATTTCATTCCGGAGAAAAGAAAGAAGATCATTTCAGTAAATCCTGTTTGTCACGATACCAAGCTGTTAACAATTGCTTCGTTGAGTTAACCGAGGTTCACTCACAAGAAAACGAACAAAATTTGAGTCACAATCAAAATGGTACGTATTCAAAGAGGGCTACAGATGGACAGAATTCTCTTGAAGGTCTACGCATACTTCTGGCAGAAGACACACCAGTACTCCAGAGAGTTGCAACCATAATGCTCGAGAAATTGGGTGCCACAGTTGTAGCTGTGGGAGATGGGCTGCAGGTGGTGGATGCTCTAAAGTTGATGCTTAGTCCAGATGAGTATCAAACAAATAGATGTGATTCCTCAACTTATGACTTGATCCTTATGGATTGTCAGGTAAATTATATGAATATCATTTTCATTATATTTTTTCTACTAGTGCAAACTGAGAAAAGATTGATAGGCTACAAGTTTCATTTAGCATAGCTCTACTTATACATATATTGAACATCGGGTAATTCTAAAAATTCATAATATTCCTTCTTTTACTCCTGAATTTCTTAAGATTAAACTAGCATGCGCATCTTGATTCTAAAGTTGCCATGTTCATCACAATTAAACCAGATGCCAAAGATGGATGGGTATGAAGCAACAAAAGCTATAAGAAGATCTGAATCGGGGACTGGTTTACACATTCCTATTGTTGCTCTGACAGCCCACGCAATGTCATCTGATGAAGCTAAGTGCTTAAAAGTAGGCATGGACGCTTATCTAACAAAGCCAATTGACCGCAAGTTGATGGTTTCTACCATTCTTTCCTTGACTAGGAGAACTACTTAATTCCAACACCAAGCTGTATATATATATATATATATATATATATATATATATATATATATATATACACTAGTCTCAATATAGCTCAGACAGTGTCTGGATGTAAAGACTAATAATAGTAGTAACATAAAGCAAAAGCAAAAGCAAAAGCAAAAGCAAAGGCAATAATATTACCAAGTCACAAATAATTCTTGCTCCATTTCTGGTAGTCCGGTACAGAAGCATTTTGATATAATGATTTTAGATCCCAATCCCACATTAAAACATTAAACAATGCATCTAATTCTTTTGTGATTAAAAAGATAAAACACACCATTGTGCTACAACATTACGCGAATATTTTCTAATAATTGCGACTTCATTCTTGAGCATGAAGAAAATAAGGCATTAACCCTTTCTAAAGCTCATCTTAGTCACCTAGCACTTAGGCCACTCCCTTGTTCATACACACATTTCAGATTTCTGTCCCTTAATAATTTCAATAAATAAAACATAAAGCATTTAATATGCCTGCTAATACAAATTCCCAACAATTAAAGAAAAGCAAAAACCAGTTCTTTACAGTAACTGGAAACCAATTTATCTCCAGATTAAGGTATCATAACCAAAGGATGGCGATATGCTGATCATCATGCATAGCCAACGTTAAGTAACCACACCTCAAGCCAATACTGCTCAAAACACTAATGCAGTTCCCGCTTAATGAGAACCAGCATTTTTGGATGATTCCTTCAGAGAAGTAGGCATACCAGAAATATCCTGAATTTTGTCCAAAACAAAAAACATAAACAAAAGTGTTAGATCTACATTCACCAAAAAATTATCATAGTAGATCTCTAATCACCAAAACCGATTATCAGCTAATAAGGCCACCTATTCAGACCATCAGTCATATTGGCTACTAGTTGGAGTCCCATAGCAAGTGTACCTGCTTTTATTATCTCTACCTTTTATTTTTTTTTGTGTGTGTGTGTGTGTGTGATGAGTCCCCTAGTATATGAACAAACCAGAAGGCAAATTCATCGGAATGGGCCTTCGGCTTATTATGCTAGAGTTTTGCATATCATATCCATCATCTAAGACAGCAAAATATACAGTTAACTCAAAAAATGGCAATACACAGTAGTTTCCATTTGTCGCAGGCCTTACTATCACCTTGCATATTTCATTTAGGTATATCCCTTTAAATAGATTTTTTAACAGAATAAATGGCGAGAAAAGAAAAAACTTGTACAATTGCAAGCCTTGCTAACAAATAAAACATGGAGTAAGAATATCTAGATAACCTTCATTAGATGCATCCTCAAATCAGATGGCTGCACCTGATTTCCAATACATGCCATTACAAATGTTGAGTAATTAAATAAAACATCTGCGGCAGCTTGCTTCTTTCCTTCAATCTGCAGTTTTATTTCAAGTTTTAACAATTAATAAGGACGATAATGTAAACCACAAACACCAAAGAATTTAAATGGCCTTTACTGACAAGAACAAATAACCACAGGACGCAGAGCCGTCCAACATCCGCTCCCAATCTAAAGTTTAGTTGTAGTGAGAGATGCGGAAAAATGAAATCTAGAGGTGAAGGAAGACTTTCTTTCTAATTGAAGTTTGTCTATAGCTTATTCAGGTGCTAATATTTCACTTCTAAAACCAAATGGGAAAGATTTTATAGCCGTTAATGACAACGTTACAATCAGTTGGATTCAGCACAAAACGTAGGTAAATCATCACCAACCTTATGGTATCAATACGCGACCCAATAAATCGTACGTGCAGTTCTAATAAAACAAACTGATAGTCCTCTGCAGATTTTTTAACAGGATGAAAACTTAAGTGGCGATAGCTAAGCAGCTAAGAAAATAGATATAGTAAAATGGTGGGAATTCTAGAAAGAAAGTACATCAACTCAACAGAGAACAAGGACATAAAACTCAAGCATCTGATTCAGTATAATTAATATAACAAACATCCAACATTCAGAATCAAAAAATTCCAGTAAAAAAAGACCACCCTCTATTTATGGTTTTCTAACTTAAAGTACCCAGCAAATTCTTGTGATCAAAAACTAAAATTTATAGAGACTTGATAAGTTATCTTCTAAAAGCATAAAAATATATAAACTATTCAGCAACACAGCCGCAAATTACAAATGGGTACATCAAGAATTCAGAAAAATTGATAATATGAGCTGAGATAAGTGAGAGGATCAACATTAACAATTATTGGGATACAGACTGTAATTAACATAGAACAACTGATTACAGGGATCCCTAAATCTTTTAATTTCACAAAAAGTATAGGGATTAATTCACATAAAAGAAGTTTGGAGGTACCTCGTAATCTTCTTCTGGTTTAGATCCGTTTCTAAGCTTTTCCATCTCACTCGACATTGTTGCCGTCTTTTATTTTGGCTATCAATAACTACGGTTAAAATCAGTGGCCTATTAGCTCAGCTGGTTAGAGCGTCGTGCTAATAACGCGAAGGTCGCAGGTTCGAAACCTGCATGGGCCATTATTTTTAAAAAATTATTTAATTACTTTTGGATAAATTTATAAAAAAAATAAATCAGTCAAATTAGAAACATTTTAAAGAGGTAAAAAAGACGAGCAAAATCATATAGAGAACAATAAAAGGTTCATCTACAGATCTACTGTCGCCTTATCAGAGGTGATATCCGCTGATGTCAATTTATTTTTCCTCCTATTGTTGCTGTTCTTAGCCATAGCTCTCGCGTGGACAGAGAATCAAAGGAATTCAAAACCTAACTCAAGAATTAAATTGGGTGAGGAGAGCGAAAACTAGGAATTTAAAATAAAAACCACAGATTAATTTACCTGAGATTCGGAGTTAGAAGGATGGATTTCTAGGTTCGAGTTCTTGGTCATCTATTCTGTCTCTAGAAGCATTCCATTTGGGTTCGGCATGGCATGGCATGACAGCGTATGAGCACCAAGGGGAAGAAACTGAAAGAAGAAGAAGAGAAAGAGGAATAGGAATCTGAAGAGACACCGTCAGTTTTGTGGATCGAACGATGGAATCGATTCCAAACTTACGTGAGTTTTCCAATTGTTCGAGTTAATTCTCAATTATTTAAGAGTTGACTCACTGAGTTTTTGAATTGAAGGATCGCCTTACGTCAATATAAAGATAAGGATTGATGTGCAAACTGAAACTTAATGCAGTTCAAACTATTTTAAGTGTTGATCTTAATTATGAAATTAAGGCTCAAATCAATTGGTGAAAATGGAAGCCTTGTGTTTCAGCAGAATCAGAAGATTACCCAGTTGGGGAAATCGGGTCGGATTGAAGAAGCTATCAAGATATTTAACCAAATGCCGGTTAGGAACACTGTCACCTACAATTCAATGATATCTGTATATGCTAAGAATGGCAGAATTAGAGACGCGCATGAACTGTTTGACAGAATACCGAATAGAAACTTAGTTTCTTGGAACACCATGATTTCTGGGTGTTTACACAATGACAATGTTGAGAAAGCATGTGAATTGTTTCATAAAATGCCCCAAAGAGACTATTTTTCGTGGACTCTGATGATAACTTGTTATACTCGACATGGGGATCTAGAAAAGGCGAGAAAATTGTTTGATTTGCTTCCTGATAAGAGAAACCCAGCTTGTTGGAATGCAATGATTTCAGGTTATGCAAAAAATAGACATTTGCGTGATGCCAGGGAACTGTTTGATGAAATGTCTGTCAAAGATTTAATCTCGTGGAATTCAATGCTTGCGGGTTATACCCAGAATGGGGAAATGCTTTTGGGTTTGAAATTTTTTGAAGAAATGGTTGATAAGGATGTAGTTTCATGGAATTTACTGGTGGATGGGTTTGTGGAGATTAGAGACTTGGCTTCTGCATGGCAGATCTTTCAGAGGATTCCAAACCCAAATGTGGTTTCTTGGGTCACAATGTTATGTGGATTTGCAAGGAATGGTCAGATTTTGGAGGCTCGGAGATTATTCAACCAAATGCCGGATAAAAATGTGGTTTCTTGGAATGCCATGATTTCTGCTTATATCCAAAACTCCCAAACTGACGAGGCTGTGAAGCTATTCACAGAAATGCCGATGAAGAATGCAGTATCATGGACTACTATGATTAATGGATATGTTTGTGTTGGTATGCTCAAGGAAGCAAGACATTTATTGGATACAATGCCATATAAAAATGTTGGGGCTCAAACTGCAATGATATCAGGGTATGTACAGAATAAAAAGATTGACGATGCACACAAAATTTTTAATCTTATAAGAACGCGAGATGTTGTTTGTTGGAATACGATGATTAAAGGCTATGCTCAATGTGGAAACATGAATGAAGCTTTCAGCCTATTTAAACAGATGGTTCAAAAGGACATTGTTACATGGAATACTATGATTGCTGGTTATGCTCAAGTAGGAGAGATGGATAGTGCAGTCAAAATGTTTAAGAAGATGGGAGAGAGGAATATAGTTTCTTGGAATTCTCTGATTTCAGGTTTCACCCAAAATGGGTTATTTGTGGATGCACTCAAGTCTTTTGTCTTGATGGTTAGGGATGGCAAGAAACCTGATCAGTCTACTTTTGCCTCTGGCCTAAGCTCCTGTGCAAATCTAGCGGCCCTGCAAGTTGGTAAACAATTTCACCAAATTGTTACTAAGAGTGGTTATGCAAAAGATTTATTCGTCAGCAACGCATTAATCTCTATGTATGCCAAGTGCGGAGAGATATCGAGTGCTGAAAACTTTTTCTGTGGTATTGGCAATGTTGATGTAATATCCTGGAATTCTATGATTGCTGGATATGCTTTAAATGGATGTGGGAAAGAGGCAGTCAAACTTTTCAAAGATATGGAGGTAAAAGGGGTGGCTCCTGACCAGGTTACTTTTGTTGGGGTTTTGTCTGCTTGTAGTCATGCTGGTTTTATTGATCAGGGATTAGATTTGTTTGAGTGCATGACCGAGAAGTGCTTAATTGAACCTTTGGCTGAACACTATGCTTGTATGGTTGACTTGCTTGGACGAGCAGGGAGGTTAGAAGAAGCCTTTAAACTGGTAAGGGGAATTAAGATAAAGGCGAATGCAGGAGTATGGGGTGCTTTACTTGGGGCTTGCCGTATACACAAAAATGTGGAGTTGGCAAAGCTTGCTGCCATGAAGCTTTTCGAACTTGAACCTGACAAAACTTCAAATTATGTGCTCTTGTCGAACATACATGCTGATTCTGGGAGATGGAACGCGGTGCAAAGAGTGAGGGTTTCAATGAACGAAAGCAGAGCAGAGAAGCAGCCGGGATGCAGCTGGATTGAGGACAAAAATCAGGTCCTTTCTTTTCTGTCGGATGATGGAATGCAGCTCCAAAATGCGGAGATATATTATGCATTGAAGACGCTAACTACACATATAAGTAACAGCAATAATTTGCCCGACATCAAACCTTCAGTCCTTGATGTGGGATGATTGATGCAATCATCTTTGTCAGGAATTGATGGAAAGACTCAAACTGAGGTTTGTTAAATTGAGCAGGGTGCGGGAGAGCTATATATGAAGCAATACGCCCTCAGGCAAGAAACAGGGATTTGATTTCCTCTAGAATACTTGTGCAGTTGCTACACATTGCTTCAGCATGCCGCATTTTTCTTGTAAGAGTGTGATAAGCAATATGTAACGAAGGCGCCAAGTAGAGGCGGCAAAATTACAATACAGACTTGAAATATATACTCCATGTGAAGTGTGCGAACATAGACCTACGTGCTGGCAGACCTCTTGTGAAGGTATCTTCTGGAGGTATTCACGTCCCAGGTACTATGAGAAATGTTACCTTCAAAGTCGATATCCTTAAGAATAATGCTATGCCAACCAATTTTACACGGAATAGGTTTTTTTTCCCTATACAAGGCAACTCTTTTCTATATATTTCAGGAAAAAAGTTGTATAGAAAAGCAAGTATTCAGATGGGGGGAAATTTGCCACCAATTTAGCACGGAATAGGTTTTTCTATGGGAGCACTATTTTCACATGTATTTTTTGATATTTCCGCATGGTTCACTAAGAGGTTTGAATACTTTCATGGCAATATCTCTGCTCAAAGAAATGGAGAATTTCTATAGAAAGATTTCCCCAGTATATGTAAAATAACTGAAAATTCAAATCTTTTGCTTGAATATTAAGATATTATACTCCAATATTAAAGCTTAGACTTATATTATGGATACTGTTTTTCAAATATAAAACTTCAACTCATCATTAGAATGACAAATCCATAATTGATCAAGTAATCCATAATTGGTTTTCTTGTGGTGGTTGGTTGCGCTTCACATTGCATTTGAATCTGTGAGTTTCTTTAGTCGTATTTGTTGATAATGATTCAATCATGTTCGCACTAGTAAGTCTGCTTCACCAATTCAACTCTACTCAACGATGCCTTTTATCCCAAATAATTGGGGTAGGCTTAAAATGTATACCATACGAAAATGTATAAGTAGAAATATAAAAGTAAAAAACTGAGAAAACGGATAAAAATAAGACAAATAAAATAAAAATTAATAAAGAAATATAATAGAGCAATAAAATTCTTGATTTTTTTTATAAAAAAACCCATATATATGAATATATATATATATATATATATATATATATATATATAAAACGCTAAAATGACATCAAAAGAAAGAAATGAAGGTAAAAGAGATAAAACAAAAGTAAAAATGTGTAACACCCGCTCGGCCTCTATTTCTCGGATTGCATTCATCCACTCACTTCTATATCAAGCCATGTCCTCAATATTTTTAATACTAGAAAGTCTAAAAAAGGAGGTATGCTTCATATCTATTTTTTGCTCGTTATGTTATTACTTTGTTGGAGTTATTATGTTTCTTGTAACACTCTATAGTGTACTATTAAGTGTCGTGACTTAGATTTGTAGTGTTCTTGTTGACTTTGAAGAGGAAGTTCATACGAGAAGAAGCTTTTGTTCGTATTGCTTCTGCTATATCTGGCATTGCTGATTGGTCGATTGCACACAACCTTTTCAAAGCTCTTGCTGGCGGTAAAGAGGGCATCTCATATACTGTGTGGTCCATGTATATCGATGAACTTCTCAAGTGAGCCTCATAAAATATCTTCTTAATCTTAGTGCAATATTCTGTTTTTTTTTTATTATATTAAATATGTCCAAAATTAATGAGATTGTTATGCTTGAGCATAGTCATGCGTCAACAACTTGCATACAACTTGACAGTTATAGGAGTCGGTGATTCTTTGTATTGTAATTGATTTTAAGCTATTCATTGAAGCTGTTCAATAGACTTGTTGACATTTATATGCTCATGAAGGTGTTCTCTTCCTACGGATTATTAAGTAACAGCGGTTTCCAAATTTAACTTGTAATCTTGTCTAGGACTTACCTCCATTGACCAGGCACAACACCTATGACATTTCCTAGGTAGATTACTAAGGAATGGAAGATACCAAATGCATTGTATCCTACAGACACTTTCAGATCACTATGGTCAGAAGTATCCCAATAATATTTACTAGCTTTTGTAGTCAGTTGAATTGGGACCCTAAGTTGAGTTGACAGGAGCGCAAACTTCTCACATTTGGACTGTATGGTCGGGCTGAGATTAATGAGATTATATAGATTAACAAAGTGATTCTTTTTTGTATTAAAAAAGAAATTGAAGGAAAACTTAAAGTCAAGGAACATTGTAGAAGGAAGAGAGAGAGGTGGGGGGGGGGGGGTTTGGAGCATTTACTTCTGTAGTTCACTCTTGAAATTTACGAGCACATTAGTGTTCATCAAGTCACATAATTAGAAGCATGAAACATATTCAGTGTTACTCAGCACTACCTGCGATAGCACATTAGTATATAAGATTTTACTTGGAAGATGTAAAGGAATGTCATTCAAATATACTTGTATATAATTTTGATGTTTTCTTTTGTTGTACCTGTTCAATCTTTTAGTCGACAAAGATGAGAATCTTCGACTTGGTGGAAAATAATAATAATAAAAAGAATCTTCATTGAAAGTTGAAATTTTTGTTTATGATGCAAGTTGGCATAACCCATGATGATCCTCTGTCGATTATTCCTCAGATCTAGTGCTTTAAGTTAACTGAATCGTTCAGTACTTAAGAAGTGTCATTTTGAGGGCCATTATGTGCTTATATTTTCGATTACATGGCATAGCTTTTTATTTGTTGATTTAATGATTTACATGGAATTGATATTTGTTAACCAATTTCTAATGAAAACTTTTAACCCCAATTTTTAATGATTATAATTTTTGGAACTAATTTTCTTATCCTTCTCTAATTGGTCTAGAGTGCATGAAGGACGAAAATTATATCAGTTTGAGGCAAGCCCTCAGCTTCCTAGCGAGAGAATCTTATGCATTTGTCCTAGCAGGAAACCACCTATTTTAAAATGGGAAAATAACATGGCATGGTCAGGAAAACTCACTTTGACTGACAGGGCACTGTACTTTGAGGTACTTTTGAATTTCCCTTCTAATAAGTTTCCTCTTGGTTTGTTCTCACTTCTTTCTAATAACATTTCTTCTATTATACAAAAAAAAAAATAGTGTTTCGACACCTAGTTTTTTGAGGAGTAAATTGGTGAAGAAGTATTAAATTATTATTTTTGTTTACTTCTGATATTAATGGGTAAACTCTGGCCGATGCATAGATAGAATGAAATAAAGTCAAAATTATAGTAATGTATTTAGACACCTGAGTTATGTTTGTTTGCAAGGATTATATTTGGGATTGGACTATTAATCCCAAGTCTATTGTTTGTTTTTAAAAATAGACTTGAGACTATTAGTCCCAGGATAATAAAATGACTTGAAAAGGAGACTATTTAATATCATGTCCAACTAGGAATTATAATCTCTACGATTTGGGACTCAAAGTTTGTGAATAAAATTATCATTTAACTTTGTTTAAAAAGACCAATGTATCTTATCCTATCTTTCTATACTTAAACTAATAAGAATATGATATCTTTGTTATTAGTAATAAGGGTTGATAGTCCAAACGGTAAGTTTTTAACCAATCCATTAAATAATTCTGAACAAAACAAACATAACATAAGATTATTTTAAGTTATCCGAATAATCCCATAAAAAACAAACATTTGACTGGGATTATTTAATCCTAGGATTAATAGTCTTGGAATTATAATTCATGAGAATATAGTCCTAGATTATATTTTTTGCAAACAAACGCGAACCTAGTTTTTTGAGGAGTTGTATATTGGCGAAGAAGTATTAAATTATTATTTTTGTTTACTTTTGATATTAATGGGTATCTCTAGTCTATGCATAGACAGAATGAAATAAAGTCAAAAGATATTTTATTTTTTAATAAAAAAAAACTCATGTTCACTAGTGCTATAAAATTTTATAAATGCGTGTTACGAGCTGCTCTCATTCCTTCCTTACTAATTTTATTTTTTTTTTATTATTTTTTTATAATGTTCCAGACAGTTGTTTGAAATTCCAGATGCGAAGCAACTTAAAGTTATAACTTAGAAAATAGATTGAGATTTCCTGTAGTGCACAACCTTTAAGCTAAAGATGCAAGTTTTTTTCAGGTTTAAAAACTTCAAAATTTATAAGCAGCTAAGTGATGCATATAAGGTTACAGTTTTAAGTTTTTTACTTGTTTAGTTGGAAGGTGGACTTGTACTGTTGTCCTACAATGCACAGATCCAGTGTATGATACCAGCTTCAAAACTTATGAAATACATTGTAATTTAAGGCAATATCAAGGTGTATGCAACATTGTAAATGAAGAAAATGGTTCTATTTTGGTTGTGCACACTTTTGGTCTAGTGGTTTACAATATTGCATCTTATCAGGCAGTTGACTTGGCAAAGCAAAAGGGTGTTATTAGACTGGATATTGCAAATCATGGATCACGGGTAGAGAAAGCAAGAGTTGGGCCTTTTGGATCTGATCTTTTTGATTCTGCTATCTCTGTGACTTCTGGTTCGGAGTGAGTAAGCTTCTCCAAACCCATATCTGTAAAATATGCTGAGTAATGAATTTTAAATTTTTAATTGTTATATTCCAATTGCTTCCTTTTCTCCCTTCACGGTTACTGCTGAGCGTCTTAGGTCTGTGTCGTGCTGCAACAATAATGTCCTCAATTCGAACAATAGAATGCCTTATTATGAATTGTTCGCATTTCCTTTAGTATGTTAATATCTCTTTTGGTGCATCTTGTTAGGCATCAAAAGTGGGTACTCGAATTTGTTGACTTGGGAGGTGAAATGTAGCGAGATGTGTGGCATGCATTCATTGGTGAAGTTATAGCTTTATACAAGTTCATACGAGAATTTGGTCCCAAGAACGGGGATCAATCAGTAAATCATGTTTATGGTGCTCAAAACGGAAAGGCAAGGGATACAAATTATGCTATTAATGGTATTGCAAGGCTTCAAGCTCTTCAGTTTACTCGGAAGCTTTTGGATAAACCCACAAAACTTGTTCAATTCTCATATTTGCAACATGCACCCTATGGTGACATTGTTTGCCAAACTCTAGCAGTAAATTGTTGGGGTGGACCTTTGATCACTAAATACTGAGAAGGAGGATATGAGCCAGGTCAAGGAGTGATTCCCTCTGACGAGCTACCGGAAAGTAGCAATCACGTGGTTGACATAGATGGAAGTGTTTATCTGCGGAAGTGGATGTCATCTCCTTCATGGACTTCTAGTGCTTCAGTTGCTTTCTGGAAGAACTCTTCAGTAAGACAGGGAGTAGTATTGAGGAAGAATCTTGTTGTTGCTGACTTGAATTTGATAGAAAAGGCAGCGATTACATGCAGAGAGAAATACCAAGTGGTTGAGAAAACACAAGCCACTATTAATGCTGCAATGATTGAAGGGATACCAGTAACACTGACCTTTTTAAGGTTCGTCCATATCTATTTCTTCCTCTCCTTTGGGTGATTAGTTTCACGTATTCTTGATTTATGTATGGGCTATACCATGAACCAGTGAATTTTGTTTTTTGTTTCTGTTGAAACTACAGGATTTGGTTTAAACATTAACATGTTCTTAATTTCATGCATGGCAGATTGAAGGGGTTAACGCTCCCCCATAATTTTTTATTTAAAATTATTGATCACATGCAAATTTTCAGAAGTTTTACTTACACGTCCTTCAAAATTTATAGTTTGCTTAACCGCTCCCCCACCCCACCCCCACCCCCAACAAAAAAAAAATCAAATGATACTAGGTCCGCCTAGTGTCATGATTTTCTACACTCGTACACAAAGTTGAAAAACAAGGATGAAAAAAGCTCAAAAACAATGGTCCAAGTTGGTGAAGTTATGTAGCTATCCTTTGATTCATAACTTTCTTATACCTAAGCATCTAATGACATTATTTGCTTATGTTACTTATATTAACATGAAAGTAGTGATTTTCTACCTCCATCAGTGTGAATATACTCGCCAAAAAGAAAAAAAAATATAAAGAAGCTCCAGTAGTGTGTATCCTAGTAAATATCAATAGCGTCTGGTTTATTTATTCTCTTTGGTTTACTAAGTTTTCTTGATGGTCAAAAGTTATATAGTAACACATAATACTGTTAAAAGGATTGAAATATCATACTCCCTTTGTTTATGACTACCATTTTTTTATTATGTCCTTATAATACCTGATAGATAGACGTGAACTTGGTCCTGTTGTGTGACGCCATTCAGGAAGAGCTTAGAGATTTCAAATAAATAACCAGATTTATAGAGAAACTTATTGGTCTTAGTTTGATAGCTCCTGGAGGAGTAAGAATTGATATGCGGGAGGAGTTTAGCAACTTTGTTGAATAAATAAGATATAACGTGATGATATCACTGATTTCATTAAAGGGAAGCAGTTCTAGCATTCTTGATAAAAATTTGTAGTTGGTTTTGTTTTGTTTGTACCATGTTTACTGTGTTCTTTGTTAACATTTTTTTATGTATTTTCTTTTTCAGGAACTTGCTCTTCCTTTGACTGTCATTGCCAAAAACTTCGATAAACTTAAGCGGTGGGAGGAGCCTTACTTGACTGCATCTTTCCTTGCATTTGCATACACACTCATTTTCAGGTGAAAGCCATTATGATATCTTTTTCACCCCGCAATAATTTCCATAGCGTTGTCTCCCAATTAAAAGTCAAGCCCACTCAGAAGTAAAATGCAAAAGATAGGACTAATATGTGAGTATCGAGATTGACTTTTTCACTTGATTAGGGGTTATCTTTCTATAACTTAGAGTTTACCATTCTCTTTTAAATTAGTTATGACATGCAGATTTATTGGTTGTGTGTCTCAACTCTTAAGTATGTCGCAAACACATAATGATATCTTATTAAGTTACCTCACTTGCAAATTTGAAAGAGACAAGAGTGACAAATCAAGCTTTTATGGATACTGAAATTTCCCCAGTATATGTAAAATAACTGAAAATTCAAATCTTCTGCTTGAATATTAAGATATTATACCCCAATATTAAAGCTTAGACTTATATTATGGATATTGTTTTTCAAATATGAAACTTCAACTCATCATTAGAATGAAAAATCCATAATTGATCAAGTAATCCATAATTGGTTTTCTTGTGGTGGTTGGTTGCGTTTAAGCATTTGAATCTGTGAGTTTCTTTAGTCGTATTTGTTGATAATGATTCAATCATGTTCGCACTAGTAAGTCTGCTTCACCAATTCAACTCAACTCAACGACGCCTTTTATCCCAAATAATTGGGGTAGGCTTAAAATATATACCATATGAAAATGTATAAGTAGAAATATAAAAGGAAAAAACTGAGAAAACGGATAAAAATAAGACAAATAAAATAAAAATTAATAAAGAAATATAATAGAGCAATAAAATTCTTGATTTTTTTTATAAAAAAACCCATATATATGCTAAAATGACATCAAAAGAAAGAAATGAAGGGAAAAGAGATAAAACAAAAGTAAAAATGTGTAACACCCGCTCGGCCTCTATTTCTCGTATTGCATTCATCCACTCACTTCTATATCAAGCCATGTCCTCCATATTTTTAATACTAGCAAGTCTAAAAAAGGAGGTATGCTTCATATCTATTTTTTGCTCGTTATGTTATTACTTTGTTGGAGTTATTATGTTTCTTGTAACACTCTATAGTGTACTATTAAGTGTCGTGACTTAGATTTGTAGTGTTCTTGTTGACTTTGAAGAGGAAGTTCATATGAGAAGAAGCTTTTGTTCGTATTGCTCCTGCTATATCTGGCATTGCTGATTGGTCGATTGCACACAACCTTTTCAAAGCTCTTGCTGGCGGTAAAGAGGGCATCTCATATACTGTGTGGTCCATGTATATCAATGAACTTCTCAAGTGAGCCTCATAAAATATCTTCTTAATCTTAGTGCAATATTCTGTTTTTTTTATTATATTAAATATGTCCAAAATTAATGAGATTGTTATGCTTGAGCATAGTCATGCGTCCACAACTTGCATACAACTTGACAGTTATAGGAGTCGGTGATTCTTTGCATTGTAATTGATTTTAAGCTGTTCAATAGACTTGTTGACATTTATATGCTCATGAAGGTATTCTCTTCCCGCGGATTATTAAGTAACAGCGGTTTCCAAATTTAACTTGTAATCTTGTCTAGGACTTACCTCCATTGACCAGGCACAACACCTATGACATTTCCTAGGTAGATTACTAAGAAATGGAAGATACCAAATGCATTGTATCCTACAGGCACTTTCAGACCACTATGGTCAAAAGTATCCCAATATTATTTACTAGCTTTTGAAGTCAGTTGAATTGGGACCCTGAGTTGAGTTGACAGGAACGCAAACTTCTCACATTTGGACTGTAGGGTCGGGCTGAGATTAATGAGATTATACAGATTAACAAAGTGATTCTTTTTTGTATTAAAAAAGAAATTGAAGGAACACTTCAAGTCAAGGAACATTGTAGAAGGAAGAGAGAGAGGTGGGGAGGGGGGTTTGGAGCAATTACTTCTGTAGTTCACTCTTGAAATTTACGAGCACATTAGTGTTCATCAGGTCACATAATTAGAAGCATGAAACATATTCAGTGTTACTCAGCACTACCTGCGATAGCACATTAGTATATAAGATTTAATTTGGAAGATGTAAAGGAATGTCATTCAAATATACTTGTATATAACTTTGATGTTTTCTTTTGTTGTACCTGTTCAATCTTTTAGTCAACAAAGATGAGAATCTTCGACTTGGTGGAAAATAATAATAATAAAAAGAATCTTCATTGAAAGTTGAAATTTTTGTTTATGATGCAAGTTGGCATAACCCATGATGATCCTCTGTCGATTATTCCTCAGATCTAGTGCTTTAAGTTAACTGAATTGTTCAGTACTTAAGAAGTGTCATTTTGAGGGCCATTATGTGCTTATATTTTCGATTACATGGCATAGCTTTTTATTTGTTGATTTAATGATTTACTTGGAATTGATATTTGTTAACCAATTTCTAATGAAAACTTTTAACCCCAATTTTTAATGATTATAATTTTTGGAACTAATTTTCTTATCCTTCTCTAATTGGTCTAGAGTGCATGAAGGACAAAAATTATATCAGTTTGAGGCAAGCTCTCAGCTTCCTAGCGAGAGAATCTTATGCATTTGTCCTAGCAGGAAACCACCTATTTTAAAATGGGGAAATAATATGGCATGGCCAGGAAAACTCACTTTGACTGACAGGGCACTGTACTTTGAGGTACTTTTGAATTTCCCTTCTAATAAGTTTCCTCTTGGTTTGTTCTCACTTCTTTCTAATAACATTTCTTCTATTTTCTTCTATTATACAAAAAAAAAATAGTGTTTCGACACCTAGTTTTTTTAGGAGTATATTGGTGAAGAAGTATTAAATTATTATTTTTGTTTACTTCTGATATTAATGGGTAATCTGGTCGATGCATAGATAGAATGAAATAAAGTCAAAATTACAGTAATGTATTTAGACACCTGAGTTATGTTTGTTTGCAAGGATTATATTTGGGATTGAACTATTAATCCCAAGTCTGTTGTTTGTTTTTAAAAATAGACTTGAGACTATTAGTCCCAGGATAATAAAATGACTTGAAAATGAGACTATTTAATATCATGTCCAATTAGGTATTATAATCTCTACGATTTGGGACACAAAGTTTGTGAATAAAATTAACCTTTAATTTTGTTTAAAAAGACCCATGTACCTTATCCTATCTATCTATACTTAAACTAATGAAAATATGGTATCTTTGTTATTAGTAATAAGGGTTGATAATCCAAACGGTAAGTTTTTATCCAATCCATTAAATAATTCTGAACAAAACAGACATAACATGAGATTATTTTAAGTTATCCGAATAATCCCATAAAAAACAAACATTTGACTGGGACTATTTAATCATAGAATTAATAGTCTTGGAATTATAATTCATAAGAATATAGTCCTAGATTATATTTCTTGCAAACAAACATGAACCTAGTTTTTTGAGGAGTTGTAAATTGGCGAAGAAGTATTAAATTATTATTTTTGTTTACTTTTGATATTAATGGGTATCTCTGGTCTATGCATAGATAGAATGAAATACAGTCAAAAGATATTTTATTTTTTAATAAAAAAAAACTCATGTTCACTAGTGCTATAAAATTTTATAAATGCGTGTTACGAGCTGCTCTCATTCCTTCCTTACTAATTTTATTTTATTATTATTATTTTTTTATAATGTTCCAGACAGTTGTTTGAAATTCCAGATGCGAAGCAACTTAAAGTTATAACTTAGAAAATAGATTGAGATTTCCTGTAGTGCACAACCTTTAAGCTAAAGATGCAAGTTTTTTTCAGGTTTAAAAACTTCAAAATTTATAAGCAGCTAAGTGATGCATATAAGGTTACAGTTTTAAGTTTTTTACTTGTTTAGTTGGAAGGTGGACTTGTACTGTTGTCCTACAATGCACAGATCCAGTGTATGATACCAGCTTCAAAACTTATGAAATACATTGTAATTTAAGGCAATATCAAGGTGTATGCAACATTGTAAATGAAGAAAATGGTTCTATTTTGGTTGTGCACACTTTTGGTCTAGTGGTTTACAATATTGCATCTTATCAGGCAGTTGACTTGGCAAAGCAAAAGGGTGTTATTAGACTGGATATTGCAAATCATGGATCACGGGTAGAGAAAGCAAGAGTTGGGCCTTTTGGATCTGATCTTTTTGATTCTGCTATCTCTGTGACTTCTGGTTCGGAGTGAGTAAGCTTCTCCAAACCCATATCTGTAAAATATGCTGAGTAATGAATTTTAATTTTTTAATTGTTATATTCCAATTGCTTCCTTTTCTCCCTTCACGGTTACTGCTGAGCGTCTTAGGTCTGTGTCGTGCTGCAACAATAATGTCCTCAATTCAAACAATAGAATGCCTTATTATGAATTGTTCGCATTTCCTTTAGTATGTTAATATCTCTTTTGGTGCATCTTGTTAGGCATCAAAAGTGGGTACTTGAATTTGTTGACTTGGGAGGTGAAATGAGGCGAGATGTGTGGCATGCATTCTTCATTGGTGAAGTTATAGCTTTATACAAGTTCATACTAGAATTTGGTCCCAAGGACGGGGATCAATCAGTAAATCATATTTATGGTGCTCAAAACGGAAAGGCAAGGGACACAAATTATGCTATTAATGGTATTGCAAGGCTTCAAGCTCTTCAGTTTACTCGGAAGCTTTTGGATAAACCCACAAAACTTGTTCAATTCTCATATTTGCAACATGCACCCTATGGTGGCATTGTTTGCCAAACTCTAGCAGTAAATTGTTGGGGTGGACCTTTGATCACTAAATACTGAGAAGGAGGATATGAGCCAGGTCAAGGAGTGATTCCCTCTGACGAGCTACCGGAAAGTAGCAATCACGTGGTTGACATAGATGGAAGTGTTTATCTGCGGAAGTGGATGTCATCTCCTTCATGGACTTCTAGTGCTTCAGTTGCTTTCTGGAAGAACTCTTCAGTAAGACAGGGAGTAGTATTGAGGAAGAATCTTGTTGTTGCTGACTTGAATTTGATAGAAAAGGCAGCGATTACATGCAGAGAGAAATACCAAGTGGTTGAGAAAACACAAGCCACTATTAATGCTGCAATGATTGAAGGGATACCCAGTAACACTGACCTTTTTAAGGTTCGTCCATATCTATTTCTTCCTCTCCTTTGGGTGATTAGTTTCACGTATTCTTGATTTATGTATGGGCTATACCATGAACCAGTGAATTTTGTTTTTTGTTTCTGTTGAAACTACAGGATTTGGTTTAAACATTAACATGTTCTTAATTTCATGCATGGCAGATTGAAGGGGTTAACGCTCCCCCCTAATTTTTTATTTAAAATTATTGATCACATGCAAATTTTCAGAAGTTTTACTTACACGTCCTTCAAAATTTATAGTTTGCTTAACCGCTCCCCCACCCCACCCCCACCCCCAACAAAAAAAAAATCAAATGATACTAGGTCCGCCTAGTGTCATGATTTTCTACACTCGTACACAAAGTTGAAAAACAAGGAAGAAAAAAGCTCAAAAACAATGGTCCAAGTTGGTGAAGTTATGTAGCTATCCTTTGATTCCTAACTTTCTTATACCTAAGCATCTAATGACATTATCTGCTTATGTTACTTATATTAACATGAAAGTAGTGATTTTCTACCTCCATCAGTGTGAATATACTCGCCAAAAAGAAAAAAAAATATAAAGAAGCTCCAGTAGTGTGTATCCTAGTAAATATCAATAGCGTCTGGTTTATTTATTCTCTTTGGTTTACTAAGTTTTCTTGATGGTCAAAAGTTATATAGTAACACATAATACAGTTAAAAGGATTGAAATATCATACTACCTTTGTTTATGACTACCATTTTTTTATTATGTCCTTATAATACCTGATAGATAGACGTGAACTTGGTCCTCTTATATGACGCCATTCAGGAAGAGCTTAGAGATTTCAAATAAATAACCAGATTTATAGAGAAACTTATTGGTCTTAGTTTGATAGCTCCTGGAGGAGTAAGAATTGATATGCGGGAGGAGTTTAGCAACTTTGTTGAATAAATAAGATATAACGTGATGATATCACTGATTTCATTAAAGGGAAGCAGTTCTAGCATTCTTGATAAAAATTTGTAGTTGGTTTTGTTTTGTTTGTACCATGTTTACTGTGTTCTTTGTTAACATTTTTTTATGTATTTTCTTTTTCAGGAACTTGCTCTTCCTTTGACTGTCATTGCCAAAAACTTCGATAAACTTAAGCGGTGGGAGGAGCCTTACTTGACTGCATCTTTCCTTGCATTTGCATACACACTCATTTTCAGGTGAAAGCCATTATGATATCTTTTTCACCCCGCAATAATTTCCATAGCGTTGTCTCCCAATTAAAAGTCAAGCCCACTCAGAAGTAAAATGCAAAAGATAGGACTAATATGTGAGTATCGAGATTGACTTTTTCACTTGATTAGGGGTTATCTTTCTATAACTTAGAGTTTACCATTCTCTTTTAAATTAGTTATGACATGCAGATTTATTGGTTGTGTGTCTCAACTCTTAAGCATGTCGCAAACACATAATGATATCTTATTAAGTTACCTCACTTGCAAATTGGAAAGAGACAAGAGTGACAAATCAAGCTTTTATGACCTTATCTTTGACAATTGTTATTTAAACTGTAAGAGTGACCCAAATGTTTCCCTTTAAAATGTAGTATAATTCTTCCTTTTAGTTTGACCTGGCATATTGTGCTTGATTCAAGAATTAAGATCATGACCTTAAGCTATAACTTCATAACTAGCTTAGTGAGGGAAAGATATCAAACAAGCCCATTCGCTCAATGATTTGGCAAGCCGAATTTATTTAACAATTTCATTCTCTTCATACGACTGATTGATTCTATCACTAGTTCATCTAGTATATGGGATTTTTACTTAAAGTTGAATGCATTATTGAAAAGCATTGCAAGAGTTAAAAAGGATGTGGCTTACATAATTAGAAAGATTTAGCATGTCAAGTTCAGAAGTCTTCATTACATGCATTACCATTCGCAGCTGAACCAAATGTAGGGATGAAATGTGTTATCTTTTATGATTTAATTTCATTCATCAAATCTGAATGTCTGTTTTGATCAGGAATTTGCTGTCATATATATTCCCCACCGCCTTGATGATCTTGGCGTTTGTCATGTTATTGTTGAAGGGGCTCAAGGAGCAGGGCCGCCTTGGAAGATTTTTTGGAAAAGTTACCATTCGTGATCAGCCACATTCAAATACAATACAAAAGATCATAGCGCTGAAAGAAGCCATGCGGGATGTGGAAAAGTATCTTCAGCATTTAAACATTTCACTTCTGAAAATACGTACAATTGTTCTTGCAGGTCAGCCTCAGGTACGGTATGAATGACCCATTAAGAACCTTGTTATCATCAAAGCAAAAATTTAGTGCATATTCGTTCCTCTATGTTGTGTATCAAACGAAAATTCAGCGTCGTTAAATTTAATCTGAAGCAGCTTCAATCAGATTCCAATTTTAATTTTCAACTTTTGTATATGTTTAAAGTTGCAACTTGTGCACTGGCTGTGGCTGGGACCTTTAAAGTTGCAACTTGAGCGTGTTTGTAGCGGTACCGTTTGGTGCGTTGCACTTGAGCCCTAAACTCTGCGTTTGTGAGCTAAATAAGCCCCTTTGAGACTCCGAAAAATGGACAAATTCCTTTTCTTAGGAACACATACAAGATTCGTCACAAAAAGGATAATGGTAACCCCACCATTAACTACTTCATTTATGAATTTCGTAGTAATAGAAATACATATCTTACCGAGACAGAATTTGTAACTTGCTATCCTCTTGCCTAGCAGGCAAAGATTGACCTCCGCGGAAAGAATGATTCATTGGGATCGACATGAGAGTCCAACTACATTGCAGTGCCAGAATCCATGTTGTATATTTGAAAGAGTTCCGTAGGGGAATGTTTGTCAAGTTCATGCGCATGCTCAAGGAGCGTTAGGACACCGTACCTGCAGCTCCAATCATCGCATGGGAATCGTTCAGCAAGTCAAAAGAAGGAAATTGTTAGCACATCGGAATCAGAAAATAGGCAGGACAGTAGCAAGTCTAGATAAACTTTGACATGTATATCTACCGAGCATTTTGATTAAAAATAGTTAATTTTTATTTCTAAGCATTCCATTTGGGTTCGGCACGGCATGGCAGTATATGAGCACAAAGGGGAAGAAATTGAAAGAAGAAGAAAAAGAGGAATAGGAATCTGAAGAGACACTGTCAGTTTTGTGGATCGAACGATGGAATCGATTCTAAACTCACGTGAGTTTTCCAATTGTTCGAGTTAATTCTCAATTATTTAAGAGTTGTCTCACTGAGTTTTTGAATTGAAGGATCGCCTTACGTCAATATAAAGATAAGGATTGATGTGCAAACTGAAATTTAATGCAGTTCAAACTATTTTAAGTGTTGATCTTAATTATGAAATTAAGGCTCAAATCAATTGGTGAAAATGGAAGCCTTGTGTTTCAGCATAATCAGAAGATTACCCAGTTGGGGAAATCGGGTCGTATTGAAGAAGCTATCAAGATATTTAACCAAATGCCGGTCAGGAACACTGACACCTACAATTCAATGATATCTGTGTATGCAGTATCATAGACTACTATGATTAATGGATATGTTTGTGTTGGTATGCTCAAGGAAGCAAGACATTTATTGGATACAATGCCATATAAAAATGTTGGGGCTCAAACTGCAATGATATTACAGAATAAAAAGATTGACGATGCACACAAAATTTTTAATCTTATAAGAACGCGAGATGTTGTTTGTTGGAATACGATGATTAAAGGCTATGCTTAATGTGGAAACATGAATGAAGCTTTCAGCCTATTTAAACAGATGGTCCAAAAGGACATTGTTATGGCATGACAGTGTATGAGCACAAAGGGTAAGAAACTGAAAGAAGAAGAAGAAGAAGAGAAAGAAGAATAGGAATATGAAGAGACACTGTCAGTTTTGTGGATCAAACGATGGAATCGATTCCAAACTCACGTGAGTTTTCCAATTGTTCGAGTTAATTCTCAATTATTTAAGAGTTAACTCACTGAGTTTTTGAATTGAAGGACCGCCTTACATCCCTTTATATTTAAGGATAAGGATTGATGTGCAAACTGAAATTTAATGCAGTTCAAACTATTTTAAGTGTTGATCTTAATTATGAAATTAAGGCTCAAATCAATTGGTGAAAATGGAAGCCTTGTGTTTCAGCAGAATCAGAAGATTACCCATTTGGGGAAATCGGGTCTGCTTGAATAAACTATCAAGATATTTAACCAAATGCCGGTCAGGAACATTGTCACCTACAATTCAATGATATCTGTGTATGCTAAGAATGGCAGAATTAGAGACGCACATGAACTGTTTGACAGAATGCCGAATAGAAACTTAATTTCTTGGAACACCATGATTTCTGGGTGTTTACACAATGACAATGTTGAGAAAACATGTGAATTGTTTCATAAAATGCCCCAAAGAGACTATTTTCGTGGACTCTGATGATAACTTGTTATACTCACATGGGGATCTAGAAAAGGCGAGAAAATTGTTTGATTTGCTTCCTGATAAGAGAAAACCAGCTTGTTGGAATGCAATGATTTCGGGTTATGCAAAAAGTAGACAGTTGCGTGATGCCTGGGAACTGTTTGATTAAATGCCTGTCAAAGATTTAATCTCGTGGAATTCAATGCTTGCGGGTTATACCCAGAATGGGGTAATGCTTTTGGGTTTGAAATTTTTTGAGGATATAATTGACAAGGATGTAGTTTCATGGAATTTACTGGTGGATGGGTTTGTGGAGATTGGAGACTTGGCTTCTGCATGGAAGATCTTTCAGAGGATTCCAAACCCAAATGTGGTTTCTTGGGTCACAATGTTGTGAGGATTTGCAAGGAATGGTCAGATTTTGGAGGCTCGGAGATTTTTCAACTTAATGCCGGATAAAAATGTGGTTTCTTGGAATGCCATGATTTCTGCTTATGTCCAAAACTCCCAAACTGATGAGGCTGTGAAGCTATTGACAGAAATGTCGATGAAGAATGCAGTATCATGGACTACTATGATTAATGGATATGTTTGTGTTGGTATGCTCAAGGAAGCAAGACATTTATTGGATACAATGCCATATAAAAATGTTGGGGCTCAAACTGCAACGATATCAGGGTATGTACAGAATAAAAGGATTGACGATGCACACAAAATTTTTAATCTTATAAGAACGCGAGATGTTGTTTGTTGGAATACAATGATTAAAGGCTATGCTCAATGTGGAAACATGAATGAAGCTTTTAACTTATTTAAACAGATGGTTCAAAAGGACATTGTTACATGGAACACTATGATTGTTGGTTATGCTCAAGTAGGAGAGATGGATAGTGCACTCAAAATGTTTAAGAAGATGGGAGAGAGGAATATAGTTTTTTGGAATTCTCTGATTTCAGGTTTCACCCAAAATGGGTTATTTGTGGATGCACTCAAGTCTTTTGTCTTGATGGGTAAGGATGGCAAGAAACCTGATCAGTCTACTTTTGCCTCTGGCCTAAGCTCATGTACAAATCTAGCGGCCCTGCAAGTTGGTAAACAATTTCACCAAATTGTTACTAAGAGTGGTTATGCAAAAGATTTATTCGTCAGCAACGCATTAATCTCTGTGTATGCCAAGTGCGGAGAGATATCGAGTGCTGAAAACTTTTTCTGTGGTATTGGCATTGTTGATGTAATATCCTGGAATTCTATGATTGTCGGGTATGCTTTAAATGGATGTGGGAAAGAGGCAGTCAAACTTTTCAAAGATATGGAGGTAAAAGGGGTGGCTCCTGACCAGGTTACTTTTGTTGGGGTTTGTCTGCTTGTAGTCAAGCTGGTTTTATTGATCAGGGATTAGATTTGTTTAAGTGCATGACCGAGAAGTGCTTAATTGAACCTTTGGTTGAACACTATGCTTGTATGGTTGACTTGCTTGGACGAGCAGAGAGGTTAGAAGAAGCCTTTACACTGGTAAGGGGAATTAAGATAAAGGCGAATGCAGGAGTATGGGGTGCTTTACTTGGGGCTTGTCGTATACACAAAAATGTGGAGTTAGCAAAGGCATGAAGCTTTCCGAACTTGAACCTGACAAAACTTCAAATTATGTGCTCTTGTCGAACATACATGCTGATTCTGGGAGATGGAACGCGGTGCAAAGAGTGAGGGTTTCAATGAACGAAAGCAGAGCAGAGAAGCAGCCGGGATGCAGCTGGATTGAGGACAAAAATCAGGTCCTTTCTTTTCTGTCGGATGATGGAATGCAGCTCCAAAATGCGGAGATATATTATGCATTGAAGACGCTAACTGCACATATAAGTAACAGCTATAATTTGCCCGACATCAAACCTTCAGCCCTTGATGTGGGACGATTGATGCAATCATCTTTGTCAGGAATTGATGGAAAGACTCAAACTGAGGTTTGCTGAATTGAGCAGGGTGCAGGAGATCTATATATGAAGTAGTACGCCCTCAGGCGAGAAACAGGGATTTGATTTCCCCTAGAATACTTGTGCAGTTGCTACACATTGCTTCAGCATGTCGCATTTTTCTTGTAAGAGTGTGATAAGTAATATGTAACGAAGGCGCCAAGTAGAGGCGGCAAAATTACAATACAGACTTGAAATATATACCCCATGTGAAGTGCGCGAACAATAGACCTCCGTGCTAGTGGACCTCTTGTGAAGGTATCTTCTGGAGGTATTCACGTCCCACGTACTATGAGAAATGTTACCTTCAAAGTCAATATCCTTAAGAATAATGCTATGCCAACCAATTTTGTGAAATTAAAGATCATAGCACTGAAAGAAGCCTTGTGTTTCAGCATAATCAGAAGATTACCCAGTTAGGGAAATCGGGTCGGATTGAAGAAGCTATCAAGATATTTAACCAAATGCCGGTCAGGAACACTGACACTTACAATTCAATGATATCTATGTATGTAGTATCATGGACTACTATGATTAATGGATATGTTTGTTTTGGTATGCTCAAGGAAGCAAGACATTTATTGGATAAATTTCATATAAAAATGTTGGGGCTCAAACTGCAATGATATTACAGAATAAAAGGATTGACGATGCACACAAAATTTTTAATCTTATAAGAACGCGAGATGTTGTTTGTTGGAATACGATGATTAAATGCTATGCTCAATGTGGAAACATGAATGAAACTTTTAGCCTATTTAAACAGATGGTTCAAAAGGACATCGTTACATGGAACACTATGATTGCTGGTTATGCTCAAGTAGGAGAGATGGATATTGCAGTCAAAATGTTTAAGAAGATGGGAGAGAGGAATATAGTCTCTTGGAATTCTCTAATTTCAGGTTTCCCCCAAAATGGGTTATTTGTGGATGCACTCAAGTCTTTTGTCTTGATGGGTAGGGATGGCAAGAAACCTGATCAGTCTACTTTTGCCTCTGGCCTAAGCTCCTGTGCAAATCTAGCGGCCCTGCAAGTTGGTAAACAATTTCACCAAATTGTTACTAAGAGTGGTTATGCAAAAGATTTATTCGTCAGCAACGCATTAATCTCTGTGTATGCCAAGTGCGGAGAGATATCGAGTGCTGAAAACTTTTTGTGGTATTGGCAATGTTGATGTAATATCCTGGAATTCTATGATTGTCGGGTATGCTTTAAATGGATGTGGGAAAGAAGCAGCCAATCTTTTCAAAGATATGGAGGTAAAAGGGGTGGCTTCTGACCAGGTTACTTTTGTTGGGGTTTTGTCTGCTTGTAGTCATGCTGGTTTTATTGATCAGGGATTAGATTTGTTTGAGTGCATGACCGAGAAGTGCTTAATTGAACCTTTGGCTGAACACTATGCTTGTATGGTTGACTTGCTTGGACGAGCAGAGAGGTTAGAAGAAGCCTTTACACTGGTAAGGGGAATTAAGATAAAGGTGAATGCAGGAGTATGGGGTGCTTTACTTGGGGCTTGTCGTATACACAAAAATGTGGAGTTAGCAAAGGCATGAAGCTTTCCGAACTTGAACCTGACAAAACTTCAAATTATGTGCTCTTGTCGAACATACATGCTGATTCTGGGAGATGGAACGCGGTGCAAAGAGTGAGGGTTTCAATGAACGAAAGCAGAGCAGAGAAGCAGCCGGGATGCAGCTGGATTGAGGACAAAAATCAGGTCCTTTCTTTTCTGTCGGATGATGGAATGCAGCTCCAAAATGCGGAGATATATTATGCATTGAAGACGCTAACTGCACATATAAGTAACAGCTATAATTTGCCCGACATCAAACCTTCAGCCCTTGATGTGGGACGATTGATGCAATCATCTTTGTCAGGAATTGATGGAAAGACTCAAACTGAGGTTTGCTGAATTGAGCAGGGTGCAGGAGATCTATATATGAAGTAGTACGCCCTCAGGCGAGAAACAGGGATTTGATTTCCCCTAGAATACCTGTGCAGTTGCTACACATTGCTTCAGCATGTCGCATTTTTCTTGTAAGAGTGTGATAAGCAATATGTAACGAAGGCGCCAAGTAGAGGCGGCAAAATTACAATACAGACTTGAAATATATACCCCATGTGAAGTGCGCGAACAATAGACCTCCGTGCTAGTGGACCTCTTGTGAAGGTATCTTCTGGAGGTATTCACGTCCCACGTACTATGAGAAATGTTACCTTCAAAGTCAATATCCTTAAGAATAATGCTATGCCAACCAATTTTGTGAAATTAAAGATCATAGCACTGAAAGAAGCCTTGTGTTTCAGCATAATCAGAAGATTACCCAGTTAGGGAAATCGGGTCGGATTGAAGAAGCTATCAAGATATTTAACCAAATGCCGGTCAGGAACACTGACACTTACAATTCAATGATATCTATGTATGTAGTATCATGGACTACTATGATTAATGGATATGTTTGTTTTGGTATGCTCAAGGAAGCAAGACATTTATTGGATAAATTTCATATAAAAATGTTGGGGCTCAAACTGCAATGATATTACAGAATAAAAGGATTGACGATGCACACAAAATTTTTAATCTTATAAGAACGCGAGATGTTGTTTGTTGGAATACGATGATTAAATGCTATGCTCAATGTGGAAACATGAATGAAACTTTTAGCCTATTTAAACAGATGGTTCAAAAGGACATCGTTACATGGAACACTATGATTGCTGGTTATGCTCAAGTAGGAGAGATGGATATTGCAGTCAAAATGTTTAAGAAGATGGGAGAGAGGAATATAGTCTCTTGGAATTCTCTAATTTCAGGTTTCCCCCAAAATGGGTTATTTGTGGATGCACTCAAGTCTTTTGTCTTGATGGGTAGGGATGGCAAGAAACCTGATCAGTCTACTTTTGCCTCTGGCCTAAGCTCCTGTGCAAATCTAACGGCCCTGCAAGTTGGTAAACAATTTCACCAAATTGTTACTAAGAGTGGTTATGCAAAAGATTTATTCGTCAGCAACGCATTAATCTCTGTGTATGCCAAGTGCGGAGAGATATCGAGTGCTGAAAACTTTTTGTGGTATTGGCAATGTTGATGTAATATCCTGGAATTCTATGATTGTCGGGTATGCTTTAAATGGATGTGGGAAAGAAGCAGCCAATCTTTTCAAAGATATGGAGGTAAAAGGGGTGGCTTCTGACCAGGTTACTTTTGTTGGGGTTTTGTCTGCTTGTAGTCATGCTGGTTTTATTGATCAGGGATTAGATTTGTTTGAGTGCATGACCGAGAAGTGCTTAATTGAACCTTTGGCTGAACACTATGCTTGTATGGTTGACTTGCTTGGACGAGCAGGGAGGTTAGAAGAAGCCTTTTCACTGGTAAGGGGAATTAAGATAAAGGCGAATGCAGGAGTATGGGGCTTTACTTGGGGCTTGCCGTATACACAAAAATGTGGAGTTGGCAAAGCCATGAAGCTTTTCGAACTTGTACCTGACAAAACTTCAAATTATGTGCTCTTGTCGAACATACATGCTGATTCTGGGAGATGGAACGCGGTGCAAAGAGTGAGGGTTTCAATGAACGAAAGCAGAGCAGAGAAGCAGCCAGGATGCAGCTGGATTGAGGACAAAAATCAGGTCCTTTCTTTTCTGTCGGATGATAGAATGCAGCTCCAAAATGCGGAGATATATTATGCATTGAAGACGCTAACTGCACATATAAGTAACAGCTATAATTTGCTCGACATCAAACCTTCAGTCCTTGATGTGGGATGATTGATGCAATCATCTTTGTCAGGAATTGATGGAAAGGCTCAAACTGAGGTTTGCTGAATTGAGCAGGGTGCAGGAGAGCTATATATGAAGCAGTACGCCCTCAGGCGAGAAACGGGGATTTGATTTCCCCTAGAATACTTGTGCAGTTGCTACACATTGCTTCAGCATGCCGCATTTTTCTTGTAAGAGTGTGATAAGCAATATGTAACGAAGGCGCCAAGTAGAGGCGGCAAAATTACAATACAGGCTTGAAATATATACTCCATGTGAAGTGCGCGAACAATAGACCTCCGTGCTGGTGGACCTCTTGTGAAGGTATCTTCTGGAGGTATTCACGTCCCACGTACTGTGAGAAATGTTACCTTCAAAGTCGATATCCTTAAGAATAATGCTATGCCAACCAATTTTGCACGGAATAGGTTTTTTCCCCTATACAAGGCAACTCTTTTCTATATATTTCAGGAAAAAAGTTATATAGAAAAGCAAGTATTCAAATGGGGGGAAATTTGCCACCAATTTAGCACGGAATAGGTTTTTTTATGGGAGAACTATTTTCACATGTATTTTTTAATATTTCCTCATGGTTCACTAAGAGGTCTGAATACTTTCATGGCAATATCTCTGCTCAAAGAAATGGAGAATTTCTATAGAAAGATTTCTGATTTCCTCAGTATATGTAAAATAACTGAAAATTCAAATCTTTTGCTTGAATATTAATATATTATACTCCAATATTAAAGCTTAGACTTATATTATGGATATTGTTTTTCAAATATGAAACTTCAACTCATCATTAGAATGACAAATCCATAATTGATCAAGTAATCCATAATTGGTTTTCTTGTGGTGGTTGGTTGCGTTTAACATTGCATTTGAATCTGTGAGTTGATAATGATTCAATCATGTTCGCACTAGTAAGTCTGCTTCACCAATTCAACTCAACTCAATAGTAGGTCTGCTTCATATCTATTTTTTGGTTGTTATGTTATTACTTTGTTGGAGTTGTTATGTTTCTTGTAACACTCTGTAGTGTAGTATTAAGTGTCGTGACTTAGATTTGTAGTGTTCTTGTTGACTTTGAAGAGGAAGAAGCTTTTGTTCGTATTGCTCCTGCTATATCTGGCATTGCTGATTGGTCGATTGCACACAACCTTTTCAAAGCTCTTGCTGGCGGTAAAGAGGGCATCTCATATACTGTGTGGAGGAAGAAGCTTTTGTTCGTATTGCTCCTGCTATATCTGGCATTGCTGATTGGTCGATTGCACACAACCTTTTCAAAGCTCTTGCTGGCGGTAAAGAGGGCATCTCATATACTGTGTGGTCCATGAACTTCCTCTATTTATTTATGGTTTTCTAACTTAAAGCAAATTCTTGTGAAGCATAAAAAATATATAAACTATTCAACAACACAGCGGCAAATTACAAATGGGTACATCAAGAATTCAGAGAAATTGATAATATGAGCAGAGCAGAGCAGAGATAAGCGAGAGGATCAACATTAACAACTATTGTTAACATAGAACAACTGATTACAGGGATCCCTAAATCTTTAAATTTCACAAAAAGTATAGGGATTAATTCACATAAAAGAAGTTTGGAGGTACCTCGTAATCTTCTTCTGGTTTTGATCCGTTTCTAAGCTTTTCCATTGTTGCCGCCTTTTGTTTTGGAAATCAATAACTAGGATTATTAGCTCAGCTGGTTAGAATCAGTGGCCTTGAACAAATAGATTTTGTTTAAATCCAATAATTTTTCTTTTTTTCCCTAATCGTTGATTAAAACTAAATATAACCAGCATCATATTTTGATTTAATAAGCAGGAGAAAATAAAGTACTATAAAAGAGAGTTGTAGCCTTTCCATCTCAAAAAAAAAATAACAAAAGTTGAATGTTATTAATTTTTTTTACTAATCTCAAAATTGTAAATACACCCTTTATTAGGAAATGTAAACAAAATTTTTACTTTTTTAAAATCAATTTGAAACAAATATTCATAACTACAATAACAGATATGATTCATGTTATTTTCTAAAAATAATAAATTTTGTAATTAACATTACATTTTAGATACAGTTTACAATACAATAATAGCAATTAAAACTAAATGAATTCATATTAATTTTTGAATTTTAAGATTTTGTAAATTAACTTTAAAAAATCACAAATCAAACTCTTTCAAGCAAGACTCGAGACTAATTAAATTATGTGGTGTTCGATTTCATCGTAACAGTTTACCTCTTAATTTATCTTAAGAACCACATCTTTGTATTAAGAGATCATCTAAATAATAATTTAAACTCATATTTGTATCTTAACTATTCAGATAACCTCTTAATATAAAGATTTAAACTCATATTTGTATCTTAACTATTCAGATAACTTTTTAATATAAAGATGTGGACTGCTAAAATTGATAAGTGAATTTTATATACACGAATCAATATTCATTTCAAGTTTAAATTCATAGTTATCTTCGTGTTTTGTGTTCGTTTTCACTCGTTTCGTGTTGTTTTATGTATAGGGTGGTCGTGGATACAAGAGGTGAAGAATGGCGGAATTTTGGAGCAAAAGTAAAAAAACTCATGAAAACGGAAAAATCCGAAGTCAGTAGCCTAGCCCGCCGGGGCAGGCCTTTTTAAGTCAATACCCCCCCCTGCCGGGGCGGGGGTCCCGAATCTTGCAAGTGTCCTGCTGCTGTGTGGAGTCTGCTGCTACTTGGTTTGTTGTATGCGCCTGGACTCTATATGAGGGATTTTTCGGCCAAAATAGAGGGTAGCTTGATATTACTTTGATATACAACAATCATACAACGCACAGAGCATAATTCAAGAGGATTTCTAGGATTCAAGCACAACTTTGGAGGAGTAATTTTCAGAGATTTTCACGACGATAGCAAATCGAGTCTACGTAAAGGGGTTTTCAATATTCTTCTTCTCTTTAGTCTTATTTGTAATTGGAAGGATGTTTTCAGTAAATTATTCAGCTTTTAATTCATTCATTATGAACTAATTCACTTTTTAGACTTGTGATGGATCTTTGGGCGAAACGATGATTTTAAAGCTTTGATTTCCAATTCAACAAGATATTATCAGTTTATCTATGTTAATTCGAGCGTGAATTTATGAATTGCCTGATCAACAATTTTGTGTGGATTTGAATGGAATCGAGAGAGGAGATTCAGATCTAGACCTAGTTAATATAGCATGTGTCATGAATTTTGTCGATAGCAGATTTTTTATTATTGTTAAGGTAGAGATACGCTTGACATCACATGTAATCGTATAGAAAACTTGAACTTAAACCTTCTTTAATTGCTGTTCACATAGAGATATAGTGAGTTGGTTAATGTAGGTGTTTAACAGATTTTTATCTTAATTGTGGATTGACGTTAATACGGTATTAGTGCATCGAGAAGCGGCTGGTATTACATTCGTGTTCTTGATTAATAAACTGAGATATTAAATTGAGTTAGAATAAAGGTTTGCAAATCTTCACTCTAGGGTGAAATTATAAGTCTAATTCTCATTTAATTGTTTGAAATTCCGAATTTTGATATTGGTGATTGTTTTGTGATAGTTTGTTTATTTATTAACTTAGTTTCTATAATTTAAAACCATTGAATTGATTAGTTTAATAAAATTAGGGTTAATAGAAAATTGATAATTGTGAAATTAGAATTTTTGCTAATTTGTCTTCGTGGGAACAATATTCTATTAACTACTATATTAATTGTTAACCACGTATACTTGCGTGTTGTGCGTAGCTAGATTCTACCCCAACAAAAATGCATTGAGAGGTGAGTTGTTAAGATACATTAAAATATAATCAAACACCACTTAATTAGCTATTTTTGAACGACCTATGAACTGTATCATGCTTAGTTGAAAGGGGATTCGGTTAGCATGAAGTTATTTTTTTAGTAAATTGGTCAATAGAATACCGACACACATACAACCTCGTCTGCGTGTCAGTATTCTATTAATCAATTGACCAACTTACCCCAAAATAAACTTCATACTAAACACTTCCGTTGAAAGGGGATGCTTAAGACACTGTTTATGAATAACCCAATAAATTTAGACAAAACTTTATAAAATAATACTTCCTGTATCAAGAATAACTGCTCCGCAACTTTCATAATATTGGAGAATAAACTTGGGGCACATAACGATTAACATTCTAAAGAATCTGAACACCATAGAAGTCCCAACACACAAATAAGTAAAGATTACATGTTCCCATTATAATTTGTTATGGGTGAAAGTAAAAATTCGAGTTATGTCTCCCTGGAAGGGCCCTTCTTTGCAGCCTCAGCAGCCTCCTTCTCTACTTCAATCTCAGCAACAACAGCGTCAATTTCAGCTTCATCAAGTTGATGGAGACCCTGATCTTTTGTCATGACAGCAACCTCTATGTTCTTTCCTCCACTCTCAACAACCTACATGTAAGATAAAGACAATATACACATTCTGCTAAGAACGTGAGAAATAAAGGCAGAAAACATCTTGACAATATGCTCAACAGCTAAACCAAATGGAGAGCCAGGAAAAACAACGGACTACATTGGGCTCCAAGTAGAAAATACAACTTCAATGTTCCTTCATCCCACTACACAAGATATATCGGTAGTTTTTGCCACTAGATTATGCTTAGTGGTACCATATAAACAGCTCCCTATACAAGGCAAGTTCGGTTTACAGACCACTTTCTGCCAAGGATGAATAGTCTTAGTAGTAAACACAACTAAGCGATCAAGTTCAAAGATCCTCAGCTCAACTTTCTAATTCACTTTAAACGATATCAAATATCAATGAAACTCTCCGAATATATGTCATAGTAGTGAATGTCATGACGGTTAAAAAGGTAAACAATGTGGATTAACTCCTATCTAGTAAACCAGAACTTATACTATAGCAGATGCATATAATAAGGCACATAATCATTTCGAGAAAATTCTAGCCGTACTATCAAAAAATAAGTAGAAGTGGAGAAAACAGCAAACAAGAGTGTATGGTATAGAAAACATTTATAATTTTAATGTAGGACAGAAAATATATACTTACTTCAAGCAGCGCACGAATAGCAAGCTTTATCGTTTCTTGGCCAGAGGTTTCTTTATAATTCTTTTCCAAAAACTCCCTCATTGAATTGGAGTTTCTCCCAGTAGCATTAGCTTTCCAAGCAGAAAATGTTCCCGAAGGATCTGTCTGATATAGTGATGGCACGCCAGTGTGTGGGTCAAAACCCACTATCAAAGTTGAAAGGCCAAATGGCCTAACACCACCACTTTGTGTGTACTTTTGTTGAAGACCAGCAATGTATCGTGTAATATACTCAACAGTAACAGGATCTTCAACTGTAAGCTTATGGCTTTGACATTCAATACGTGCCCTGTTTATAAGAACTCGAGCATCTGCTTTAAGTCCAGCACAGGCCAAAGCAATGTGATAATCCAGATTCACAATCTTCCTCACTGACCTACAAAGGGAAGGAGAAACAATAATACTCAAGAAAACAATTAACTGTTAGTATGATATGAAAAATAGCACATCAAAATTGAGCTGTTATCATATTATGGTACTAGACAAGTCTGGTCGACAAAGAGACTAGTATAGGTATTAACCAGCCTCAGAAAACTAAAAAGAGCTTACCTGTCAACAATATATAATCAGCGTATAGTTTTTAGCATACAAGTGTACAAGTTCAAAACTTCAAATGAACCAACCAAAGTTTCTCTACATAATATCAATATTAATGCAACTTTGACAGTATGACATTGCTTCTGTATGTTGCGTAACTATTACATTTATTGGAAACCCATAAAACTCCAGCCTCATTTACAAAATTTCCTAACATCCTATGGTTTGACTCGCTGCTTATTGGAGGTTCATTTGTCTTGTACTGAGCTGGTGCATGTGGAGTATACCACAGAAGTGTCCTCAGTGCAGTAGCACTAGAGTCTAGAAAAACATCAATTTTTTAACATCACGAGTATAGAAACAACATAGATGACTAATTTAAATGTTTGACCCATTCGAGTCATATGAACCACAAAACTATGCATCAAAGCTAGTAAAAATTTTCACCACCCACAGAAAACCTCCTTGTAAGGCTAATAATTCTGATACTCTCTCATAACACTAGCAAGAAGCAGTGCTTTAAAACCATGAAATCTATATGAGCAGCATTTCCAACTAGGTTATCATGAATCAGTTTTAAAAAAATGTGAAATGAATAGTTTAGTAGTTACATTAATACCAAAAGGGAATAAATTTCTACGAAACACCCTTTTTATTAATGATTAAAAAATTTTAATTCTAACTCGTATAAATAAATTTTAACCTAACCTAACTTCCTGAAAACCCACAAAAAATTGTACTACTTCCAAGCTAGTAAAATAATGAATTCAGAAAAATAAGCAATGGAAAAGGGGGAGACCTTGAGTCTTGAAGTTTGACGGTGGATTTTTTCTCAACACCGAGAACAATGGTATCGGTGCCCCTAACGCCGACGGCGGCGTTACCCTTACGGACGGCTTCCAGAGCGTATTCCACCTGGAAAAGGTGGCCGTCCGGCGAGAACACAGTGATTGCTCTATCATATCTCGCCATTTACTTTAATTTCACTCTTTACCGGCTGATTCGCCCAATTCCCAATGGATAGATCGATCGATTGCTTGTGAGAGGGAGGGGAGTTCAGAACGAGAATAAAGACTCTCGTCTTACGGCTGAATTCAATTAAGATTTTAAAGTTTTTTTTTTTTAACCGATAGACTTTTGTAAAATTTATGGGTTTTAATGACTTTTATATATTTTAAAGATTTTTTTTAAATAATTTTTATAGATTTTATGAAATAAGTAACATATTTTTATAAATTTTTTATTAAGACTGTAATAGACTTTTATATACTTCTAATATATCTTGCAACTTATATTAATTGTTAATTAACACGTGTATAACTTCTTCTTTTTTTTTCATGAACTAGAATAAATCTCATTATATTATTGTGGCATGAGATTTTATATATGTTGAAAGTATTCATATTATTCTAATCATTTCATGATACATTTGAATACTCGGATACTAATAAAACTTTAGAAACTATAGACGCAATACAAAAATTAAGCTCACTTTTCATTGAGCTATATATATTTTATGCATATGCGTACGCTTTTTACTAATAATTGATTGCTTTTTATTATTGTTTGTTTTACTAATATATATATATATATATATATATATATATATATGTGTGTGTGTGTGTGTGTGTGTGTGTGTGTGTGTGTGTGTGTGTGTTGATTGTGTGATTATGTGATTCTGTCAACCAAATTTTTTATTTTAACTGCTGTTAATTTTGTTTGATTGTGTGGACTTTTTTTATGAGTCTAACATATATCAAAGTAGTGCGATTTTCCCTTTTTTATAAGGGAAAGATAACGATTCTGTCAATTTGTCATGCAGGAATAAAATCACATATTACATTATTTCACTATGATACATTAAAGACACTTGAAGATGAATATGGAGGATGTCTCAAAAATTAACAGTGATTTTCTTTGTTTAAAATGTCAGAAAATTAAAAAAAAAACACATACACATCATATATTTTCTATTTTCATATATTATAATACATAATCTTTACAATTGATATGTGACAACCCCAAAATAGGTCCATTCTATCCAACCCATTCTGAGTCTCCAAATACATGGTACAGAAAATAACTCCAACTTTATTACAACAATTGTCGTACAAAATACAACAATACATATGCTGTGAGTTTGGATACAAATATATATCAACTGTGACTCATGTCCCAACCGTGGACAGCGCCTCATAATGACACCTTACATAAAGGTATAGTCAAAAACTGTTTTAGAAATTAGAATCTTTGGGAAGTGCTCAAGGAAACCTTCGTACATGGGAGGCCATGCGTCTAGGTTATGATAGATATCATATGGCCACAGAATTATCCTTGGTTGACCCAATAGACCCCAAAGAAAAATGAGAAGATTACTATCATATTCTTCCCAATGGTGAGTCTTCTCTTGACTTATCATTATCTCCACTGTCTTTAATCGTGAATTATACTTCAAACAAACACCAAGATTATATAGGTAGTGCTCGTAGATATACTCAGCAAGTGGATGAGCACAACCCTGTCTTATGATGACACGAGGATGTATGTCATTAGACATCTTGTATGATAGTGGCAAAACACCCTTCCAACGTTGGTTACACCTTACCCTATTGGATTCACCAAATAAAACTACTAAATAAACTTTTCTATACTGCTTCGGGAGAACCTCCACAGCTAGAGTGTGACGCCCCCAAAATTAGGTATACATCACCCATCTTGGGTCGTCAGATACATAGTACAGAATACAAATACAACTTAATAATACAACTGTCATGTACAATACGACAAAACATAAACTGTGAGTTTGAATACAAATATTATCTTCTAGAGAGTATTCATACTCAAAAGGAGTCCTCATTACATTTATTAACACACTATTACATAGAATAGTGAGGACTACTAACTAATACTATCATTCGAACCATCACTCCGTTCCCCGACTTGCCCCAGCTACGTTCTCATTTCCTGAAGAGAACAGTGAAAGAAAGGGTGAGCTCAACTAGCCCAGTAAGAAATATTATGACTAAGATAATGCAGAATAAATTATCATTAGCCTTCAACAATGTTAAACTGATAAAATATAATAGACATCAAGTTTAACTGCAGCGGAACAAGCAATCCATTAAAAGAGTCAAGTAGAAAATAAACTCTACTATCTTTTATGACTTAAAAAGTTTTCCAACACTGTGATCGCTGAGACTCAGCTTAATAAAATAATCCACATCATCGAATCACTCCTGCACTACGGCCAAGGATATTCGTGTATTCATTAATGGTCATGATCATGCCAACAACTGTCCATCAATGCACTACGGGCCAATGATGACTTTTACCACATCGTTTGTAACATTACGGTCATGATTATACCGAATAATCCCTGGTCATAATCATACCAAGTCCATCTATGCACTACATGCCACAGATGACTTTCAACATTTTATAAACATGAGGATGATGACAATGATATAAAAATTCAATAAAACAAGTTCAAAAATTAATTTATCCAAGAATTAATAACGTCCAAATTGTCAACATGATACTGCGTTGTGGAGTAAAATTCAAGAATGATCAGGAGAATATTTTCATGAATAGATACTAGATGAAGCGCAAATATCAAGGATATTCCACTAATTTCATGGAGTATAGAAGTCAAAACTTAACCAACTGAGTACAATAAAGAATGGAATAACAAAAGAAATCACCATGCATGCGATAGACCGCACAGACAGGTTATTCCAATAGAATAATAAATAATGGAACCAGGTCCGGCGTAAACGCACAGACAAGATATTCCGACAGAATAATAAACGGAACCAGGTCCGGTGTAAAACACACAGACAAGATGTTCCAACAGAATAATAGAAGAATGTCACCAAGTATAGGGTAGATCGCGTATACTGGTTATTCCAACAGAATAATAAAGAAATGGAATAACAGAAGTTCTCTTCTTGAATACAAAAGAATAATATCCCTTACCGTTTTAAAGACGAGCTGAAATAAGGAAGTAGTTAAGTAGCAGAATACTCTTCTTCTCTCTCTCTATAGTTTCTCTCTATAGTTTATCTCTCTAGAGTTCAGTGAATTCGTAAGAAAATAATGAAGGAATGAGCTTCTATTTATAGGAAAATGGAATGCATAGTAACTAATCCATGAACGGTCCAGATTGATTACTTTAATCTGACGGTCCATATTTAAAGAAAAATCTTTTAAATAAAATATAATATATTCTATTTATAGAATAACTTTAATAAAGTATTCTGTTTTATATAAAAAGATGTTTCTGTTTTATTACGTTAATAATACGAATAAAACAAAACGTCATTATCGCTAAATAATTCATATTATTAACTGACAATAATGGAATCAAACTGAGTGACTTCTCACATAAGCATTAATAATTAATACCGTATGCTACTATGCAACCACACGTATTACTGTACTTTTACTACCGAGTAGTTCAACAGTATCAACGGTAAAACTTCCGCCGTTATTTTTATAAAGTATTTTTGTCGTTTTCTCAATCCGACAATAATTCCGTTGTGGGGTCCACCAATGATTGTACCGTCGTACGGATATTCCCCGACAAAAAGAATATTCCCCGACCAATCGAATATAATATGACAACTTGCATACTTTGCAAAATTTATAAATACTACCCATAACTATTATATCAAATCCACACCATAATATAAAAAAAAAAATTATTTCGAGAAAAATTAAATATTTATTCATAAAATCTGGGGTCTCACAATCTCCCCTCCTTATGGAATTTCGCCCTCGAAATTTACGTACGTACTTGGTATGCCAAACATGTGAGGATACCTTGACTTCACTTTAAATTCTAACTCTTGAGGTATAACCTTTAAGCATCGAATATGATCCTTCTTATCCAAGATGTTAACACGTATCTCCTCATACGTTAAATATTTCGCTATCTCGTCCAGTTATAAATTAATAATGTGGTTCGGGTCGTCTACATATTTACGTAACATCGATATGTAAAAAAAATGTTCTGAACACGCAACATACTTGGCGGTAAAACGAGTCTTTAGGCCACAGTTCCTACTTCATCGAGGATTTCAAATGGGCCAATTAAATCGAGAGTTGAGATTTCCTCTCTTCGTCGATTCTTGCTTCTAGAATAACGCTCTCTTGAACCTTCTTCTTCACATTTATCAGCTCTGAGTATGTAGCTTGAGCGGCTTTAACTTTATCGATTAAAGTCGATTTTAATCGTATATTCGTTATCTTCACGTGGGTTCGTATATTCACACTTGTAACCGTATACGATCTTCTACACAACGTGTCAGCTACCACGTTCGCTTTTCCACGATATTATTGAATGGTACGATCGTAATATTCAACAGCTCGAGCCAATGTCTTTGGCGCATAATACGTTCGTTTTAGTTGAAGAAATATTTGAGGGTTTAAGAAATGGGTTTTGTACTGGGGTCAATACAAAATTCAATTTTACGCTCTGGGGTAGGCTAAGAAGTCTTCAAGAATACGTCAATAAATTTATTAACAATAGAAATATCGTTCAAAACTGTGACCCTCATCCAAGACTTGGATAACACGTCACATTGATACCTATCAACTTGCCATCGTCATTTACAACGTCTCCTACGGAAAGTCTAGCTTCGGTGCATTCCACACCAGGAAGTCAACAACGAAAGGAGCGGGGATTTTTACTTATGGCTTGATACGACAATGATTGACTTTAGTGATTTGGTTACTTGAATTCGCATAATAGGTTGGTTAGGAATATGAAAGCTAACAACCTTACGAAAAGCATGATGAGCAGTTAACCAATCGTTTCCAAAAATCACATCAAAGGCAAGTATTTTCAAAGAAATAAGATCGACAGGTAACGTGAAAGTGTTGATTTGAACAAGATTTATAAATAGTGGAGGTAATGAAGATTTCTCCCAATTGACTTTAAACAGACATATCAAAGTCTAAGTTCTCCGGAGTTAACTTCAAACATTGAACATAACTAGGTGAAATAAAAGAGTGAGTAGAACCGGTATCGAATAAGGTACAAACTTCGCAAGGGTTTATGATTAGCTTACCCGCGATAACTTCATTTGGGTTCCTCACTTGTTGGGAAGTCATGACAACCGCTCTCCCTTGAACTACCCGGCTTTGACTTGTCTGGGGTAGCATTTGATGTCATCTCTATCGTTGGAATTGACTTTAATATAGGGCATATTCCACCCTCAACTGCTTCATCGTACTCCTGCTTCATGATCTGAATCATCAATCTTCGATCCATATCGAGTTCAGATTGACCGCTCTGTACAGGGTAATTCAAAACTCGATGTTGGGTTCTCCCAATTGCTGTCCAAAAAGAGAAATGTATATCATCTATTTTAGCCTTTTTGGATCGGACATCTCTTTCTACAATATCAACACGTCGTGCGGCTTTTACCCACGCATCCTGCATTCTCACTCGTTCAGTAGTTTCTTCTTTCAGCTGATCCTTGATATTTGAATTCTCAGATTCCAACTTTAATATCTTACACTCTGCCAAAGCGTGATTTTGTTCGAGCATCACATATCAGGTAACACAATTTTGAATCGTTACATCTCTTTGCTCAACGACTGTCTGCCGTTCTTCAGCCTGCTCTTCTAACTCATGAACACGATTTTGTAATTCTAAGTTTTAATCATAGATTTCTTCTAACCAATTCTCCTCAAGTTCCTCTTCTTCCTCTTCTTCCTCACTCTCAGCTGATACCTCTGCCACTAGCTCGGGTGCAACTATTAGTTCTTCACTTACCACGTAGATATCTCTAATTTCTTCTTCGCCTGATATTACATTATCTTGGTTGGTTATTAGAGGTGTCACGGTCTCACTCACTTCATTGTTGACATTTTCAGCTGCCATTTTCAAATACTGCCACAAAATAAAAGTTAATTGATATGTCATATATTATCCTTATATTATGACCGACCAATTAAATACCATGCAAATAAACTTAGGTAGGTCATACTAGCGAAGGAATTCCCCGTCTCTCCCCTCCTAGTTCTATTCTCACATCTTAGCCAGGGATCATATCCCTAAGCTCTGATACCAACTGTGACGCCCCCAAAATTAGGTATACATCACCCATCTTGGGTCGTCAGATACAAAGTACAGAATACAAATACAACTTACTAATACAACTGTCGTATACAATACAACAAAACATAAACTGCGAGTTTAAATACAAATATTATCTTCTAGAGAGTATTCATACTCAAAAGGAGTCCTCATTACATTTATTAACACACTATTACATAGAATAGTGAGGACTACTAACTAATACTATCATTCGAACCATCACTCCGTTCCCCGACTTGCCCCAGCTACGTTCTCATTTCCTGAAGAGAACAGTGAAAGAAAGGGTGAGCTCAACTAGCCCAGTAAGAAATATTATGACTAAGATAATGCAGAATAAATTATCATTAGCCTTCAACAATGGTAAACTGATAAAATATAATAGACATCAAGTTTAACTGCAGCGGAACAAGCAATCCATTAAAAGAGTCAAGTAGAAAATAAACTCTACTATCTTTTATGACTTAAAAAGTTTTCCAACACTGTGATCGCTGAGACTCAGCTTAATAAAATAATCCACATCATCGAATCACCCCTGCACTACGGCCAAGGATATTCGTGTATTCATTAATGGTCATGATCATGCCAACAACTGTCCATCAATGCACTACGGGCCAATGATGACTTTTACCACATCGTTTGTAACATTACGGTCATGATTATACCGAATAATCCCTGGTCATAATCATACCAAGTCCATCTATGCACTACATGCCACAGATGACTTTCAACATTTTATAAACATGAGGATGATGACAATGATATAAAAATTCAATAAAACAAGTTTAAAAATTAATTTATCCAAGAATTAATAACGTCCAAATTGTCAACATGATACTGCGTTGTGGAGTAAAATTCAAGAATGATCAGGAGAATATTTTCATGAATAGATACTAGATGAAGCGCAAATATCAAGGATATTCCACTAATTTCATGGAGTATAGAAGTCAAAACTTAACCAACTGAGTACAATAAAGAATGGAATAACAAAAGAAATCACCATGCATGCGATAGACCGCACAGACAGGTTATTCCAATAGAATAATAAATAATGGAACCAGGTCCGGCGTAAACGCACAGACAGGATATTCCGACAGAATAATAAACGGAACCAGGTCCGGTGTAAAACACACAGACAAGATGTTCCAACAGAATAATAGAAGAATGTCACCAAGTATAGGGTAGATCGCGTATACTGGTTATTCCAACAGAATAATAAAGAAATGGAATAACAGAAGTTCTCTTCTTGAATACAAAAGAATAATATCCCTTACCGTTTTAAAGACGAGCTGAAATAAGGAAGTAGTTAAGTAGCAGAATACTCTTCTTCTCTCTCTCTATAGTTTCTCTCTATAGTTTATCTCTCTAGAGTTCAGTGAATTCGTAAGAAAATAATGAAGGAATGAGCTTCTATTTATAGGAAAATGGAATGCATAGTAACTAATCCATGAACGGTCCAGATTGATTACTTTAATCTGACGGTCCATATTTAAAGAAAAATCTTTTAAATAAAATATAATATATTCTATTTATAGAATAACTTTAATAAAGTATTCTGTTTTATATAAAAAGATGTTTCTGTTTTATTACGTTAATAATACGAATAAAACAAAACGTCATTATCGCTAAATAATTCATATTATTAACTGACAATAATGGAATCAAACTGAGTGACTTCTCACATAAGCATTAATAATTAATACCGTATGCTACTATGCAACCACACGTATTACTGTACTTTTACTACCGAGTAGTTCAACAGTATCAACGGTAAAACTTCCGCCGTTATTTTTATAAAGTATTTTTGTCGTTTTCTCAATCCGACAATAATTCCGTTGTGGGGTCCACCAATGATTGTACCGTCGTACGGATATTCCCCGACAAAAAGAATATTCCCCGACCAATCGAATATAATATGACAACTTGCATACTTTGCAAAATTTATAAATACTACCCATAACTATTATATCAAATCCACACCATAATATAAAAAAAAAAATTATTTCGAGAAAAATTAAATATTTATTCATAAAATCTGGGGTCTCACAATCTCCCCTCCTTATGGAATTTCGCCCTCGAAATTTACGTACGTACTTGGTATGCCAAACATGTGAGGATACCTTGACTTCACTTTAAATTCTAACTCTTGAGGTATAACCTTTAAGCATCGAATATGATCCTTCTTATCCAAGATGTTAACACGTATCTCCTCATACGTTAAATATTTCGCTATCTCGTCCAGTTATAAATTAATAATGTGGTTCGGGTCGTCTACATATTTACGTAACATCGATATGTAAAAAAAATGTTCTGAACACGCAACATACTTGGCGGTAAAACGAGTCTTTAGGCCACAGTTCCTACTTCATCGAGGATTTCAAATGGGCCAATTAAATCGAGAGTTGAGATTTCCTCTCTTCGTCGATTCTTGCTTCTAGAATAACGCTCTCTTGAACCTTCTTCTTCACATTTATCAGCTCTGAGTATGTAGCTTGAGCGGCTTTAACTTTATCGATTAAAGTCGATTTTAATCGTATATTCGTTATCTTCACGTGGGTTCGTATATTCACACTTGTAACCGTATACGATCTTCTACACAACGTGTCAGCTACCACGTTCGCTTTTCCACGATATTATTGAATGGTACGATCGTAATATTCAACAGCTCGAGCCAATGTCTTTGGCGCATAATACGTTCGTTTTAGTTGAAGAAATATTTGAGGGTTTAAGAAATGGGTTTTGTACTGGGGTCAATACAAAATTCAATTTTACGCTCTGGGGTAGGCTAAGAAGTCTTCAAGAATACGTCAATAAATTTATTAACAATAGAAATATCGTTCAAAACTGTGACCCTCATCCAAGACTTGGATAACACGTCACATTGATACCTATCAACTTGCCATCGTCATTTACAACGTCTCCTACGGAAAGTCTAGCTTCGGTGCATTCCACACCAGGAAGTCAACAACGAAAGGAGCGGGGATTTTTACTTATGGCTTGATACGACAATGATTGACTTTAGTGATTTGGTTACTTGAATTCGCATAATAGGTTGGTTAGGAATATGAAAGCTAACAACCTTACGAAAAGCATGATGAGCAGTTAACCAATCGTTTCCAAAAATCACATCAAAGGCAAGTATTTTCAAAGAAATAAGATCGACAGGTAACGTGAAAGTGTTGATTTGAACAAGATTTATAAATAGTGGAGGTAATGAAGATTTCTCCCAATTGACTTTAAACAGACATATCAAAGTCTAAGTTCTCCGGAGTTAACTTCAAACATTGAACATAACTAGGTGAAATAAAAGAGTGAGTAGAACCGGTATCGAATAAGGTACAAACTTCGCAAGGGTTTATGATTAGCTTACCCGCGATAACTTCATTTGGGTTCCTCACTTGTTGGGAAGTCATGACAACCGCTCTCCCTTGAACTACCCGGCTTTGACTTGTCTGGGGTAGCATTTGATGTCATCTCTATCGTTGGAATTGACTTTAATATAGGGCATATTCCACCCTCAACTGCTTCATCGTACTCCTGCTTCATGATCTGAATCATCAATCTTCGATCCATATCGAGTTCAGATTGACCGCTCTGTACAGGGTAATTCAAAACTCGATGTTGGGTTCTCCCAATTGCTGTCCAAAAAGAGAAATGTATATCATCTATTTTAGCCTTTTTGGATCGGACATCTCTTTCTACAATATCAACACGTCGTGCGGCTTTTACCCACGCATCCTGCATTCTCACTCGTTCAGTAGTTTCTTCTTTCAGCTGATCCTTGATATTTGAATTCTCAGATTCCAACTTTAATATCTTACACTCTGCCAAAGCGTGATTTTGTTCGAGCATCACATATCGGGTAACACAATTTTGAATCGTTACATCTCTTTGCTCAACGACTGTCTGCCGTTCTTCAGCCTGCTCTTCTAACTCATGAACACGATTTTGTAATTCTAAGTTTTGATCATAGATTTCTTCTAACCAATTCTCCTCAGGTTCCTCTTCTTCCTCTTCTTCCTCACTCTCAGCTGATACCTCTGCCACTAGCTCGGGTGCAACTATTAGTTCTTCACTTACCACGTAGATATCTCTAATTTCTTCTTCGCCTGATATTACATTATCTTGGTTGGTTATTAGAGGTGTCACGGTCTCACTCACTTCATTGTTGACATTTTCAGCTGCCATTTTCAAATACTGCCACAAAATAAAAGTTAATTGATATGTCATATATTATCCTTATATTATGACCGACCAATTAAATACCATGCAAATAAACTTAGGTAGGTCATACTAGCGAAGGAATTTCCCGTCTCTCCCCTCCTAGTTCTATTCTCACATCTTAGCCAGGGATCATATCCCTAAGCTCTGATACCAACTGTGACGCCCCCAAAATTAGGTATACATCACCCATCTTGGGTCGTCAGATACAAAGTACAGAATACAAATACAACTTACTAATACAACTGTCGTATACAATACAACAAAACATAAACTGCGAGTTTAAATACAAATATTATCTTCTAGAGAGTATTCATACTCAAAAGGAGTCCTCATTACATTTATTAACACACTATTACATAGAATAGTGAGGACTACTAACTAATACTATCATTCGAACTATCACTCCGTTCCCCGACTTGCCCCAGCTACGTTCTCATTTCCTGAAGAGAACAGTGAAAGAAAGGGTGAGCTCAACTAGCCCAGTAAGAAATATTATGACTAAGATAATGCAGAATAAATTATCATTAGCCTTCAACAATGGTAAACTGATAAAATATAATAGACATCAAGTTTAACTGCAGCGGAACAAGCAATCCATTAAAAGAGTCAAGTAGAAAATAAACTCTACTATCTTTTATGACTTAAAAAGTTTTCCAACACTGTGATCGCTGAGACTCAGCTTAATAAAATAATCCACATCATCGAATCACCCCTGCACTACGGCCAAGGATATTCGTGTATTCATTAATGGTCATGATCATGCCAACAACTGTCCATCAATGCACTACGGGCCAATGATGACTTTTACCACATCGTTTGTAACATTACGGTCATGATTATACCGAATAATCCCTGGTCATAATCATACCAAGTCCATCTATGCACTACATGCCACAGATGACTTTCAACATTTTATAAACATGAGGATGATGACAATGATATAAAAATTCAATAAAACAAGTTCAAAAATTAATTTATCCAAGAATTAATAACGTCCAAATTGTCAACATGATACTGCGTTGTGGAGTAAAATTCAAGAATGATCAGGAGAATATTTTCATGAATAGATACTAGATGAAGCGCAAATATCAAGGATATTCCACTAATTTCATGGAGTATAGAAGTCAAAACTTAACCAACTGAGTACAATAAAGAATGGAATAACAAAAGAAATCACCATGCATGCGATAGACCGCACAGACAGGTTATTCCAATAGAATAATAAATAATGGAACCAGGTCCGGCGTAAACGCACAGACAGGATATTCCGACAGAATAATAAACGGAACCAGGTCCGGTGTAAAACACACAGACAAGATGTTCCAACAGAATAATAGAAGAATGTCACCAAGTATAGGGTAGACCGCGTATACTGGTTATTCCAACAGAATAATAAAGAAATGGAATAACAGAAGTTCTCTTCTTGAATACAAAAGAATAATATCCCTTACCGTTTTAAAGACGAGCTGAAATAAGGAAGTAGTTAAGTAGCAGAATACTCTTCTTCTCTCTCTCTATAGTTTCTCTCTATAGTTTATCTCTCTAGAGTTCAGTGAATTCGTAAGAAAATAATGAAGGAATGAGCTTCTATTTATAGGAAAATGGAATGCATAGTAACTAATCCATGAACGGTCCAGATTGATTACTTTAATCTGACGGTCCATATTTAAAGAAAAATCTTTTAAATAAAATATAATATATTCTATTTATAGAATAACTTTAATAAAGTATTCTGTTTTATATAAAAAGATGTTTCTGTTTTATTACGTTAATAATACGAATAAAACAAAACGTCATTATCGCTAAATAATTCATATTATTAACTGACAATAATGGAATCAAACTGAGTGACTTCTCACATAAGCATTAATAATTAATACCGTATGCTACTATGCAACCACACGTATTACTGTACTTTTACTACCGAGTAGTTCAACAGTATCAACGGTAAAACTTCCGCCGTTATTTTTATAAAGTATTTTTGTCGTTTTCTCAATCCGACAATAATTCCGTTGTGGGGTCCACCAATGATTGTACCGTCGTACGGATATTCCCCGACAAAAAGAATATTCCCCGACCAATCGAATATAATATGACAACTTGCATACTTTGCAAAATTTATAAATACTACCCATAACTATTATATCAAATCCATACCATAATATAAAAAAAAAAATTATTTCGAGAAAAATTAAATATTTATTCATAAAATCTGGGGTCTCACAAATACTATTCTTCGGACCATCACTCCGTTCCCCGACTTGCCCCAGCTACGTTCTCATTTCCTGAAGAGAACAGTGAAAGAAAGGGTGAGCTCAACTAGCCCAGTAAGAAATATTATGACTAAGATAATGCAGAATAAATTATCATTAGCCTTCAACAATGTTAAACTGATAAAATATAATTGACATCAAGTTTAACTGTAGCGGAACAAGCAATCCATTAAAAGAGTCAAGTAGAAAATAAACTCTACTATCTTTTATGATTTAAAAAGTTTTTCAACACTGTGATCGCTGGGACTCAGCTTAATAAAATAATCCACATCATCGAATCACCCCTGCACTACGGCCAAGGATATTCGTATATTCATTAATGGTCATGATCATGCCAACAACTGTCCATCAATGCACTACGGGCCAATGAGGACTTTTACCACATCATTTGTAACATTACGGTCATGATTATACCGAATAATCCCTGGTCATAATCATACCAAGTCCATCTATGCACTACATGCCACAGATGACTTTCAACATTTTATAAACATGAGGATGATGACAATGATATAAGAATTCAATAAAACAAGTTCAAGAATTAATTTATCCAGAAATTAACAACGTCCAAATTGTCAACATGATACTGCATTGTGGAGTAAAATTCAAGAATGCTTAGAAGAATATTTTCATGAAAAGATACTGGATGAAACGCAAATATCAAGGATATTCCACAAATTTCATGGAGTATAGAAGTCAAAACTTAACCAACTGAGTACAATAAAGAATGGAATAACAAAAGAAATCACCATGCATGCGATAGACCGCACAGACAGGTTATTCCAATAGAATAATAAATAATGGAACCAGGTCCGGCGTAAACGCACAGACAGGATATTCCGACAGAATAATAAATAATGGAACCAGGTCCGGTGTAAAACACACAGACAGGATATTCCAACAGAATAATAATAAAACGGAACCAGGTCCGGTGTAAAACACACAGACAGGATGTTCCAACAGAATAATAGAAGAATGTCACCAAGTATAGGGTAGACCGCGTATACTGGTTATTCCAACAGAATAATAACAAATGGAATAACAGAAGTTCTCTTCATGAATATAAAAGAAATAATATTCCCTACCTTAAAAGAACTGGATATTGGAAAAGTGATGTAGCAGAATACTTTTATTCTCTCTCTTATTCTCTCTATACTTTCTCTCTCTATAGCTTGAATGAATTCGTGAAAAATAATGAAGCCCTAGGCCTCTATTTATAGAAAAACTGAGGGTGGCTCTTGGTCTTAACGAAGGGTCAAATGACTCTTGGTCTTAACGAAGGGTCAAATGACTCTTGGTAATATTGAAGGGACAACTACTATTGACGAAAGTAATTACTATTGACCAAGGTAAATACTATTGACGAAGGTAATTACTATTGACCAAGGTAAATACTATTGACGAAGGTAATTACTATTGACCAAGGTAAATACTATTGACGACGGTAATTACTATTGACGACGGTAATTACTATTGACGAAGAGACTCTTAGATGATGACATATGGCCCCCCATAAAATAACCAAACTTACCACAACGTCTCAATTATTGATTTAATAATATAACATATTATACAGATGATACTATGACAATAATTTAAGAGATATGATGCAACAATTACTGTAGCAATAATTGAGTATAGCTGAGTGACTTCTCACGTAAGCATCAATAATCAATACCGTGTGCTACTATGCAACCACGCGTATTACTGTACTTTTACTACCGAGTAGTTCAACAGTTTTAACGGTTTTAACGGTAACACCTCAGCCGTTATTTTTATAGAAAGATAATTCTGTCGTTTTCTCAATCCGACAATAATTCCGTTGTGGGGTCCACCAATGATTGTGCCGTCGTACGAATATTCCCCGACAAAAAGAATATTCTCCGACCAAACGAATATTTTATAACAACTTGCTTACTTTGCAAAATTTATAAATATTACCCACAACTATAACATTATATCAAATTAACTCCATAATATTCAAAAATGATATTTATAGAAAATTCATCTTTATTTATAAAAATTGGGGTCTTACAACCTCCCCTTCTTATGAAATTTCGCCCTCGAAATTAGGGTACGTACCTGGTATGTCGAAGAGGTAAGGATACCTTGATTTCATTTCTGATTCTAACTCCCAAGTCATTTCCTCAACATCGTGGTTTCTCCACAAAACTTTGACTTGAGGTATAACCTTGGAGCGTAGAATATGTTCCTTCTTATCCAAGATTTGAACAGGAACTTCTTCATACGTCAAATCCTCCGCTATTTCGTCCGGTTCTAACTCAATAATGTGGTTCGGGTCTTCCACATATTTGCGTAACATGGATATGTGGAAAACGTTATGAACACGAGACATACTTGGCGGTAAAGCGAGTCTATAAGCCACAGTTCCTACTCGATCGAGGATTAAAAATGGACCGATGAATCGAGGATTTAGCTTTCCTCTCTTTCCAAATCTCGTAACTCCTTTCCATGGAGCAACACGTAAGAACACATGATCTCCTACATCAAATTCCACGTCCTTTCGATGAAGATCAGCATAACTCTTTTGTCGATCTTGTGAGGTTTTTATACGTTGTCGGATCGTTTGAATCTTTTCTGTAGTCATACGTACCAACTCCGGTCCCAACAACGTTGCTTCGCCCACCTCATCCCAGCATACTGGAGAACGACATTTTCTTCCATACAATGCTTCGAATGGAGCCATGCCAATACTTGCTTGATAACTGTTGTTGTAGGAAAACTCCACCAATGGTAAGAACTTGTCCCAACTTCCCTTGAAGTCAAAGACACAGAGTCTTAATAGATCTTCAAGAGTTTGAATAGTCCTCTCTGATTGTCCGTCCGTCTGAGGATGATATGCTGAACTAAATCGTAACTCCGTGCCCATAGCTTTTTGTAAACTAACCCAAAATCGTGAAGTGAATCTTGGGTCTCGATCAGAAACTATGGATACTGGCATACCATGCAGTCTTACAATCTCGTTTATGTACATACGAGCAAGACGTTCAAGTGTATAAGTTTCTCGTATCGGTAAGAAATGAGCAGACTTGGTCAATCTATCAACAATGACCCAAATCGCATCAATACCTTGAGAAACCCTAGGAAGACCGGTAACGAAATCCATGGTAATGTGCTCCCACTTCCATTCTGGAATTTCAAGTGGTTGCAATGGACCTTTTGGTACTTGATGCTCCGCTTTGACTCGTTGACAAGTTAGACACCTTGAGATAAACAACGCTATCTCTCTCTTCATATTGCTCCACCAAAATGTATGACGAAGATCATGATACATTTTGGTACTTCCAGGATGGATTGCAAACGGTGTGTTGTGCGCCTCCATCATGATTTCATACTTTAAATCAGGGTTGTTAGGAACACAAAGTCTGGAGTTGACTCGAAGTATTCCTTCTTCATCGATTCTTGCTTCCGGCATAACACCTTCTTGCACTTTCTTCCTCATACGCATCAGCTCCAGGTCTGTAGCTTGAGCAGCTTTAACTTTATCGATTAAAGTCGGTTCTACTCGTATATTCGCCATCATCACATGGGTCCCTGGAGTCTTCAACTCTATCTCCATCCTTTGCAAGTCACACAAAATGGGCCTTTGCGTTGTTAATATTGCACTTGTACCCGCATATGATCTTCTACTCAATGCGTCAGCTACCACGTTCGCTTTTCCAGGATGGTATTGAATGGTATGATCATAATCTTTCAACAGTTCAAGCCAACGTCGTTGTCGCATGTTGAGTTCCTTTTGAGTGAAGAAATATTTGAGGCTTTTATGATCCGTAAAGATCTCCACTTTCTCCCCATACAAGTAATGCCTCCAAATTTTAAGTGCAAAGACAACAGCTGCCAACTCTAGATCATGAGTAGGATAATTCCTCTCATATTCCTTGAGTTGTCTTGATGCATAGGCTATGACTTTTCCATGTTGCATGAGAACGCATCCCAACCCTTTGCTCGAAGCATCACTGTAGATGACAAATCCCTCCGAGCCAGATGGTATTGTTAGAACAGGTGCTGAAATGAGTCTCCTCTTGAGTTCTTGAAAACTCTGCTCACATTCTTCGCTCCAACCAAACTTTGTATCTTTCCGAGTCAGCTGAGTTAATGGAGTAGCGATTCGAGAAAATCCTTCCACGAATCTCCGATAATAACCAGCTAAACCAAGAAAGCTACGTACCTCGGTCACTGATTTAGGTTGCTCCCAGCTTTGAATAGCTTCAATCTTTGCCGGGTCAACCGATATTCCACGACTTGATACTACGTGCCCAAGGAATGCTACCTCCTCCAGCCAGAACTCGCATTTCTTCAACTTGGCATAAAGCTTGTATTCACGAAGCTTTTGGAGTACCAGCCTCAAGTGTTGCTCATGATCTTCACGGCTTTTGGAATAAATAAGGATGTCATCAATAAAGACGACCACAAAGTGATCCAAATATTCCTTGAATACCCGGTTCATCATATCCATGAAGGCAGCAGGAGCATTAGTCAATCCAAAGGACATGACTAGGAATTCATAATGCCCGTACCGAGTTCTAAAAGCCGTCTTTGGAATATCCTCAGTTCTAACCTTCAGCTGATGATATCCAGAACGAAGATCGATCTTTGAAAAGAATTGTGCTCCTTGCAACTGGTCAAACAGGTCATCAATACGTGGCAATGGGTACCTGTTTTTGATGGTGACATGATTCAACTCCCGATAATCAATACAAAGTCGCATACTTCCATCTTTCTTCTTCACGAATAGAACAGGAGCACCCCAAGGAGAAGTACTAGGACGAATAAAGCCAATGTCTAACAATTCCTGCAGTTGGATCTTTAACTCCTGAAGTTCAATAGGAGCCATTCGATATGGGGCTTTGGAAATGGGTTTTGTACCGGGTTCAAGATCGATACAAAATTCAATTTCACGCTCTGGGGGTAGGCCAGGAAGTTCTTCAGGGAATACGTCAGGGAATTTATTAACAATAGAAATATCATTCAAAACTGACGTATTTTTGTTTAGATCTGTGACATGAGCTAAGAAAGCTTGACATCCGTTTTTCAATAAACGAATAGTTTTATGGCTTGAGATGACAGCGATTGATTTTAATGGTTTGGTTGCTTGAATTCGCATAATAGGTCGATTAGGAATATGAAAGCTAACAACCTTACGAAAACAATCAATTTTTGCATAATGAGTAGTTAACCAATCAATCCCTAGAATCACGTCAAATGCAAGTATTTTTAATGAAATCAGATCGATAGGTAATGTGTGGGTACCAACTTGAACCAAACAAGACTTATAAACAGTGGAGGTAATGAAGGTTTCTCCCAATGGAGTTTCCACAGATAAGTCAAAGTCTAATTTCTCCGGAATCAAATTTAATCGATGAGCGCAAGTAGGAGAAATAAAAGAATGGGTTGAACCGGTATCAAATAAAGTATAAACTTCTTTAGAGTTTATAATAAGCTTACCCGTGATGACCTCATTCGGGTTCCTTGCTCTCTGGGAGTTCACAACAAACGCTCTCCCTTGCACAACCGGTTTTGACTTTTCTGGGACGGCTTTTGGTGCCTCCATCCTAGCTGAATTTGTCTTCGGTAAACGACAAAATCGGGCTAAATGACCTTCTCTTCCACAATTATAACATGCTTTGGACGGCATCGCGCAGTTTGGACTGATGTGCCCCTCCCCTCCGCATTTGAAACATATGATAGGTGGTCGTTCTCCTTCCTTAACGACAGGTGCTGGTGCTGACGTCTTTCCATCATTGTTGAATCTCCTCTTCTTGAAATGTCCATTCTTATTGTTTTGGCCCTGATTACCACCGAAGTGGTTACCATTTCTGGCCTGTTGATTCCCTCCACGCTTGTTGTCACCGCTTCGATGACTGCTCTCACTGGTATTATCATTTTGCCGGCTGCTCTCTTTTGGTTGCGTTGTCTCGTTATCGCGCTCCACCAACTGAGCCCTATTTACAACATCTGAATACAAACACAGTTTATGAGAAACAAGATGTTGACGTATCTCCGGCTTCAAACCTCTTAAAAACATCCGCGTCATTCTTTCTTCATTATCCACCAGGTGGGACGCAAACCGGGATAACTCCGCAAATTTTGCCTCGTACTGCGACACGGTCATATTATTCTGCTCCAATTTGATGAACTCCACCTCCTTCATGTGACGAATACTCTCGGGAAAGTATTTGTCGTTAAACAGCTCTTGGAACTTCTCCCAGGACATCTTCAGTGCGGCAGGTTGAGTACGCTTTATCGATTCCCACCAGTAATCTGCCTCTCCTCGCAACATAAAGGCGGCAAAGGGAACCTTTTGCTCCTCGGAGCAACCCAAGACATCAAATATCTTGGTGATCTGCTTTATCCATGTTTCAGCTACAAGTGGTTTGGGTTCTCCCTTAAACTCCGGTGGTCCCAGCTCCTTAAACTGTTTAGCGGTGACCGCCAGAGAGTTTTCAGTATTTCCACCTACGTTGTGGACAGGAGCCGCTTTCACCTGTTGTTGCATGAATTGCATAAAGCCTCTGAACATTTGATCATTCATCATTTGGTCAGTGTTGTTGTTTGCATGAGGATTGACACCTTCCTGATGCACATTATCCTGATTATTGATATGTGGTGAATCAACAGTCGTCTGTGCTCCATTGCTATTCTCAACATTCTCAGATGCCATTTTCAGATACTGCCACAAAATAAAAATTAATTGATATGTCATATATTATCCTTATATTATGACCGACCAATTAAATACCATGCAAATAAACTTAGGTATGTCATACTAGCGAAGGAATTCCCCGTCTCTCCCCTCCTAGTTCTATTCTCACATCTTAGCCAGGGATCATATCCCTAAGCTCTGATACCAACTGTGACGCCCCCAAAATTAGGTATACATCACCCATCTTGGGTCGTCAGATACATAGTACAGAATACAAATACAACTTAATAATACAACTGTCGTGTACAATACGACAAAACATAAACTGTGAGTTTGAATACAAATATTATCTTCTAGAGAGTATTCATACTCAAAAGGAGTCCTCATTACATTTATTAACACACCATTACATAGAATAGTGAGGACTACTAACTAATACTATCATTCGGACCATCACTCCGTTCCCCGACTTGCCCCAGCTACGTTCTCATTTCCTGAAGAGAACAGTGAAAGAAAGGGTGAGCTCAACTAGCCCAGTAAGAAATATTATGACTAAGATAATGCAGAATAAATTATCATTAGCCTTCAACAATGTTAAACTGATAAAATATAATAGACATCAAGTTTAACTGTAGCGGAACAAGCAATCCATTAAAAGAGTCAAGTAGAAAATAAACTCTACTATCTTTTATGATTTAAAAAGTTTTTCAACACTGTGATCGCTGAGACTCAGCTTAATAAAATAATCCACATCATCGAATCACCCCTGCACTACGGCCAAGGATATTCGTATATTCATTAATGGTCATGATCATGCCAACAACTGTCCATCAATGCACTACGGGCCAATGAGGACTTTTACCACATCATTTGTAACATTACGGTCATGATTATACCGAATAATCCCTGGTCATAATCATACCAAGTCCATCTATGCACTACATGCCACAGATGACTTTCAACATTTTATAAACATGAGGATGATGACAATGATATAAGAATTCAATAAAACAAGTTCAAGAATTAATTTATCCAGGAATTAACAACGTCCAAATTGTCAACATGATACTGCATTGTGGAGTAAAATTCAAGAATGCTTAGAAGAATATTTTCTTGAAAAGATACTGGATGAAACGCAACTATCAAGGATATTCCACAAATTTCATGGAGTATAGAAGTCAAAACTTAACCAACTGAGTACAATAAAGAATGGAATAACAAAAGAAATCACCATGCATGCGATAGACCGCACAGACAGGTTATTCCAATAGAATAATAAATAATGGAACCAGGTCCGGCGTAAACGCACAGACAGGATATTCCGACAGAATAATAAATAATGGAACCAGGTCCGGTGTAAAACACACAGACAGGATATTCCAACAGAATAATAATAAAACGGAACCAGGTCCGGTGTAAAACACACAGACAGGATGTTCCAACAGAATAATAAACGGAACCAGGTCCGGTGTAAAACACACAGACAGGATGTTCCAACAGAATAATAGAAGAATGTCACCAAGTATAGGGTAGACCGCGTATACTGGTTATTCCAACAGAATAATAACAAATGGAATAACAGAAGTTCTCTTCATGAATATAAAAGAAATAATATTCCCTACCTTAAAAGAACTGGATATTGGAAAAGTGATGTAGCAGAATACTTTTATTCTCTCTCTCTTATTCTCTCTATACTTTCTCTCTCTATAGCTTGAATGAATTCGTGAAAAATAATGAAGCCCTAGGCCTCTATTTATAGAAAAACTGAGGGTGGCTCTTGGTCTTAACGAAGGGTCAAATGACTCTTGGTCTTAACGAAGGGTCAAATGACTCTTGGTAATATTGAAGGGACAACTACTATTGACGAAAGTAATTACTATTGACCAAGGTAAATACTATTGACGAAGGTAATTACTATTGACCAAGGTAAATACTATTGACGAAGGTAATTACTATTGACCAAGGTAAATACTATTGACGACGGTAATTACTATTGACGACGGTAATTACTATTGACGAAGAGACTCTTAGATGATGACATATGGCCCCCCATAAAATAACCAAACTTACCACAACGTCTCAATTATTGATTTAATAATATAACATATTATACAGATGATACTATGACAATAATTTAAGAGATATGATGCAGCAATTACTGTAGCAATAATTGAGTATAGCTGAGTGACTTCTCACGTAAGCATCAATAATCAATACCGTGTGCTACTATGCAACCACGCGTATTACTGTACTTTTACTACCGAGTTGTTCAACAGTTTTAACGGTTTTAACGGTAACACCTCAGCCGTTATTTTTATAGAAAGATAATTCTGTCGTTTTCTCAATCCGACAATAATTCCGTTGTGGGGTCCACCAATGATTGTGCCGTCGTACGAATATTCCCCGACAAAAAGAATATTCTCCGACCAAATGAATATTTTATAACAACTTGCTTACTTTGCAAAATTTATAAATATTACCCACAACTATAACATTATATCAAATTAACTCCATAATATTCAAAAATGATATTTATAGAAAATTCATCTTTATTTATAAAAATTGGGGTCTTACATAAAGACCACCGTTCTATTTTTCTGTTACCCTCGCTCGGCCCAGCTACACTCTTATTACCTGAAAAGAATTGTGAAGCAAAAGGGTGAGCACAACTAGCTCAGTAAAGAATATCATGACTAAAGATAAATAAATTATCAATAGTCTTCATCAGTAATATATCAGAGATTTAGAACATATGGTAGATGATAAAAATTTTAACCATAGTTGCAGCGGAACGAGCAATCCATTAGAAGAGTCAAATAGACTATAAAGTCTATTATCTTCTCCATGTTAAAAATTCACCAAAAATATTTTATCCCTGTAACATCACTCAACAGTTCATGTCCACATTCATGTGAATAACTCATAATCATATTTATGGTTCTAAATTCCTCTTCTCATCCAGGACAAAGATAATTTTCATCACTTGTCTTTACCTGAAACATCAAAGATCATGGTTATACCAAATTACAATTCCTGTTCATAATCATACTAATAACTTCATCTTTGCACTACGGCCAAAGATATTCATTTGTATCACCAGTTGGTCATGTTTATCTCAACATCTGTTCTGTAAGACCCCGAATTTTATGAAATAAAAGTATTCAATTTTTCTTATAATTACTATTCAGTAAATGGTTAAATTAATAAAAGTTTAAAGTTACGAGTGAAATATGATTTTTTTTTCAAAATAAGCAAGTGGTTATAAAATAATCATTGTTGTCGGGGAATATTCTTTCTGTCGGGGAATATTCGTACGACGGCGCATCCATTTGTGGGCCCCATAACAGAATAACTGTCGGGTGAAGAAAACGACAAATTTGAGTTTTTACAAATAACGGCGTAGTTGTTACCGTTAACACTGTTGGAATACCCGGTGGTTAAAATATACAGTAATACGCGTTATTGCACAGTAGCACACGGTATTGCATAGTATTTTTGAAATTATTGATTCTTACGTAAGAAGGCACTACTCAATAATTGTTACAGTAATTACTGTTTAATATTTTATTTTATTGATTCAATAATTGTTGCGTTGATATTTTATATTATTGTTGTTTCAATAATTGTTGCTGCACAGTATTTTTCTTTATCAGATCAATAATTCATATTATTTGAATAATATTATTAGATAACATTATTGTCAATGTCTAGAAAGTTCTGTCTAAGGAGAGGTTTGGTCATCTAATTGCGCGCCAGTAAGGAGAAATTCTTATTGGAAAGCCCCCTCTTTCCTGGGAACGGCCTGGTTGTCATAAATGTGATTCTGTAATATTATTTGTGAATAATTAATTATTGATTCATATGATAAGGAAATATTTATATTATGTGGATATAAATGAGGGATATATTTTTGTGGTTAAAAATGAAGGAGTTAATGTTGAGGTTTTTATCAGTATTTTTGTCGGAATGGAGGTATTAAAAATCAGAGTTTTTGAGATATTTTGCGGGGGTTATAATTTTTAATCCGACCGTTGGATCGTGGTAATTTTTGGATATGTTATACATATATAAGTTGAGTATATGTCCATAAATTTTGAACCGTTAAAAATGAACGTATGATTTGTTATGAATTTTAAGAGGTGGCTGATTCGGAAATCAGGTTATAAATCATTTTTGGTAGAAAATTCTAGAATTGGTGGGCCCCACTTGTGGTTGGTGAAGAAATGTGCTGAATTATATTTCAAATGTGGTGGGTGGGAATAGTAGCAGGTAAAGCCATCAGGTTGCAGGTCAAACCTACCAAAATTTTCCTATAAATAGAGGGCTAAGTTAGAATTGAAAATCACACCAGAAATATAAGTTTTCTCTCTTTCTCTCTCTAGATTATTGAGTGTATTTTGTGAGTATTTAGATACTCTGTGAGTTTTTATTCATCAGTGCAAGTTTTCTTCAGCCTTATACCGATCAGAAGTACTGCTCTTTTGAGGTAAGGGATAGTAAGGGATAGTAATGGATTTTAAGGGTTGTTATGATTTTCAGTTTCGTAATTTTTCTGATCTTCAAAAATTATGAAAAAATTTGAAATGATATTTTGATGAGTTTTATTGATTGTGTCCAAAAATGGTGATTTTTGGATGTATAGATTAAGAGTTATGAATCTTACGGGAAAAGACTATTTTAAAAGTAACCGCTTATAATTCCTTGTGGTTAACTCCAAAATTGATGAAATTTTTATTGGGAGTACATGTGTATGATAGAAGTATACTCTGTAAATTTCAGAATTTTTGGACAAAAGTATAATTTTTGATAAATGTCTAAATATTCGGTGGTTTTGGCCATATGAAAAATAGTAAATGAGTTTTAAAAATTCTGAGAAAAATATATGTTCAATATTGGACTATATTATGCTAAATCCCAGAAAAGAAATATTTTTGGAACTGATTTGATATTTTTCATGAAAATAGACTAGTTATGAGTAAATGAATTAAATATGTTATGTGAAGTAAGAAAATTGGAAAATAGGATTTTATGGCTTGAGAATCCTATATGAGGTATATGCAGATTTTTGAAGAGGGTTTTGATTATTGGTGATAAAATCTTATGAGTTTGATATTTTAGAATGATTAAATGCATTATTTAGTAAAGTGTAAACAATTTAAATAAATTGTTTATAAGCTTAAGAAATATTATTCTTTCAATATCATTATACCGAAATACTGGTATGGATTTTATTGTGAAATTTCTACCTTTTTGTGTCGAGTTTACTATTTATGAGTTACTATTCACGATTTACTATTCATGAGTTACGAATATTACTCTTGAGATTAAAACTATATGTTGATCATATTATTTTTATCATCATATATAACATTTTTATAACCCTGATGTTAAAATTCTCTTTCACTGGAGTGTAAAGATGGGTAGATTATTGGTATGATCATGACTAGGGTTCTCTTTGGCCTGTAGTGCAAAGTTGAATTGTGACTGGTATGATCATGACCATTGAATTTATAATTGAATATCTTAAGCTTAAGTGCAAAGGTGAATTGATCAACATGTAACGACCCCAAAATAGGTCCATTCCATCCAACCTATTCTGAGTCGCCAAATACATGGTACAGAAAATAACTGTAACTTTATTACAACAATTGTCGTGCAAAATACAACAACACATATGCTGTGAGTTTGGATACAAATATATACCAAATGTGACTCATGTTCCAATCGTGGACATCGCCTCACAATGACACCTTACATAAAGGTATAGTCAAAAACTGTTTTAGAAATTAGAATCTTTGGGAAGTGCTTAAGGAAACCTTCGTACATGGGAGGCCATGCGTCTAGGTTATGATAGATATCATATGGCCACAGAATTATCCTTGGTTGACCCAATAGACCCCAAAGAAAAACGAGAAGATTACTATCATATTCTTCCCAATGATGAGTCTTCTCTTGACTTATCATTATCTCCACTGTCTCTAATTGAGAATTATACTTCAAACAAACACCAAGATTATATAGGTAGTGCCCATAGATATACTCAGCAAGTGGATGAGCACAACCCTGTCTTATGATGACACGAGGTTGTATGTCATTAGACATCTTGTATGATAGTGACAAAACACCCTTCCAACGTTGGGTTCGCCTCACCTAATTTTCTTCACCAAATATAACTACTAAATGATGACCACCGTTCTATTCCCTTGTTACCCCCGCTCGACCCAGCTACACTCTTATTACCTGAAAGGAATTGTGAAGCAAAAGGGTGAGCACAACTAGCTCAGTAAAGAATATCATGACTAAAGATAATTAAATTATCAATAGCCTTCATCAATAATAAATCAGAGATTTAGAACATATGGTAAATGATAAAAATTTCAACCATAGTTGCAGCGGAACGAGCAATCCATTAGAAGAGTCAAATAGACTATAAAGTCTATTATCTTCTCTATGTTAAAAATCCACCAACAATGTTTTATCCCTGTAACATCAATCAACAATTCTGATCCACAATCATATGAATAACTCATAATCATAACTGTAGTTCTAAATTCCTCTTCTCATCCAGGACGATGATAATTTTCATCACCTATCTTTACCTCAAAAGAGCAGTACTTCTGATCGGTATAAGGCTGAAGAAAACTTGCACTGAATAGCAACTCTCAAAGTATCTAAATACTCACAAAATATGCTTCATAATATAGAGAGAGAAAGAGAGAAAGCTTATGTTTCTGGTGTGATTTTCAATTCTAACTTAGCCCTCTATTTATAGGAAAATTTTGGTAGGTTTGACCTGCAACCTGATGGCTTTACCTGCTACTATTCCCACCCACCACATTTGAAATATAATTCAGCACATTTCTTCACCAACCACAAGTGGGGCCCACCAATTCTAGAATTTTCCACCAAAATGATAAACTCCGAAAATTCAACAATTTCTGAACCAGTCATCTCGTAAAATTCATAATAAATCATACGTTCATTTTTAACGGTTCAAAATTTGTGGACATATACTCAACTTATATATGTATAACATATCCAAAAATTACCACGATCCAACGGTCGGATTAAAAATTATAACACCCGCAAAATATCTCAAAAATCCTATTTTTTTTATACCTCCATTCCGACAAAAATACGGATAAAAATCTCAACATTAACTACTTCATTTTTAACCACAAAAATATATCCCTCATTTATATCCACATAATATAAATATTTCCTTATCATATGAATCAATAATTAATTATTCACAAATAATATTACAGAATCACATTTATGACAACCAGGCCGTTCCCAAGAAAGAGGGGGCTTTCCAATAAGAATTTCTCCTTACTGGCGCGCAATTAGATGACCAAACCTCTCCTTAGACAGAACTTTCTAGACATTGACAATAATGTTATCTAATAATATTATTCAAATAATATGAATTATTGATCTGATAAAGGAAAATACTGTGCATCAACAATTATTGAACAACAATAATATAAAATTTCAACGTAGCAATTATTGAATCAATAAAATAAAATATTGAACAGTAATTACTGTAACAATTATTGAGTAGTGCCTTCTTACGTAAGAATCAATAATTTTATAAATACTGCAATAACGCGTATTACTGTATTTTAACCAACGGGTATTCCAACAGTGTTAACTGTAACAACTACGTCGTTATTTGTAAAAACTCAAATTTGTCGTTTTCTTCACCCGACAGTTATTCGTTATGGGGCCCACAAATAGTTGCGCCGTTGTACGAATATTCCCCGACAGAAAAAATATTCCACGACCAAACGAATATTCCCCGACAACAATGATTATTTTATAACCACTTGTGTATTTTGAAAAAAATCATATATCACCCTTATCGGAGATTCGTGGAAGGATTTTCTCGAATCGCTACTCCATTAACTCAGCTGACTCGGAAAGATACAAAGTTTGGTTGGAGCGAAGAATGTGAGCAGAGTTTTCAAGAACTCAAGAGGAGACTCATTTCAGCACCTGTTCTAACAATACCATTTGGCTCGGAGGGATTTGTCATCTACAGTGATGCTTCGAGCAAAGGGTTGGGATGCGTTCTCATGCAACATGGAAAAGTCATAGCCTATGCATCAAGACAACTCAAGGAATATGAGAGGAATTATCCTACTCATGATCTAGAGTTGGCAGCTGTTGTCTTTGCACTTAAAATTTGGAGGCATTACTTGTATGGGGAGAAGGTGGAGATCTTTACGGATCATAAAAGTCTCAAATATTTCTTCACTCAAAAGGAACTCAACATGCGACAACGACGTTGGCTTGAACTGTTGAAAGATTATGATCATACCATTCAATACCATCCTGGAAAAGCGAACGTGGTAGCTGACGCATTGAGTAGAAGATCATATGCGGTTACAAGTGCAATATTAACAACGCAAAGGCCTATTTTGTGTGACTTACAAAGGATGGAGATAGAGTTGAAGACTCCAGGGACCCATGTGATGATGGCGAATATACGAGTAGAACCGACTTTAATCGATAAAGTTAAAGCTGCTCAAGCTACAGACCTGGAGCTGATGCGTATGAGGAAGAAAGTGCAAGAAGGTTCTATGCCGGAAGCAAGAATCGATGAAGAAGGAATACTTCGAGTCAACTCCAGACTTTGTGTTCCTAACAACCCTGATTTAAAGTATGAAATCATGATGGAGGCGCACAACACACCATTTGCAATCCATCCTGGAAGTACCAAAATGTATCATGATCTTCGTCATACATTTTGGTGGAGCAATATGAAGAGAGAGATAGCGTTGTTTATCTCAAGGTGTCTAACTTGTCAACGAGTCAAAGCGGAGCATCAAGTACCAAAAGGTCCATTGCAACCACTTGAAATTCCAGAATGGAAGTGGGAGCACATTACCATGGATTTCGTTACCGGTCTTCCTAGGGTTTCTCAAGGTATTGATACGATTTGGGTCATTGTTGATAGATTGACCAAGTCTGCTCATTTCTTACCGATACGAGAAACTTATACACTTGAACGTCTTGCTCGTATGTACATAAACGAGATTGTAAGACTGCATGGTATGCCAGTATCCATAGTTTCTGACCGAGACCCAAGATTCACTTCACGATTTTGGGTTAGTTTACAAAAAGCTATGGGCACGGATTTACGATTTAGTTCAGCATATCATCCTCAGACGGACGGACAATCAGAGAGGACTATTCAAACTCTTGAAGATCTATTAAGACTCTGTGTCTTTGACTTCAAAGGAAGTTGGGACAAGTTCTTACCATTGGTGGAGTTTTCCTACAACAACAGTTATCAAGCAAGTATTGGCATGGCTCCATTCGAAGCATTGTATGGAAGAAAATGTCGTTCTCCAGTATGCTGGGATGAGGTGGGCGAAGCAACGTTGTTGGGACCGGAGTTGGTACGTATGACTACAGAAAAGATTCAAACGATCCGACAACGTATAAAAACCTCACAAGATCGACAAAAGAGTTATGCTGATCTTCATCGAAAGGATGTGGAATTTGATGTAGGAGATCATGTGTTCTTACGTGTTGCTCCATGGAAAGGAGTTACGAGATTTGGAAAGAGAGGAAAGCTCAATCCTCGATTCATCGGTCCATTTTTAATCCTCGATCGAGTAGGAACTGTGGCTTATAGACTCGCTTTACCGCCAAGTATGTCTCGTGTTCATAACGTTTTTCACATATCCATGTTACGCAAATATGTGGAAGACCCGAACCACATTATTGAGTTAGAACCGGACGAAATAGCGGAAGATTTGACGTATGAAGAAGTTCCTGTTCAAATCTTGGATAAGAAGGAACATATTCTACGCTCCAAGGTTATACCTCAAGTCAAAGTTTTGTGGAGAAATCACGATGTTGAGGAAATGACCTGGGAGTTAGAATCTGAAATGAAATCAAGGTATCCTTACCTCTTCGACATACCAGGTATGTACCCTAATTTCGAGGGCGAAATTTCATAAGAAGGGGAGGTTGTAAGACCCCAACTTTTATAAATAAAGATGAATTTTCTATAAATATCATTTTTGAATATTATGAAGTTAATTTGATATAATGTTATAGTTGTGGGTAATATTTATAAAATTTTGCAAAGTAAGCAAGTTGTTATAAAATATTCGTTTGGTCGGAAAATATTCTTTTTGTCGGGAATATTCGTACGACGGCACAATCATTGGTGGACCCCACAACGGAATTATTGTCGGATTGAGAAAACGACAAAAATATTTTATTAAAAATAACGGCGGAAGTTTTACCATTGTTACTGTTGAACTACTCGGTAGTAAAAGTACAGTAATACGTGTGGTTGCATAGTAGCACACGGTATTGATTATTAATGCTTATGTGAGAAGTCACTCAGTTTGATTCAATTATTGTCAGTTAATAATATGAATTATTTAGCGATAATGACGTTTTGCTTTATTCGTATTATTAACGTAATAAAACAGAAACATCTTTTTATATAAAACAAAATACTTTATTAAAGTTATTCTATAAATAGAATATATTATATTTTATTTAAAAGATTTTTCTTTAAATATGGACCGTCAGATTAAAGTAATCAATCTGGACCGTTCATGGATTAGTTACTATGCATTCTATTTTTATATAAATAGCAGCTCATTCCTTCATTATTTCTTACGAATTCACTGAACTCTAGAGAGATAAACTATAGAGAGAAACTATAGAGAGAGAGAAGAAGAGTATTCTGCTATTTAACTACTTCCTTATTTCAGCTCGTCTTTAAAACGGTAAGGGGTGTTATTCTTTCTTATTCATGAAGAGAACTGTTGTTATTCCATTTCTTATTATTCTGTTGGAATAACCTGTATACGCGGTATACCCTATACTTGGTGACATTCTTCTATTATTCTGTTGGAACATCCTGTCTGTGTGTTTTACACCGGACCTGGTTCCGTCTTGTTATTATTCTGTTGGAATATCCTGTCTGTGTGTTTTACACCGGACCTGGTTCCGTTTATTCTGTTGGAACATCCTGTCTGTGTGTTTTACACCGGACCTGGTTCCGTTTTATTATTATTCTGTTGGAATATCCTGTCTGTGTGTTTTACGCCGGACCTGGTTCCATTATTTATTATTCTGTCGGAATATCCTGTCTGTGCGTTTACGCCGGACCTGGTTCCATTATTTATTATTCTATTGGAATAACCTGTCTGTGCGGTCTATCGCATGCATGGTGATTTCTTTTGTTATTCCATTCTTTATTGTACTCAGTTGGTTAAGTTTTGACTTCTATACTCCATGAAATTTGTGGAATATCCTTGATAGTTGCGTTTCATCCAGTATCTTTTCAAGAAAATATTCTTCTAAGCATTCTTGAATTTTACTCCACAAAGCAGTATCATGTTGACAATTTGGACGTTATTAATTCTTGGATAAATTAATTCTTGAACTTGTTTTATTGAATTCTTATATCATTGTCATCATCCTCATGTTTATAAAATGTTAAAAGTCATCTGTGGCCTGTAGTGCATAGATGGACTTGGTATGATTATGACCAGGGATTATTCGGTATAATCATGACCGTAATGTTACAAATGATGTGGTAAAAGTCATCATTGGCCCGTAGTGCATTGATGGACAGTTGTTGGCATGATCATGACCATTAATGAATATACGAATATCCTTGGCCGTAGTGCAGGGGTGATTCGATGATGTGGATTATTTTATTAAGCTGAGTCTCAGCGATCACAGTGTTGAAAAATCTTTTAAATCATAAAAGATAGTAGAGTTTATTTTCTACTTGACTCTTTTAATGGATTGCTTGTTCCGCTACAGTTAAACTTGATGTCTATTATATTTTATCAGTTTAACATTGTTGAAGGCTAATGATAATTTATTCTGCATTATCTTAGTCATAATATTTCTTACTGGGCTAGTTGAGCTCACCCTTTCTTTCACTGTTCTCTTCAGGAAATGAGAACGTAGCTGGGGCAAGTCGGGAAACGGAGTGATGGTCGAATGATAGTATTAGTTAGTAGTCCTCACTATTCTATGTAATAGTGTGTTAATAAATGTAATGAGGACTCCTTTTGAGTATGAATACTCTCTAGAAGATAATATTTGTATTCAAACTCACAGTTTATGTTTTGTCGTATTGTACACGACAGTTGTATTAGTAGGTTGTAATTGTATTCTGTACTATGTATCTGACGACCCAAGATGGGTAATGTATACCTAATTTTGGGGGCGTCACAGTTGGTATCAGAGCTTAGGGATATGATCCCTGGCTAAGATGTGAGAATAGAACTAGGAGGGGAGAGACGGGGAATTCCTTCGCTAGTATGACCTACCTAAGTTTATTTGCATGGTATTTAATTGGTCGGTCATAATATAAGGATAATATATGACATATCAATTAACTTTTATTTTGTGGCAGTATCTGAAAATGGCATCTGAGAATGTTGAGAATAGCAATGGAGCACAGACGATTATTGATTCACCACATATCAATAATCAGGATAATGTGCATCAGGAAGGTGTCAATCCTCATGCAAACAACAACACTGACCAAATGATGAATGATCAAATGTTCAGAGGCTTTATGCAATTCATGCAACAACAGGTGAAAGCGGCTCCTGTCCACAACGTAGGTGGAAATACTGGAAACTCTCAGGCGGTCACCGCTAAACAGTTTAAGGAGCTGGGACCACCGGAGTTTAAGGGAGAACCCAAACCACTTGTAGCTGAAACATGGATAAAGCAGATCACCAAGATATTTGATGTCTTGGGTTGCTCCGAGGAGCAAAAGGTTCCCTTTGCCGCCTTTATGTTGCGAGGAGAGGCAGATTACTGGTGGGAATCGATAAAGCGTACTCAACCTGCCGCACTGAAGATGTCTTGGGAGAAGTTCCAAGAGCTGTTTAACGACAAATACTTTCCCGAGAGTATTCGTCACATGAAGGAGGTGGAGTTCATCAAATTGGAGCAGAATAATATGACCGTGTCGCAGTACGAGGCAAAATTTGCGGAGTTATCCCGGTTTGCGTCCCACCTGGTGGATAATGAAGAAAGAATGACGCGGATGTTTTTAAGAGGTTTGAAGCCGGAGATACGTCAACACCTTGTTTCTCATAAACTGTGTTTGTATTCAGATGTTGTAAATAGGGCTCAGTTGGTGGAGCGCGATAACGAGACAACGCAACCAAAAGAGAGCAGCCGGCAAAATGATAATACCAGTGAAAGCAGTCATCGAAGCAGTGACAACAAGCGTGGAGGGAATCAACAGGCCAGAAATGGTAACCACTTCGGTGGTAATCAGGGCCAAACCAATAAGAATGGGCATTTCAAGAAGAGGAGATTTAACAATGATGGAAAGACGTCAGCACCAGCACCTGTCGTTAAGGAAGGAGAACGACCACCTATCATATGTTTCAAATGCGGAGGGGAGGGGCACATCAGTCCAAACTGCGCGATGCCGTCCAAAGCATGTTATAATTGTGGAAGAGAAGGTCATTTAGCCCGATTTTGTCGTTTACCGAAGACAAATTCAGCTAGGATGGAGGCACCAAAGGCCGTCCCAGAAAAGTCAAAACCGGTTGTGCAAGGGAGAGCGTTTGTTGTGAACTCCCAGAGAGCAAGGAACCCGAATGAGGTCATCACGGGTAAGCTTATCATAAACTCTAACGAAGTCTATACTTTATTTGATACCGGTTCTACCCATTCTTTTATTTCTCCTACTTGCGCTCATCGATTAAATTTGATTCCGGAGAAATTAGACTTTGACCTAGCAGTTGAAACTCCATTGGGAGAAACCTTCATTACATCCACGGTTTATAAGTCTTGTTTGGTTCAAGTTGGTACCCACACATTACCTGTCGATCTTATTTCATTAAAAATACTTGCATTTGACGTGATTCTAGGGATTGATTGGTTAACTACTCATCATGCAAAAATTGATTGTTTTCGTAAGGTTGTTAGCTTTCATATTCCTAATCGACCTATTATGCGAATTCAAGCAACCAAACCATTAAAATCAATCGCTGTCATCTCAAGCCATAAAGCTATTCGTTTATTGAAAAACGGATGTCAAGCTTTCTTAGCTCATGTCACAGATCTAAACAAAAATACGTCAGTTTTGAATGATATTTCTATTGTTAATAAATTCCCTGACGTATTCCCTGAAGAACTTCCTGGCCTACCCCCAGAGCGTGAAATTGAATTTTGTATCGACCTTGAACCCGGTACAAAACCCATTTCCAAAGCCCCATATCGAATGGCTCCTATTGAACTTCAGGAGTTAAAGACCCAACTGCAGGAATTGTTAGACATTGGTTTTATTCGTCCTAGTACTTCTCCTTGGGGTGCTCCTGTTCTGTTCGTGAAGAAGAAAGATGGGAGTATGCGACTTTGTATTGATTATCGGGAGTTGAATCATGTCACCATCAAAAATAGGTACCCATTGCCACGTATTGATGACCTGTTTGACCAGTTGCAAGGAGCACAATTCTTTTCAAAGATCGATCTTCGTTCTGGATATCATCAGCTGAAGGTTAGAACTGAGGATATTCCAAAGACGGCTTTTAGAACTCGGTACGGGCATTATGAATTCCTAGTCATGTCCTTTGGATTGACTAATGCTCCTGCTGCCTTCATGGATATGATGAACCGGGTATTCAAGGAATATTTGGATCACTTTGTGGTCGTCTTTATTGATGACATCCTTATTTATTCCAAAAGCCGTGAAGATCATGAGCAACACTTGAGGCTGGTACTCCAAAAGCTTCGTGAATACAAACTTTATGCCAAGTTGAAGAAATGCGAGTTCTGGCTGGAAGAGGTAGCATTCCTTGGGCACGTAGTATCAAGTCGTGGAATATCTGTTGACCCGGCAAAGATTGAAGCTATTCAAAGCTGGGAGCAACCTAAATCAGTGACCGAGGTACGTAGCTTTCTTGGTTTAGCTGGTTATTATCGGAGATTCGTGGAAGGATTTTCTCGAATCGCTACTCCATTAACTCAGCTGACTCGGAAAGATACAAAGTTTGGTTGGAGCGAAGAATGTGAGCAGAGTTTTCAAGAACTCAAGAGGAGACTCATTTCAGCACCTGTTCTAACAATACCATCTGGCTCGGAGGGATTTGTCATCTACAGTGATGCTTCGAGCAAAGGGTTGGGATGCGTTCTCATGCAACATGGAAAAGTCATAGCCTATGCATCAAGACAACTCAAGGAATATGAGAGGAATTATCCTACTCATGATCTAGAGTTGGCAGCTGTTGTCTTTGCACTTAAAATTTGGAGGCATTACTTGTATGGGGAGAAGGTGGAGATCTTTACGGATCATAAAAGTCTCAAATATTTCTTCACTCAAAAGGAACTCAACATGCGACAACGACGTTGGCTTGAACTGTTGAAAGATTATGATCATACCATTCAATACCATCCTGGAAAAGCGAACGTGGTAGCTGACGCATTGAGTAGAAGATCATATGCGGTACAAGTGCAATATTAACAACACAAAGGCCCATTTTGTGTGACTTGCAAAGGATGGAGATAGAGTTAAAGACTCCAGGGACCCATGTGATGATGGCGAATATACGAGTAGAACCGACTTTAATCGATAAAGTTAAAGCTGCTCAAGCTACAGACCTGGAGCTGATGCGTATGAGGAAGAAAGTGCAAGAAGGTTCTATGCCGGAAGCAAGAATCGATGAAGAAGGAATACTTCGAGTCAACTCCAGACTTTGTGTTCCTAACAACCCTGATTTAAAGTATGAAATCATGATGGAGGCGCACAACACACCATTTGCAATCCATCCTGGAAGTACCAAAATGTATCATGATCTTCGTCATACATTTTGGTGGAGCAATATGAAGAGAGAGATAGCGTTGTTTATCTCAAGGTGTCTAACTTGTCAACGAGTCAAAGCGGAGCATCAAGTACCAAAAGGTCCATTGCAACCACTTGAAATTCCAGAATGGAAGTGGGAGCACATTACCATGGATTTCGTTACCGGTCTTCCTAGGGTTTCTCAAGGTATTGATGCGATTTGGGTCATTGTTGATAGATTGACCAAGTCTGCTCATTTCTTACCGATACGAGAAACTTATACACTTGAACGTCTTGCTCGTATGTACATAAACGAGATTGTAAGACTGCATGGTATGCCAGTATCCATAGTTTCTGACCGAGACCCAAGATTCACTTCACGATTTTGGGTTAGTTTACAAAAAGCTATGGGCACGGATTTACGATTTAGTTCAGCATATCATCCTCAGACGGACGGACAATCAGAGAGGACTATTCAAACTCTTGAAGATCTATTAAGACTCTGTGTCTTTGACTTCAAAGGAAGTTGGGACAAGTTCTTACCATTGGTGGAGTTTTCCTACAACAACAGTTATCAAGCAAGTATTGGCATGGCTCCATTCGAAGCATTGTATGGAAGAAAATGTCGTTCTCCAGTATGCTGGGATGAGGTGGGCGAAGCAACGTTGTTGGGACCGGAGTTGGTACGTATGACTACAGAAAAGATTCAAACGATCCGACAACGTATAAAAACCTCACAAGATCGACAAAAGAGTTATGCTGATCTTCATCGAAAGGACGTGGAATTTGATGTAGGAGATCATGTGTTCTTACGTGTTGCTCCATGGAAAGGAGTTACGAGATTTGGAAAGAGAGGAAAGCTCAATCCTCGATTCATCGGTCCATTTTTAATCCTCGATCGAGTAGGAACTGTGGCTTATAGACTCGCTTTACCGCCAAGTATGTCTCGTGTTCATAACGTTTTTCACATATCCATGTTACGCAAATATGTGGAAGACCCGAACCACATTATTGAGTTAGAACCGGACGAAATAGCGGAAGATTTGACGTATGAAGAAGTTCCTGTTCAAATCTTGGATAAGAAGGAACATATTCTACGCTCCAAGGTTATACCTCAAGTCAAAGTTTTGTGGAGAAACCACGATGTTGAGGAAATGACTTGGGAGTTAGAATCTGAAATGAAATCAAGGTATCCTTACCTCTTCGACATACCAGGTATGTACCCTAATTTCGAGGGCGAAATTTCATAAGAAGGGGAGGTTGTAAGACCCCAACTTTTATAAATAAAGATGAATTTTCTATAAATATCATTTTTGAATATTATGGAGTTAATTTGATATAATGTTATAGTTGTGGGTAATATTTATAAATTTTGCAAAGTAAGCAAGTTGTTATAAAATATTCGTTTGGTCGGAAAATATTCTTTTTGTCGGGAATATTCGTACAACGGCACAATCATTGGTGGACCCCACAACGGAATTATTGTCGGATTGAGAAAACGACAAAAATATTTTATTAAAAAATAACGGCGGAAGTTTTACCATTGTTACTGTTGAACTACTCGGTAGTAAAAGTACAGTAATACGTGTGGTTGCATAGTAGCACACGGTATTGATTATTAATGCTTATGTGAGAAGTCACTCAGTTTGATTCATTATTGTCAGTTAATAATATGAATTATTTAGCGATAATGACGTTTTGTTTTATTCGTATTATTAACGTAATAAAACAGAAACATCTTTTTATATAAAACAAAATACTTTATTAAAGTTATTCTATAAATAGAATATATTATATTTTATTTAAAAGATTTTTCTTTAAATATGGACCGTCAGATTAAAGTAATCAATCTGGACCGTTCATGGATTAGTTACTATGCATTCTATTTTTCTATAAATAGCAGCTCATTCCTTCATTATTTCTTACGAATTCACTGAACTCTAGAGAGATAAACTATAGAGAGAAACTATAGAGAAAGAGAAGAAGAGTATTCTGCTACTTAACTACTTCCTTATTTCAGCTCTTCTTTAAAACGGTAAGGGGTGTTATTCTTTCTTATTCATGAAGAGAACTGTTGTTATTCCATTTCTTATTATTCTGTTGGAATAACCTGTATACGCGGTCTACCCTATACTTGGTGACATTCTTCTATTATTCTGTTGGAACATCCTGTCTGTGTGTTTTACACCGGACCTGGTTCCGTTTTGTTATTATTCTGTTGGAACATCCTGTCTGTGTGTTTTACACCGGACCTGGTTCCGTTTATTATTCTGTTGGAACATCCTGTCTGTGTGTTTTACACCGGACCTGGTTCCGTTTTATTATTATTCTGTTGGAATATCCTGTCTGTGTGTTTTACGCCGGACCTGGTTCCATTATTTATTATTCTGTCGGAATATCCTGTCTGTGCGTTTACGCCGGACCTGGTTCCATTATTTATTATTCTATTGGAATAACCTGTCTGTGCGGTCTATCGCATGCATGGTGATTTCTTTTGTTATTCCATTCTTTATTGTACTCAGTTGGTTAAGTTTTGACTTCTATACTCCATGAAATTTGTGGAATATCCTTGATAGTTGCGTTTCATCCAGTATCTTTTCATGAAAATATTCTTCTAAGCATTCTTGAATTTTACTCCACAATGCAGTATCATGTTGACAATTTGGACGTTGTTAATTCTTGGATAAATTAATTCTTGAACTTGTTTTATTGAATTCTTATATCATTGTCATCATCCTCATGTTTATAAAATGTTGAAAGTCATCTGTGGCCGTAGTGCATAGATGGACTTGGTATGATTATGACCAGGGATTATTCGGTATAATCATGACCGTAATGTTACAAATGATGTGGTAAAAGTCCTCATTGGCCCGTAGTGCATTGATGGACAGTTGTTGGCATGATCATGACCATTAATGAATATACGAATATCCTTGGCCGTAGTGCAGGGGTGATTCGATGATGTGGATTATTTTATTAAGCTGAGTCTCAGCGATCACAGTGTTGGAAAATCTTTTAAATCATAAAAGATAGTAGAGTTTATTTTCTACTTGACTCTTTTAATGGATTGCTTGTTCCGCTGTTAAAACTTGATGTCTATTATATTTTATCAGTTTAACATTGTTGAAGGCTAATGATAATTTATTCTGCATTATCTTAGTCATAATATTTCTTACTGGGCTAGTTGAGCTCACCCTTTCTTTCACTGTTCTCTTCAGGAAATGAGAACGTAGCTGGGGCAAGTCGGGAAACGGAGTGATGGTTCGAATGATAGTATTAGTTAGTAGTCCTCACTATTCTATGTAATAGTGTGTTAATAAATGTAATGAGGACTCCTTTTGAGTATGAATACTCTCTAGAATATAATATTTGTATTCAAACTCGCAGTTTATGTTTTGTTGTATTGTATACGACAGTTGTATTAGTAGGTTGTAATTGTATTCAGTACTTTGTATCTGACGACCCAAGATGGGTAATGTATACCTAATTTTGGGGGCGTCACAAGTAGTGTAAAGTTGAATTGTTGACTGGTATGATCATGACCCTTGAATTTATAATTGAATATCTTTAGCTTAAGTGCAAAGGTGAAATGATCAACATGGTTATAATTATTGTTTATATAAATTCTGAAATGATTATATATTTCTTTGAGATATTAATATCTTTGGCATGTAGTGCGAAGATGAACTGTTGTTGAATATCTTTGGCCCGTAGTGCAAAGATGGTTTTTTGATGAATATCTTTGGCCGTAGTGCGAAGATGGATTTATTAGCATGATTATGAACATGAACTGTGATTTGGTATAACCGTGATCTTTGACGTTTCAGGTAAAGACAGGTGATGATAATATTCTTCGTCTTGGGTGCGAAGAAAAATTTAGAGTCACAATTATGATTATGAGTTATTCATATAATTGTGAAAAGGAACTGTTGATTAATGTTACAGGGATAAAACATTATTGGTGGACTTTTAATGTGGAGAAGATAATAGACTTTATGGTCTATTTGACTCTTCTAATGGATTGCATGTTCCGCTGCAACTATGGTTGAAATTTTTTATCATCTACCATATGTTCTAAATCTCTGATTTATTATTGATGAAGACTATTGATAATTTATTTATCTTTAGTCATGATATTCTTTACTGGGCTAGTTGTGCTCACCCTTTTGCTTCACAATTTCTTTCAGGTAATAAGAGTGTAGCTGGGTCGGGCGAGGGTAACGGAGAAATAGAACGGTGGTCATCATTTAGTAGTTATATTTGGTGAAGAAAATAGGGTGAGGCGAACCCAACGTTGGAAGGGTGTTTTGCCACTATAATACAAGATGTCTAACGACATACAACCTCGTGTCATCATAGGACATGATTGTGCATATCCGCTTGCCGAGTATATCTACAAGCACTACCTATATAATCTTGGTGTTTGTTTGAGGTATAATTCTCAATTAGAGACAGTGGAGATAATGATAAGTCAAGAGAAGACTCACCATTGGGAAGAATATGATAGTAATCTTCTCGTTTTTCTTTGGGGTCTATTGGGTCAACCAAGGATAATTCTGTGGCCATATGATATCTATCATAACCTAGACGCATGGCCTCCCATGTACGAAGGTTTCCTTGAGCACTTCCCAAAGATTCTAATTTTCAAAACAGTTTTTGACTATACCTTTATGTAAGGTACCACTGTAAGGTGCTGTCCACTGATGGGACGTGAGTATATATTTGTATCCAAACTCACAGCATATGTGTTGTTGTATTTTGCACGACAATTGTTGTAATAAAGTTACAGTTGTTTTCTGTACCATGTATTTGGCGACTCAGAAAAGGTTGGATGGAATGGACCTATTTTGGGGTCGTTACATTTGGTATCAGAGCTTAGGGATATGATCTCTGGTGGAGATCGGAGAATAGGACTAGGAGGGGAGAGATGAGTAAATTCTTCGCTAGTGTGTCCTGCCTAAGCTTATTGTTGGTCAGTCATAATATCGGGATATTATGTGATATGTTAATTTGTTAAATTAACCCTTGTTTTGAAGCTGTATTCTAGAAAGATATTTGAAATACAGGAGATGAGCAATGGAGAAATCATGATGACAAGAAAGATGGAATCTGAAATAAAAGCAAGGTATTTTCAACTCTTTGAAATACCAGGTACGTAAATTTCGGGGACGAAATTTCATAAGGAGGGGAGATTGTAAGACCCCGAATTTTATGAAATAAAAGTATTCAATTTTTCTTATAATTACAATTTAGTAAATGGTTAAATTGATAAAAAAAATTAAAGTTATGGGTGAAATGTGAAAATTGTTCAAAATAAGCAAGTGGTTATAAAATAATCATTGTTGTCGGGAAAAATTCGTTTGGTTGTGGAATATTCTTTCTATCGGGAAATATTCGTACGACGGCGCAGCTATTTGTGGGCCCCATAACGAATAACTGTCGGGTGAAGAAAACGACAAATTTGAGTTTTTACAAATAACGGCGTAGTTGTTACCGTTAACACTGTTGGAATACCCGATGGTTAAAATACAGTAATACGCGTTATTGCACAGTAGCACACGGTATTGCACAGTATTTTTGAAATTATTGATTCTTACGTAAGAAGGCACTACTCAATAATTGTTACAGTAATTACTGTTCAATATTTTATTTTATTGATTCAATAATTGCTGCGTTGATATTTTATATTATTATTGTTTCAATAATTGTTGCTGCACAGTATTTTCTATTATCAGATCAATAATTCATATTATTTGAATAATATTATTAGATAACATTATTGGCAATGTCTAGAAAGTTCTGTCTAAGGAGAGGTTTGGTCATCTAATTGCGCGCTAGTAAGGAGAAATTCTTATTGGAAAGCCCCCTCTTTCCTGGGAACGGCCTGGTTGTCATAAATGTGATTCTGTAATATTATTTGTGAATAATTAATTATTGATTCATATGATAAGGAAATATTTATTTTATGTGGATATAAATAAGGGATATATTTTTGTGGTTAAAAATGAAGGAGTTAATGTTGAGGTATTTTATCCGTATTTTTGTCGGAATGGAGGTATAAAAAAAATAGGATTTTTGAGATATTTTGCGGGTGTTATAATTTTTAATCCGACCGTTGGATCGTGGTAATTTTTGGATATGTTATACATATATAAGTTGAGTATATGTCCACAAATTTTGAACCGTTAAAAATGAATGTATGATTTATTATGAATTTTACGAGATGACTGGTTCAAAAATTGTTAAATTTTTAGAGTTTATCATTTTGGTGGAAAATTCTAGAATTGGTGGGCCCCACTTGTGGTTGGTGAAGAAATGTGCTGAATTATATTTCAAATGTGGTGGGTGGGAATAGTAGCAGGTAAAGCCATCAGGTTGCAGGTCAAACCTACCAAAATTTTCCTATAAATAGAGGGCTAAGTTAGAATTGAAAATCACACCAGAAACATAAGCTTTCTCTCTTTCTCTCTCTATATTATGAAGCATATTTTGTGAGTTTTTAGATACTTGGTGAGTTGCTATTCATCAGTGCAAGTTTCCTTCAGCATCATATCCGATATCCAGTCAGAAGTACTGCTCTTTTGAGGTAAGGGATAGTAAGGGATAGTAAGGGATAGTAAGGGATTTTAAGAGTTGTTATGTTTTTCAGTTTCGTAATTTTTCTGAACTTCAAAAATTCTGGAAAAATTTGAAATGATATTTTGATGAGTTTTATTGATTGTGTCCAAAAATGGTGATTTTTGGATGTATAGATTGAGAGTTATGAATTTTATGAGAAAAGACTATTTTAAAAGTAACTGCTTATAATTTCTTGTGGTTAACTCTAAAATTGATGAAATTTTTATTGGGAGTACATGTATATGATGAAAGTATACTCTGTTAATTTCAGAATTTTTGGACAAAAGTACAATTTTTGATAAATGTCTAAATATTCGGCTGTTTTGACCATATGAAAAATAGTAAATGACTTTTAAAAATTCTGAGAAAAATATATGTTCAATATGGGAATATATTCTGATAAATCCCAGAAAAGAAATATTTTTGGAACTGATTTGGTATTTTTCATGAAAATGGACAAGTTATGAGAAAATAAATTAAATATGTTATGTGAAGTAAGAAAATTGGAAAATAGGATTTTATGGCTTGAGAATCTTATATGAGGTATATGCAGATTTTTGATGAGGGTTTTGGCTATTGATGATAAAATCTTAAGAGTTGACATTTTATGATGATTAAATACATTAATTAGTAAAGTGTAAACAATTTAAATAAATTATTTATAAGCTTAAGAAATGTTATTCTTTCAATATCATTATACCGAAATATTGGTATAGATTTTATTGTGGAATTTCTACCTTTTTGAGTCGAGGTTACTATTCACGAGTTATTATTCACGAGTTACTATTCATGAGTTACTATTCACGAGTTACTATTCACGACAAAATTGGTTTCTTTTTCTAACCAAATTATAGTTGATTTATGAATATTACTCTTGAGATTAAATCTATATGTTGATTATATTGATTTTATTATCATATATAATATTTTTATAACCCTAATGATGATATTTCTCTTTGACTTGAGTGTAAAGATGGGTAGATTTCTGGTATGATCATGACTATGGGTTCTCTTTGGCCAGTAGTGCAAAGTTGAATTGTTGACTGGTATGATCATGACCCTTGAATTTATAATTGAATATCTTTAGCTTAAGTACAAAGGTGAAATGATCAACATGGTTATAATTATTGTTTATATAAATTCTGAAATGATTATATATTTCTTTGAGATATTAATATCTTTGGCATGTAGTGCGAAGATGAACTGTTGTTGAATATCTTTGGCCCGTAGTGCAAAGATGGTTTATTGATGAATATCTTTGGCCGTAGTGCGAAGATGGATTTATTAGCATGATTATGAACATGAACTGTGATTTGGTATAACCGTGATCTTTGACGTTTCAGGTAAAGACAGGTGATGATAATATTCTTCGTCTTGGGTGCGAAGAAAAATTTAGAGTCACAATTATGATTATGAGTTATTCATATAATTGTGAAAAGGAACTGTTGATTAATGTTACAGGGATAAAACATTATTGGTGGACTTTTAATGTGGAGAAGATAATAGACTTTATGGTCTATTTGACTCTTCTAATGGATTGCATGTTCCGCTGCAACTATGGTTGAAATTTTTTATCATCTACCATATGTTCTAAATCTCTGATTTATTATTGATGAAGACTATTGATAATTTATGTAAGACCCCAACTTATTAATGAATAAAATCAAATTTTCTCTAAATATTATTGTGAATAATAAGGGGTTAATTTGATATAATACTTTGGTTATGGGTGAAATGTGCAAATTTTGCAAAATAAGCAAGTGGTTATAAAATATTTATTTTTGGTCGGTGAATATTCGGTTGGTCGTGGAATATTCTTGCTGTCGGGGAATATTCGTACGACGACGCAGCCTTGTGTGGGCCCCATAACGGAAAGCGATTGGATGAAAAAACGACAAGTATAAGTTGTTTATAAATAACGGCGTAGTTGTTACCGTTAATACTGTTGGAATACCCGGTGGTTAAAATACAGTAGCACACGGTATTGCACCAATTATTGATTCTTACGTAAGAAGGCACTACTCAATAATTGTTACAGTAGTTATTATTCAATATTTTATTTTATTGATTCAATAATTGCTGCGTTGATATTTTATATTATTGTTGTTTCAATAATTGTTGCTGCACAGTATTTTCATTTATCAGATCAATAATTCATATTATTTGAATAATATTATTAGATAACATTATTGGCAATGTCTAGAAAGTTCTGTCTAAGGAGAGGTTTGGTCATCTAATTGCGCGCCAGTAAGGAGAAATCCTTATTGGAAAGCCCCCTCTTTCCTGGGAACGGCCTGGTTGTCATAAATGTGATTCTGTAATATTATTTGTGAATAATTAATTATTGATTCATATGATAAGGAAATATTTATTTTATGTGGATATAAATGAGGGATATATTTTTGTGGTTAAAAATGAAGGAGTTAATGTTGAGGTTTTTGTCAGTATTTTTGTCGGAATGGAGGTATTAAAAATCAGGGTTTTTGAGATAGTTTGCGGGGGTTATAATTTTTAATCCGACCGTTGGATCGTGGTAATTTTTGGATATGTTATACATATATAAGTTGAGTATATGTCCACAAATTTTGAACCGTTAAAAATGAACGTATGATTTATTATGAATTTTACAAGATGACTGGTTCAGAAATTGTTGAATTTTCGGAGTTTATCATTTTGGTGGAAAATTCTAGAATTGGTGGGCCCCACTTGTGGTTGGTGAAGAAATGTGCTGAATTATATTTCAAATGTGGTGGGTGGGAATAGTAGCAGGTAAAGCCATCAGGTTGCAGGTCAAACCTACCAAAATTTTCCTATAAATAGAGGGCTAAGTTAGAATTGAAAATCACACCAGAAACAAGTTTTCTCTCTTTCTCTCTCTAGATTATTGAGTGTATTTTGTGAGTATTTAGATACTTTGAGAGTTTCTATTCATCAGAGCAAGTTTCTTTCAGCCTTATACCGGTATTCCGACCAGAAGTACTGATATTTTGAGGTAAGGGATATTATTTTCTTCTTAATGATATTATTTTCTTCAATATCATTATGCTGAAATATTGATATGAGTTTTTATCAAATTTGGAACTTTTTGTGTCGGGGGTTACTATTCACGTATACGGCACTATTCACGTATACGGCACTATTCACGAATACGGCACTATTCACCGAAAAATAAAATTTTCCCTTTTTGTCCAAGATGTCTATTATGGTTACTATCTTTGATTGTATCCATGTTTTGATCTTTATTTTTGAATTCTGCTTCACAATTGATTATTATGAAGTATTATTGATCTTGGATAAACTGTTATACGAATCCCTAATATTTGTCCTTCTGTCTCACTGGATTCGTTCTCTTTAAGATATTTTTCATCATCCTCAGTCCTAAATGATGATATTACTGAATATCTTTGGCCTGTAGTGCAAAGATGTATAATTACTTGATGAATATCTTTGGCCTGTAGTGCAAAGATGAACAGGTGTTGAGATGAACATGACCGACTGGTGATACAAATGAATATCTTTGGCCTGTAGTGCAAAGATGAATATTTGGTTAAAGATGATTATTAATTGATGTTACAGGGATAAAATATTGATGATGGACTTTTAAATCTTAGAAGATAGTAGAATTCTTTCTCTACTTGACTCTTCTAATGGTTTGCTGTTTCCGCTGCAGTTGTTGATCTAAAACTTGTTGTCGATTATATTCTATCAGATTTTTCCCTGTTGAAGACTAACGATAATTTGTTTGTATATTATCTTAGTCATAATATTCTTTACTGGGCTAGTTGAGCTCACCCTTTTCCTTTTTGTTCCATTTTTCTTCTCAGGAGGTGAGAACATAGCAGGATCTAGTCGGGGTATGGAGTGATGGTTCTAGAAAGATGTTTTAGCAGTCCTCACTATTTCTGTAAAATAGTGTTTGAATAATTGTAATGAGGATTTATTTGAGTGTGATATTGTCTAGAAGACAATATTTGTATTTAAACTCACAGTATATGTGTTGTCGTATTTTGCACGACAATTGTATTATTGAAGTTGTAGTTTTTTTCTGTACCATGTATTTGGCGACTCAGAATGGGTGTTGTATACCTATTTTGGGGGCGTCACAGTTGGTATCAGAGCTTAGGGATATGATCCCTGGCTGAGATGTGAGACAAGAACTAGGAGGGGAGAGACGGGGAATTCCTTCACTAGTATGACTTGACTAAGTTTATTTGGTGTTTATTTGGTCGGTCAGAGTATAGGGATAATATATGACATGACTATTAACCCTTGTTTTATGGCAGTATTTAAGAATGGCAGCTGAGAACGTTAATAATGGAGTAAATCAGACCGTGGAGACACCTTTGATCACTACCCAGGGGAACGTGCAACAGGAAGGCAATATTCCTCCTGTAAACAACGTTACGAGCAAACGATGAATGATGGAATGTTTAGGAGCTTTTTGCAGTTCATGCAAAATCAGACGAGGGGGACTCGTGTGCAGAATACGGGTGGAAATGATAACAACGCGCGGTTTGTCACAGCTAAGCAGTTCAAAGAATTGGGACCACCAGAATTTAAGGGAAAGCCGGATCCGATCATGGCGGAAACGTGGGTCAAGCAAATTACCAAGATATTCGATGTCTTGGGATGCACGGAGGAACAGAAGGTTCCATTCGCCACCTTTATGTTCCGCGGTGAGGCAGACTACTGGTGGGAGTCTGTGAAGCGTACCCAGCCTGACGCACTCAACATGTCCTGGGAAACATTTCAAAAACTGTTCAATGACAAGTACTTTCCTGAAAGTATTCGTCATATGAAGGAGGTTGAGTTTATTAGACTGGAACAAAACAACATGACGGTGTCCCAGTACGAGGCGAAGTTTGCAGAGTTATCCAGGTTTGCACCTCATTTGGTCGAAAATGAGGAACGAATGACAAGGATGTTTCTGAGAGGTCTAAAACCCGAGATTCGGCAATATCTTATCTCTCATAAATTTTCTTTATATTCAGATGTTGTAAACAGGGCTCAATTATTAGAGCGAGATAATGAGTATGTGCAACCGAGGGACCACAACCAGGGTCATACCGGTGGCGGCAGTCATCGAAGCAATGAAAACCAGCAGGGAGGAAAACATTCGGACAAAAGCGGTAACCACTCTGGTGGTAATCGTGGTCGTGATAATAGAAGGAGCGAGTCGGGAGGAGATTTCAAGAAGAGAAGGTACAACAATGATAACGTGAAGACGTCAGCACAAACATCAACTGTTTCTAGGGGAGGAGAACGACCACCGGTCGTATGTTACAAATGTGGGAAAGAGGGACATATCAGCCCAAACTGCCCACAACAATCCAAGGTATGTTATAACTGTGGAAAGGAAGGTCATATAGCTCGAGAGTGTTCTGTAGCAAAACCAAGTTCAGCGGGGATGGTGACTCCAAAAGTTGTCCCGGATAAGTCGAAATCAGCGGTTCCTGGAAGGGCGTTTGTCGTGACTGGCCAAAACGCGAGAAACCCGAACGAGGTGATCACGGGTAAGCTAATCTAAATTCTTGCGAAGTTTATACTTTACTAGATACCGGTTCTACCCATTCTTTTATCTCTCCTGCTTGTGCTCAACGTTTAAACTTGACTCCGGAGAAATTGGACTTTAACTTATCTGTTGAAACTCCGTTGGGTGAAACCTTCGTTACATCTACATTTATAAATCTTGTTTGATCCAAGTTGGCACTATCACATTACCTGTTGACCTTATCTCTTTAAAGATACTTGCTTTTGATGTGATTTTAGGAATTGATTGGTTAACCACTCATCATGCCAAAATTGATTGCTTTCGTAAGGTTGTTAGTTTTCATATTCCTAAGCAACCTGTTATTCAAATTCAAGCAACCAAACCATTGAAGTCAAACTTTTTCATATCAAGCCGTAAAGTCATTCGTTTATTGAAAAAACGGATGTCAAGCTTTCTTAGCTATGTCATGGACTTGAACAAAAATACGTCAGATTTGAGTGATATTTCTGTTGTTTGTTTCCTGACGTATTTCCTGAAAAATTTCTTGGCTTACTTCCAAAGTGTGATATTGAATTTTGTATCGACTTTGAACCCGGTACAAAACTCATTTCTAAAATCTCATATTGAATAGCTCCTATTGAACTTCAGGAGTTAAAAACCCAACTATAGAAGTTGGTACCTGAGCCTATATCTGGTGACTTCCTTTGCGGAATGCACTGAAGCCAAACTCTCTGTAGGGACGCCATATTCGTACGATAGTAAACTGATAGGTGTCATTGTGACGTGCTATCCAAGGTTGGGATATGAGTCACAGTTGAGAGCAATCTAAGTCAGTAATCGAAGTACGTAGCTTTCTGGGCTTAGCTGGTTATTATCGGAGATTTGTGGAAGGATTTTCTCGAATCGCTACTCCGTTAACTCAGCTGACTCGGAAAGATACAAAATTCGTATGGAGTGAGGAATGCGAGAAGAGTTTCCAAGAACTCAAGAGGAGACTCATTTCGGCACCTGTTCTGACAATACCATCTGGTTCGGATGGATTTGTTATCTACAGCGATGCTTCAGGCAAAGGGTTAGGATGTGTTCTCATGCAACATGGGAAAGTCATAGCCTATGCCTCACGACAACTCAAAGAATATGAGAGGAATTATCCTACTCATGATTTGGAGTTGGCAGCAGTCGTTTTTGCGTTGAAGATCTGGAGACACTACCTTATGGGGAGAAAGTGGAGATCTATACAGATCATAAAAGCCTCAAATATTTCTTCACCCAAAAGGAACTCAACATGCGGCAGCGACGTTGGCTCGAGCTGTTGAAAGATTACGATCATACCATCCAATACATCCTGGAAAAGCAAACGTAGTAGCTGACGCATTGAGTAGAAGATCATATGCGGGTACGAGTGCAATGTTTTTAACACAAAGGCCCATTTTGTATGACTTGCAAAGGATGGAGATAGAGATGAAGGCTCCAAGTACCCACATGATGATATCAAATATACGAGTAGAACCGACTTTAATCGATAAAGTTAAAGCTGCTCAAGCTACGGATATAGAGCTGATGCGTATGAAGAAGAAAGTGCAAGAAGGTGCTATTCCAGAAGCAAGAATCGATGAAGAAGGAATACTTCGAGTCAACTCCAGACTTTGTGTTCCTAACGATTTTGACTTGAAGCATAGAATAATGATGGAGGCACACAACACACCGTTTGCAATCCATCCTGGGAGTACCAAAATGTATCACGATCTTCGACATACATTTTGGTGGAGCAATATGAAAAGAGAGATCGCGGAGTTTATCTCGAGATGTTTAACTTGTCAACGTGTAAAAGCGGAGCATCAAGTACCAAAGGGTCCATTGCAACCACTTGAGATCCCGAAATGGAAGTGGGAACACATTACTATGGATTTTGTTACGGGTCTTCCCAAGGTTTCTCAAGGCATAGATGCGATTTGGGTTATTGTTGATAGATTAACCAAGTCCGCTCATTTCTTGCCGATACGTGAGACTTATTCCCTTGAACGTCTTGCTAGTATGTACGTGAACGAGATTGTGAGATTGCATGGCATGCCAGTATCCATAGTTTCGGATCGTGACCCAAGATTCACTTCACGATTTTGGGTTAGCTTGCAGAAAGCTATGGGCACGGATTTACGATTCAGTTCAGCATACCATCCTCAAACGGACGGACAATCAGAGAGGACTATTCAAACTCTTGAAGATCTATTAAGACTTTGTGTCTTAGATCTCAAAGGGAGTTGGGATAAGTACCTACCATTGGTGGAATTCTCCTACAACAACAGTTATCAGGCGAGCATAGGTATGGCTCCATTTGAGGCGTTGTATGGAAGAAAATGTCGTTCTCCAGTATGCTGGGACGAGGTGGGTGAAGCAACATTGTTGGGACCAGAATTGGTACGCATTACTACAGAGAAGATCCAAACGATTCGACAACGTATACAAACGGCACAGGATCGACAAAAGAGTTATGCGGATCTTCATCGGAAGGACGTGGAATTTAATATTGGGGATCATGTATTATTACGTGTTGCACCATGGAAGGGAGTTACAAGATTTGGGAAGAGAGGAAAGCTCAATCCAAGATTTGTTGGTCCATTTGAGATTCTTGAGCGAATAGGAAATGTGGCATATAGACTCGCATTACCTCCAAGCATGTCTCGTGTTCATAATGTTTTTCACATATCTATGCTTCGTAAATATGTTAAAGACCCGAACCACATTATTGAGTTAGAACCAGACGAGATAGCTGAAGATTTAACGTACGAGGAGGTACCTGTTAAGATCTTGGATAGGAAAGAGCATGTCCTACGCACGAAGGTTATACCACAAGTTAAGGTTTTGTGGAGAAACCATGCTATTGAAGAAATGACCTGGGAGTTGGAATCAGAAATGAAAGCGAGGTATCCTCACCTTTTTGAAACATCAGGTACGTACGTCAATTTCGAGGACGAAATTTCATAAGGAGGGGAGGTTGTAAGACCCCAACTTATTAATGAATAAAATCAAATTTTCTCTAAATATTATTGTGAATAATAAGGGGTTAATTTGATATAATACTTTGGTTATGGGTGAAATGTGCAAATTTTGCAAAATAAGCAAGTGGTTATAAAATATTTATTTTTGGTCGGTGAATATTCGGTTGGTCGTGGAATATTCTTGCTGTCGGGGAATATTCGTACGACGACGCAGCCTTGTGTGGGCCCCATAACGGAAAGCGATTGGATGAAGAAAACGACAAGTATAAGTTGTTTATAAATAACGGCGTAGTTGTTACCGTTAATACTGTTGGAATACCCGGTGGTTAAAATACAGTAGCACACGGTATTGCACCAATTATTGATTCTTACGTAAGAAGGCACTACTCAATAATTGTTACAGTAGTTATTATTCAATATTTTATTTTATTGATTCAATAATTGCTGCGTTGATATTTTATATTATTGTTGTTTCAATAATTGTTGCTGCACAGTATTTTCATTTATCAGATCAATAATTCATATTATTTGAATAATATTATTAGATAACATTATTGGCAATGTCTAGAAAGTTCTGTCTAAGGAGAGGTTTGGTCATCTAATTGCGCGCCAGTAAGGAGAAATCCTTATTGGAAAGCCCCCTCTTTCCTGGGAACGGCCTGGTTGTCATAAATGTGATTCTGTAATATTATTTGTGAATAATTAATTATTGATTCATATGATAAGGAAATATTTATTTTATGTGGATATAAATGAGGGATATATTTTTGTGGTTAAAAATGAAGGAGTTAATGTTGAGGTTTTTGTCAGTATTTTTGTCGGAATGGAGGTATTAAAAATCAGGGTTTTTGAGATAGTTTGCGGGGGTTATAATTTTTAATCCGACCGTTGGATCGTGGTAATTTTTGGATATGTTATACATATATAAGTTGAGTATATGTCCACAAATTTTGAACCGTTAAAAATGAACGTATGATTTATTACGAATTTTACAAGATGACTGGTTCAGAAATTGTTGAATTTTCGGAGTTTATCATTTTGGTGGAAAATTCTAGAATTGGTGGGCCCCACTTGTGGTTGGTGAAGAAATGTGCTGAATTATATTTCAAATGTGGTGGGTGGGAATAGTAGCAGGTAAAGCCATCAGGTTGCAGGTCAAACCTACCAAAATTTTCCTATAAATAGAGGGCTAAGTTAGAATTGAAAATCACACCAGAAACAAGTTTTCTCTCTTTCTCTCTCTAGATTATTGAGTGTATTTTGTGAGTATTTAGATACTTTGAGAGTTTCTATTCATCAGAGCAAGTTTCTTTCAGCCTTATACCGGTATTCCGACCAGAAGTACTGATATTTTGAGGTAAGGGATATTATTTTCTTCTTAATGATATTATTTTCTTCAATATCATTATGCTGAAATATTGATATGAGTTTTTATCAAATTTGGAACTTTTTGTGTCGGGGGTTACTATTCACGTATACGGCACTATTCACGTATACGGCACTATTCACGAATACGGCACTATTCACCGAAAAATAAAATTTTCCCTTTTTGTCCAAGATGTCTATTATGGTTACTATCTTTGATTGTATCCATGTTTTGATCTTTATTTTTGAATTCTGCTTCACAATTGATTATTATGAAGTATTATTGATCTTGGATAAACTGTTATACGAATCCCTAATATTTGTCCTTCTGTCTCACTGGATTCGTTCTCTTTAAGATATTTTTCATCATCCTCAGTCCTAAATGATGATATTACTGAATATCTTTGGCCTGTAGTGCAAAGATGTATAATTACTTGATGAATATCTTTGGCCTGTAGTGCAAAGATGAACAGGTGTTGAGATGAACATGACCGACTGGTGATACAAATGAATATCTTTGGCCTGTAGTGCAAAGATGAATATTTGGTTAAAGATGATTATTAATTGATGTTACAGGGATAAAATATTGATGATGGACTTTTAAATCTTAGAAGATAGTAGAATTCTTTCTCTACTTGACTCTTCTAATGGTTTGCTGTTTCCGCTGCAGTTGTTGATCTAAAACTTGTTGTCGATTATATTCTATCAGATTTTTCCCTGTTGAAGACTAACGATAATTTGTTTGTATATTATCTTAGTCATAATATTCTTTACTGGGCTAGTTGAGCTCACCCTTTTCCTTTTTGTTCCATTTTTCTTCTCAGGAGGTGAGAACATAGCAGGATCTAGTCGGGGTATGGAGTGATGGTTCTAGAAAGATGTTTTAGCAGTCCTCACTATTTCTGTAAAATAGTGTTTGAATAATTGTAATGAGGATTTATTTGAGTGTGGATATTGTCTAGAAGACAATATTTGTATTTAAACTCACAGTATATGTGTTGTCGTATTTTGCACGACAATTGTAATAATAAAGTTGTAGTTATTTTCTGTACCATGTATTTGGCGACTCAGAATGGGTTGGATGGATTGGACCTATTTTGGGGGCGTCACAATTTATTTATCTTTAGTCATGATATTCTTTACTGGGCTAGTTGTGCTCACCCTTTTGCTTCACAATTTCTTTCAGGTAATAAGAGTGTAGCTGGGTCGGGCGAGGGTAACGGAGAAATAGAACGGTGGTCATCATTTAGTAGTTATATTTGGTGAAGAAAATAGGGTGAGGCGAACCCAACGTTGGAAGGGTGTTTTGCCACTATAATACAAGATGTCTAACGACATACAACCTCGTGTCATCATAGGACATGATTGTGCATATCCGCTTGCCGAGTATATCTACAAGCACTACCTATATAATCTTGGTGTTTGTTTGAGGTATAATTCTCAATTAGAGACAGTGGAGATAATGATAAGTCAAGAGAAGACTCACCATTGGGAAGAATATGATAGTAATCTTCTCGTTTTTCTTTGGGGTCTATTGGGTCAACCAAGGATAATTCTGTGGCCATATGATATCTATCATAACCTAGACGCATGGCCTCCCATGTACGAAGGTTTCCTTGAGCACTTCCCAAAGATTCTAATTTTCAAAACAGTTTTTGACTATACCTTTATGTAAGGTACCACTGTAAGGTGCTGTCCACTGATGGGACGTGAGTATATATTTGTATCCAAACTCACAGCATATGTGTTGTTGTATTTTGCACGACAATTGTTGTAATAAAGTTACAGTTGTTTTCTGTACCATGTATTTGGCGACTCAGAATAGGTTGGATGGAATGGACCTATTTTGGGGTCGTTACATATTTCTTTGAGATATGATATATTTGGCCTGTAGTGCAAATATGAATTGTTGATGAATATCTTTGGCATGTAGTGCAAAGATGGCCTGTTGATGAATATCTTTGGCCTGTAGTGCAAAGATGAACTGTTGTTGAATATCTTTGGCCCGTAGTGCAAAGATGGTTTGTTGATGAATATCTTTGGCCCGTAGTGCAAAGATGGATTTGTTAGTATGATTATAAACAGGAACTGTGATTTGGTATAACCATGATCTTTGATGTTTCAGGTAAAGACAGGTGATGAAAATATTCTTCGTCCTGGGTGCGAAGAAAAATTTATAGTCACAATTATGATTATGAGTTATTCATATGATTGTGGAAAGGAACTGTTGAGTGATGTTACATGGATAAAATATTGTTGGTGGATTTTTAACATGGAGAAGATAATAGACTTTATAGTCTATTTGACTCTTCTAATGGATTGCTCGTTCCGCTGTAACTATGGTTGAAATTTTTATCATTTACCATATGTTCTAAATCTCTGATTTATTGTTAATGAAGGCTATTGATAATTGAATTATCTTTAGTCATGATATTCTTTACTGAGCTAGTTATGCTCACCCTTTTGCTTCACAATTCCTTTCAGGTAATAAGAGTGTAGCTGGGTCGAGCGGGGGTAACAAGGGAATAGAACGGTGGTCATCATTTAGTAGTTATATTTGGTGAAGAAAATAGGGTGAGGCGAACCCAACGTTGGAAGGGTGTTTTGTCACTATCATACAAGATGTCTAATGACATACAACCTCGTGTCATCATAAGACAGGGTTGTGCTCATCCACTTGCTGAGTATATCTATGGGCACTACCTATATAATCTTGGTGTTTGTTTGAAGTATAATTCTCAATTAGAGACAGTGGAGATAATGATAAGTCAAGAGAAAACTCACCATTGGGAAGAATATGATAGTAATCTTTTCGTTTTTCTTTGGGGTCTATTGGGTCAACCAAGGATAATTCTGTGGCCATATGATATCTATCATAACCTAGATGCGTGGCCTCCCATGTACGAAGGTTTCCTTGAGCACTTCCCAAAGATTCTAATTTCTAAAACAGTTTTTGACTATACCTTTATGTAAGGAGTTATTGTGAGGTGATGTCCACGGTTGGAACATGAGTCACATTTGGTATATATTTGTATCCAAACTCACAGCATATGTGTTGTTGTATTTTGCACGACAATTGTTGTAATAAAGTTGTAGTTGTTTTCTGTACCATGTATTTGGCGACTCAGAATAGGTTGGATGGAATGAACCTATTTTGGGGTTGTTACATGTTCATCTTTGCACTACTGGCCAAAGATATTCAACAACATGTCATCTTTACACTACGGGCCAAAGATATTCATCAACAATTCATCTTTGCACTACAGGCCAAAGATATTCCTCAACAGTTCATATTTGCACTACGGCCAAATATATTCATCAACAGTTCATATTTGCACTACAGACCAAATATATTAATATCTCAAAGAAATATATAATCATTTCAGAATTTATATAAACAATAGTTATAACCATGTTGATCAATTCACCTTTGCACTTAAGCTAAAGATATTCACTTATAAATTCAATGGTCATGATCATACCAGTCAACAATTCAACTTTGCACTACTGGCCAAAGAGAACCCATAGTCATGATCATACCAGAAATCTACCCATTTTTACACTCAAGTCAAAGAGAAATATCATCATTAGGGTTATAAAAATGTTTTATATGATAATAAAATCAATATAATCAATATATAGATTTAATCTCAAGAGTAATATTCATAAACCAACTATAATTTGGTTAGAAAAAGAAACTAATTTTGTCGTGAATAGTAACTCGTGAATAGTAACTCATGAATAGTAAATTCGACACAAAAATATAGAAATTCTACAATAAATTACATACCAATATTTCGGTATAATGATATTGAAAGAATAACATCATTATGAAGAATATAATATTCCTTAATATCCCTTACTATCCCTTACCTCAAAAGTGCAGTATTTCTGACTGGAATGCAAAGCCGAAGGAAACTTGCACTGAATAGCAACTCTCAAAGTATCTAAATACTCACAAAATATGCTTCATAATATAGAGAGAGAAAGAGAGAAAGCTTATGTTTCTGGTGTGATTTTCAATTCTAACTTAACTCTCTATTTATAGGAAAATGTTAGCACGCCGAAGCAGACTTAACCTGCAACCTGATGGCTTTACCTGCTACTATTCCCACCCACCACATTTGAATAAAAATCTCAGCACATTTCTTCACCAACCAAGAGTGGAGCCCACCAATTCTAGAATTTTCCACCAAAATGATTAACTCCGAAAATTCAACAATTTCTGAACCAGTCATCTCGTAAAATTCATAACAAATCATACGTTCATTTTTAACGGTTTAAAATTTGTGGACATATACTCAACTTATATATGTATAACATATCCAAATATTACCACGATCCAACGGTCGGATTAAAAATTATAACCCCCGCAAAATATCTCAAAAACCCTAATTTTTAATACCTCAATTCCGACAAAAATACTGATAAAAACCTCAATATTAACTCCTTCATTTTTAACCACAAAAATATATCCCTCATTTATATCCACATAAAATAAATATTTTCTTATCATATGAATCAATAATTAATTATTCACAAATAATATTATAGAGTCACAATTATGACAACCAGGCCGTTCCCAGAAAATAGGGGGCTTTCCAATAAGGATTTTTCCTTACTGGCGCGCAATTAGATGACCAAACCTCTCCTTAGACAGAACTTTCTAGGCATTGTCAATAATGTTATCTAATAATATTATTCAAATAATATGAATTATTGATCTGATAATAGAAAATACAGTGCAACAACAATTATTGAAACAACAATAATATAAAATATCAACGTAGCAATTATTGATTCAATAAAATAAAATATTGAACAGTAATTACTGTAACAATTATTGAGTAGTGCCTTCTCACGTAAGAATCAATAATTGAAAAAAATACTGTGCAATACCGTGTGCTACTGTGCAACTACGCGTATTACTGTATTTTAACCACCAGGTATTCCAACAGTGTTAATGGTAACAACTACGCCGTTATTTATAGAAACTCAAATTTATCGTTTTCTTCATCCGACAGTTATTCTGTTATGGGGCCCACAAATGGCTGCGCCGTCGTACGAATATTCCCCGACAGAAAGAATATTCTACGACTAAACGAATATTCCCCGACAACAATGAATATTTTATAACCACTTGCGTATTTTGAAAAATTTCATATATTACCCTTAACTTTAACTTGTTATCAATTTAACCATTTACTGAATTGTAATTATAAAAAAAATTGAATACTTTTATTTTATAAAATTTGGGGTCTTACATGATATGAGAGTTTTATGATTTTATTTCACCTTTGTTGAACAAATATCTTTTCTCTTTCTAGTGAAAGCTTTCGAACGGCTGTTTTTTCTTTCACCAATTCAGATTAGTTCTAGTTATTTGTTTACTTATTAATATATCTTGTTAATTCTCTTATAATAAAATTATAATAAATTCAATTATTTTTATGGTCCAAATTTTATCAAATTATTTATCCATTATTATTTATTAACTCATATAACATAAATAACTAATTTGACCCAATAAAAGACAAACTCAAATTAATAATTAGTTTTATTCACCTTTGTGTTTATTTGGAAGTCTTTAAAAATTTTTAGAGATGATGTAAGACTTTGGATAGAAATTCTTCTTCTAAAGTCTGTCAAACTCTACCATTTGATAGAAATATTTAAAATCTATGACTTTTTAAATACCAAAATACTTTTATAGACTTTGTAAAAATCTTAATTCAATACAACTTAACTTTTAAAGACATTAAAAAAGTTGTAATTGAATACCACTAAACTTTTATAAATTTTTTAAATGTCTTGATTGAATACAACCAAACTTTTAAAGTCTTTAAAAATTTTAATTGAATACACCCCCCTTAGGCAACAAGGTAACTCTTTTGAGCAGAATTTTAAATAATAATAATAATAGTAGGAAGAAAATAATTATACTTCATCTGTCTCTTAATATATTACTTTTTATAGTTGTACACAAGTATTAAAAAAATAATTATATAGCAGTAAACATAATATCAAATGTCTATATTGTCCTTGTATTGAAAAAAAAATTGTTATTTATTGGGTAAAAAATAATGAGAGAACCAAAATTATATTTAATACTTATGGTAATATTGAAATTCTAAAACTTCATATATTAAGAGACAAAAAAAACTTCTCTAAAACGTATTATATTAAGGGGACGGAAGAAGTATATAACAAATAAATATTGTTATAATGTTGTGGGCCCTGACTAAACCTGACAAACGGGTCGGGTCGGCCCAAACAGGCCGAGCTATGGTCAGGCCAAAACGGCCCGAATTTTGGCGGACAAAAAATATAAGTCCAAAACTCGAGTTTTGACGGGCGGGCTGGGTCAGCCTACGGGCCGAAGTCGTTTTGTGCCTTCTTTTTGGGCTTAGCCCAAACGGGCCAAGCCAAAAAGGTCCGGGTTTTTGTGGACTAAAAAAATACGACCTAAAACCCGGGTTTTGACAGCTGACCTAGTCGACCCGCGGGCTTTGGGCCCATTTGTCAGGTCATAATAAATATACATTTAGTGACATCTTAAGTTAATTTTTCTTCAAATGACATTTTTACTCTGACATCATAATTATTAGTACTTAAAACATTATTAATCACCTTATTATCGTTAGATCATTAATTATTATTACTTTCTTGGAATTCAAATTCAAATTGTAAGAGTATTTTAACTTTAGTGAAATCAATTTGAGGATATTTTTAAAGATGTTTGACAAAATTATTGAACCATAATTGGGTCATAAACATCAACCAACTGAATAAAGGGATCGATCATAATCAACAAATTGGTGACCCTAGATTCGGGCTATCACGCAAGTTAACTTCATGACGATCATCTCTCGCCTGCATATCCACACCGTAACACACATCAGGCTCTAGGAACAGAGTTCTTCGGGCTCGTTCAAAACACACAAGTGGCTGATTTTGTGATTAAAAATGTGCAGGATTTCAATTGCAATTTCGTACCAATCAACCAGAATCTACGTGGAGGGCTTAATGGTGGTGATCAACTGTATAGATTTGTAGAGCAAGATGACTACAATATTGAACTCAAACCAAAGCCACCAGATTGAAATTTGTCTAGGGAAGTGATCCAAGAAACTAGTGCTAAATTTGGAAATGAAAAGGAAGCCCAAACACTGATACAATGGAATGAGAGCCAGACATGAAGGTTAATTTCATTCTCTCTCTTTCACTGATTTCCTCTGACCATGTCTATATCTTTGCTTTTGCTATCTCCTCTGCATTTGGTTGTTTTGGATATTGGTTAATAGTGTTTGATGTAATAACCAAAAGAAATGAGTACCCTTGAAAATTTGAATAGAAGGAAGATGTTTTGTACTGGGGTGAAAGAGGAAAAACTGAGATCACTAAATTTTTTTTAGCCATTTTCAGAAATTATTTTTATACATGCTCCTTTTAGTTTCAGTAGAAACATATTTGAGCTATGCATCTTGAAGCTGGTCTCAAAGTGTAGTTCCTCAGAAGGAAAATATTGGGATGCATTGAAGCATACATTGGGCTGCATTTGGGCCCTTGCCACAAATCGAAGCCATGATTGTTGGGGAAGGATACACATGTTATAAAGCTGGTGCAGCGACAAAGATCAATAATTTAGAGGTGACAATACTTTACCCGGATCCATGGTGCATGCTTTGTCTTTTCACCGTGGACATCAGTTCATTCTGTAAGAGGTATTATACAAACAAAGAGGTTCAAGTCATTAAATGAACAATAGCTGTTGGAGTTCCCAGTGGTGCTAATAATGGAGAGGTTAAGGAAGTATACTTTGGGGATGACAGTGTTCTGATAGTTGCCATGATGGTTGTTAGTATAGAAAGTAGGCAACTTATGGAACTATTCAAAGTACATGTTGGAGAACAGCAGCAAGGAATGTTGCAGCTGGTAACTATTAGCAAGCATGTTAATCATCACATCTTATTTTATGCATTCTCTGGTGGTATTATTAGTCTCTAATTTCTATCTTCAAACTATGTGTCTCTGTCATGTGTATTGTGCAATTTTTCGTGGGTATCTTAAATGGATGTATTAACAACCCCATTAGAGTGGACATATGGGGAAAATAGTAGCCCTCTCTGTATTTTGGTTGGTACTGCTAATTTCTTAGACACAAAAATTTTGGATGCCTTTACGGAGTGGAATAAATTGGCCTATGTTATTTTTGAGGATAAGCATGAATGGTGTACAAGTGTTTGTGTGATTGGCAAGTGTGGAATTGTGGGTGATTCCAAATAGAATAGGCTTAAGAGAAATGTAGAAACATGGAATTCGATGATTTCAAGTTATGTTCACAAAGCTAACGGATGAGGCTGAGAGATGGTCTAGACATGAGCCATCTCTTGGCTTTGGAGAACATTGTTTTGAAAGGAGGTATTATCTATTTTGGTTCATCGCATTGGTACAACGAACTAGCCTTATGTTCATCTTCGTATTGACTCCTATGTTTGTGCTAAGTGGACCTTTAGGGGAACTGTTGGTTTGTTGATGAAATATGTAACCAACAAAGTTTTTAGAACAGAAAAACAGCTTTCGGAGTTGGTCATGTAAGGAGAACACTTCTACCTTGAGGACAAGGTAAATTTTGAAGCGTGGAGTATTGTTACGGATCAAGATTCTAGCCTATAATTGAAATGGGTATTGGGAAAAAATGGAGGGTTAGGATTTAGTGTTAAGAATGAATGGCTTAGATACATTCTCATGTTATCTTATATTTTCTCTATTTTAAGTAGTTGAATGTGGGTTATTAGAAGGTATAATGAAAATATAACTTTTTCCCCAAATCTCTCTCTAATTTTTGGAGTTTGATCCAAACTTGAATTGGATGGAGTTCGTACGGTGACTTGAATATCCGTAACATTATGTCAAAGCCAAAAATGTTCAAGTAAGAGCCTTTTTGGGTCTTTTGCTAATTGCATAATTGTCTTAATTTTTTTTTAATCAGTCATAATTTTTCTGGGTAAAGATTATGTGGAGCAAGAGGCGATTCGATTATTGGTAAGAACATGAGTACACCTCTAGCTGTTTCTTCACTCGAATTCAGCAGAAAATTTATGAAAATCAAAATTTGTGACACAATTTTCAATAGCCCCACGAAGGAAATAGTCGCTTTGTGCTAAAATTTGCTTTATCTTGTAATACTTAGCATTCATTTCTGAAGAGGGAACCGTTCTGCTTCCCAAATTTTCTACCATTGACTGTTCATTTAACTAGAAGAAATTTTGTGTTTTAGGGGAATTTGGGATGGACACTTGTGCGGCAGAATAACTACATTGAAGCTGAGGATATTTATTAGTGATTGCACCAGACACTAATAAGAAGTGCAATTTGGGTATCTGTTTGATGAAACAAGGAAGAATTTCTGAGGCCAAAGAGACTCAGGCGGGTTAAACCAGCAGTAGCAGATGCAAGAGGCAATGATTCCCATCTCAAGGCCTATGAGAGAGCACAGCAGATTCTCCAAGACTTCAAATCCGAAATGATGAACAAGGGTGGAGATCGAATAGAACAAAGTAAGCTGTTTAATGCATTCTTGGGTTCTTCGGCAATTTGGCAGCCTCCGCCTTGCAGGGAAATTAATGTTTCAAATGCAGCTAAACCCCGAGATGATTTTGCTGATGAAAATATAAATGTTAGTTCAAATATCATAGCAAACCCCACTCAATATTCGGGACAGAAAAGTGGTAACAAAACAGACATTCCTTTAGGGAATTCTTTTGGTATTGCTGCACCACCATTTTATTCATCAGAATTCGCAATTGAACCTATTAGTACTACTAACCAATTATTGACAGAGAGGCTTAAGAGAACAAGGTCAGGTAATGCTCTGCTAACTTGAATAGAGGAAATGAAACTGGAGAATTGTGGAAGCCACCTTTTATGGAGACTAGTAGTCAGCCAAATTCGCCATAGGAAACTGGGAGTGGACAGAAATGCAAACGGATAATAAAGACTTTGAAGATGCCATTCTTGCTGCAGTTTTGGGCTCGAGTAATGAATTTGGAAAGGATTATACTGGAAAAATTCACAGAAAGATAGAAAAGAGGCTGAAGGTTCTTCAAGATATTGTGCCTTCATTGAGTCCAAGGGTCTGACCAACATTATTAGCTAATTTAATTGAGTTTTAGGATGGAGATAAACTTGTTCTCCTCTACTCTCCACTCCTTAAGAGTTAGATTATTTTCTGTTCTATTTACGTTTGCCAATGCATATGGCAATCGATGTAATAATGACTTTAATGTCTCAAATCTTTTATTCATGTTTTTCCCAGAAACTTAAATGAAAGATTATTCTCCTTCAAGTTTCCAGTCTACTTTTATTAGAATTGAATGAGTAACAAACCACAGAGATTAAATGAGAGAGATTGATATCCATTGTTCACATTTAAAGCCAGAGCTTTGTGTTACATAAGTCAGTAGAAAGATGCAATCTTCTACAATCAATCTCACTTATTTTCGACAACTTCATAATCAAATTCTTGATTTACTGGTCCTAGTATTTTCAATGTTGTCCTTTTTTACCCGACTCTCCTGTGAACTTCAAAGAAATAACTCAGGACCACCACAGCTACAGCCACAGCGACTCCCACAGCACTTTGAACATAATTTGCCTTTATTCCAAAATAAGACGAAGATGGGTAAAACCCCAACTCAGACAGTTTCTTGTGTGATTCAGCATAGTCTTTGAAGAATTTATCCTCATCCTGCCAAATTAATTCAACAATTGTCATTGAATATTTAAGTTTATACACTTACAGTTACAAAGATGTATAGGACAACTCTGAAATCGAAGAAGTTCTAAGAACTAAGAACATGGTTCATCTATTCAATCATGAGACACAATCATATTATAGATAGTCTATTCAATCCACACCACATCTCTGCAACCAGTCATTCCCCTCATCATTAGTACATTCAGAAAGGGAGAAAAACTGATATGCCAACATAAGTTGGTTTAGCATACCTTTTTTTTTCTACAAACGTGGGAACTTTTTCTTTCTAATCACTGAAAGGTCGCTGAACCAAGAATTGATGCCATCAAAAAATTACAAAAATAAATTTTAGAAAAAATGACTTGTGTATTGTGCCAATTAAGAAGGCAGGCAGGCCTACGAAGTTGGTTTCCACACCCTTTTCCAATAAACAAATTGAAATCAAAGCAAAATAGAAGCTATATGACTTCCCATGATATTATTAAGAACAATGCCAAAGGATTTTGAAGTCCCAAAAAATGATCATACTACCTTTGCATAAAGTTCAACGTAACGACGGAACTCAGGGTCCTCAAGTAGAGCTTTGTCGGTTGGAAGTTGCAACAGTCCCTTTGAAAATCCTTTTAGAAGTTCCCTAATTAATCATAAGTTCCACATATTATTTGTAAATTAACTAATAATTTTTTTTAATATTGGCAAATTAAACAAGAACAGCACAATATTTATTATGTTACAAATATTGGAGGAATACAGTTGTTTAAGTTTCTAACTAAAATCTTACACAAAGTATGAGTTGTCAAATTTTAAAGGCTCCTTCGTCCAAGGTCCCTCAAAGCCTGATCTGTCAGCATGTGCACTTCCCTACAGCACCAAATTTGGATAAAGATCTAAATTTATATACATTTCAGAACTACAAAAAATTAGATTCGGAGTTTGTAGATGAACTGTTACCAAAGTGTGCCCCCCAGATAATGCTACAATATCCTTGTCAGATAAACCCATCCGGTAAAAGATGTCCCTCAGATGTGATGAGCCTATAATAAAACATTTAAATCAGGACATAAATTATTCAAAACATCTGATTGTTAGCAGATGGATGTAGTATATGCTATCCTGCGGAAGTTCCTAAGTAGGATATTCCATTTCCAGCATCACAGGAGGAAAAGGAAATAAGAAAGAAAAATAATCAGCGCGGTAGGGGCCATGTCTTATTCTGACAGTATTTTGGCAAATTAGATCGAGTAATATGACTGAAGCTCATCCAAGTACTTAAAAAGATAAGTGAGTGGTAGGAGTATGACCAAATTTGAACAGCAGTTGTAACACTTGTATTGAACTGTCCATTTGGCTATCAGGGTAACATGCTTAAAAAGAAACTAGATTAGCCCTCTCCGAAGATGAGACAAGAAAACAAACGTCATTTGAGAGGCATGCGTCAAGTTGTGGGCAACAATAATAGCCCTCGGGATAATAAAAGCTGATGTTTATTGGAAAACAAGTTGGTATTCGTAAATTTTTGAAGATGAAACAAGAAAGTGTCATTTGAGAGGCATACCTCAGGTCATGGGCAACCAATAATAGCCCTCGGGATAATAAAGGCTTGTGTTCAAGGGAAAACAAGCTGGTATCCGTAAACCTCTAGTACTGCAACAGAAAATTTCTACAAAGCCATTTTTTTTTGCTTTCCATGCCATGTCGTTGTACAAGAGATGGGAAATAATTTAATGTGAGCAATCTAATCTTAAATAATTTATGAGCTATTATTTCATCCTATAAACTTTTTTTTAAGGCAAAAGGAGCTCTAGATAATTATCACCCTTTGTTGAATTCAGAATAACTTAAATTTGAACAGGGAACCTGAATGATGTGTAGGTTTGGCTGAGATTTGGATATTGCCCATAACTCTATATAAGTTATTTATTATTCAGCCGTATGATTTACTCATAAATTACCATCACAATACATGACACACATTCATGAATTATTACCACACAGGCACAAATTAGTAATCATTAATAAACTTGTCTGATTACTACCTTTCTTTGCATCAGGAAGGCGCCCTTCTTTAGGAGAATCAATTGAATCCTGATTGAAAAACCCAATGAAGATTATTAGAAAGATTGGTCCAAGTTTATTCTTTGACTGATTGATAAGTATTATGTAATCAAGAAATTTGCAATGAACATACCTTTCTTCCAGGGACAAAGTCGATAGTGGGGCCTCCTGTGACCTCAACTGCAACAACCCCCGCAAGCTGAAATTTTAAATGATATTTTGAGATTGAGTCTGTCCATAAAGCTAACTCTATATAGCTCTAACCTGATTCTCATGTAGAATTTAGTCATGAACAACTAGCATTTTCGACATTAAGAATTATTAATAATACTTCAATAGTTTTAACTAGCCACTTTTTTCACCCTAAAAGGAATAATTCGTCTTACAGGAAAGAATTTGGTCTTTTAATGCTTATGAAAAATAAAAAATTATAGATCAAAAAAAAAAAGATAACTTGTTATGATGAATGCAATTATGCAGGTACCAGTATCTGCAGTAGTGAGAGGTACTAAAATTATACAGGCCTATTTTCTATTCTTCACTGAACATATTTCTTATTAAATTCATATAAGTGTGATTGGCACTAATACTGATTGATATCAGTTGTAATGCAATGTGCTCTTTTACTCAGAGAGTTTCATGCAATCTCAACGTACAGAGAGTTTTGTTGAAAAGTAAATGTTGGATGAAACAAATGCATAATAAGACTGCACATGTTCTCAATTTACTTTTTCTTAAAATTGTATATTGGATATTTTTAACCACCAAGTTAGCTAGGGAATCATGATATCAAGGTTTATTGCATCTCCTAGCTTTAAAGAGAAGAAAATTAATCAATTTAGGAGCGCTTACCAACCTCTAAATTCATTGTTGCCACTTATTTTGTTAGTTTTTTTCATATAATTATTTTATACTTTCTCAAGAGTGAGAAGCTTTCTGCTGAAAAGAAAGTTCAAGATGGCAAAACATCATATCTGCCAGAAGTAGGTCTCTAGTTCCAACCGAAAATAAGCTTAGTAACCATATTGAACATATTGAAGTCCATATATGACCCGTCTTAATTGAGGGTTGGCTACGTTTTCCTTTGCATCCTCATTATTAGCGCATATATCACACCAAAATAACTGAGTAGCTCAAGCCAAAGCTGATCACAACAATTTCAACCCAAGCCTAGCATAATTTTCAGAAACATACTACAAAGAAAATGTATAGCTATAATCACCTGGTAAAGGTCAGCATATGCGATCCTTGGATGTTTAGCCTTTATTTCTTCTGAAATCATAGCAAATCAAAACCATTAGAAACGAGTTGATATTTCATATTTAAATCGAGTAAAATACTGTCAGAAAAGATTTGCAGATGCTTCAGCTTAAAATAACCAACATGAAAAGGTGTAAAACTGGAAACAGGATAACTTACAAACTTTATGAAATATCTGGAATGAGTCTAACTAGTGCAAATATGCGTATATATAGAATGAGGCTAGAAACGTACCACATAAATCAATTGCAATTTTCAAACCATTGTTTGAACCATGTTTGTACTCTTCCTCATTCCTGATTGAGCCGTTGGGGCCTCCTGTCTTTGTTTTAGCATCATAAGTGCCTGCATCATGCCATCTGCAAATTAAGACATCTATCTATTAGTATTAATACTTGGCATCTTGAGCATAAAAAATTACCAATTTTTATCATATGATACAAACATTGTTGACCGAAACAATTAACAAAGATCAACATAATACTTCGTCCATTCCACAAAAAGAGTCAATTTGCTAAAAAAAAATCTGTAAAGAAAGAGTATCATTTCTATTGATGCTAAATGACACGAAGCCATCATCACTACTAAACTAAATGGTCAACAAATTTAGGGGAAAACGTGGAAAAAAAGGTTTGTAACTTTAGCAGTTGTGGAACTCTTTTTGCGGAAAGGAGGTAATACAAAATTAAACGTCAGATCATCAATAATTTTAGGCAACTTCTTAAAAAGCTGCTACCTCCGTCCTCTAAAGGAAGGATGAGCAAAGTTTATTTTTCATACATTAAGAAACGATAGAGCAGATGAAAGAGTATAAAAAAACTTCTAAAATTATCCTTAGTCGTTACACAAATTATATAAACTGATAAATACTTTTATTATTTTATATTAATAAACCCCATCAAATAATATATTTACCCTTCATTTTATCTATCTTTCACTTTATGTATGTTTGTTTATTAGAAACAAAAAATTATAAGATATAAACAAACATGAATCTAAAACAAAATATAAACAAACATGAATCTAAAGGCAAAATAAGACCAAAGATGGAAACTAAAACACAGAAAATGATGGAGAAAATTAATGAAACTAAGCGGAAATTAAGAAAAAGTAAAGTGAGAGAGAAAGAGGAGAATTACGCTAATCGAAGCATAATAGGGGCACAACTCTTGTTTGAGATGAGAGCACGAAGATCTCGACGAGCTCTCTCTATTTCCTTCTTATACTCCGACTCCACCACTACAGCTGCCACCGCCATTGTTGCAACAACAAATTCAAATAATGAGTTAATTAAACTACAATTCGATAATCAATATGTATGCATCTACTATATATATATATATATATGTATGTATCTATAAAGAGATAATGGAGGAGAGAGAATTGGGAATAATGATGTGAGCAGAGTGGAGAAGAAGAAACGGATATATGCAGTCACAAACAAAGAATTGGTTTTTGCTTCGAAATGCGAAAACCAAATCTGAATAGAGAGGGAAATGAGGTGACGTGTACTTTGGTTTTCAAAGAATCGACGGCTGTATTGCGCGTGTAGAATACAAGTCGCTGCTCATGGCTTAAATGATAGGAGGAAAAAAAAAGTATTCGTTTAAGACTCGGGTACATTAAGTTTGGGGATCTATTTTTATTAAAAATAAAAATATTAAATTTTAAATGAATATAGTAAAAAAAAATCCAATCAACGGTAGTGGATAGATAAAATTATAAAATGAGCAAACAGTTCGAGCTCAATTCGTAATTTAGACTCAATTCGTACTCCCTCGATTAAAAGTAAAGTTCGATTCGAGTTCAACTCGGAATATAAATGATTCAAATATAAACAAATTTTAAAATTCGATAAATTACTCAAACCTTCTTGAATTGTAATTTTCTATTAATACTTAGATCATTTTCGTTCGGAAAGTTCAAATTGCTCGGGCTCAATTCGTACCCGTTCGACTAAAAGTTTGATTTGAGATCAACTCGAAATATAAATGATTCAAATATGAGCAAATTTTAAAATTCGATAAATTACTCGAACCTCCTCAAATTGTAATTTTTTATTGATACGCAGATCATATTCGTTTAAAAAGTTCAAACTGCTCGGGTTCGATTCGAGATCGTGTTCGACTCAGTAGTTAAACAAGTAACTTTATATTCGATAAATTTTATAAACCAAATATGAACAACTTAATACTCGACTTGACTTGGTTCCAATCAGGCGTCTTGGGGCGTGTGAAGAGTGTGGCCCATTTTCTTATCTCTATTATTGGGTTGGGGTCTTGGGGCGTGTGACGATTGGGCTGTGGGCTGTGAACTGATCCAGGATGCTTCTTTTGTTGGAGTATTATTGGTAATTTGTTGTAGAGGCCCAATTTATGTGGGCCTTATTACTAATGAGCTTATTGGAATCTCTCACCAAAGAAGAGCCCCATCGAAGTCTAAATTATTTCATATACGACACAATACAAGCATAGGTGGTTATGATTGTAAATGATTCTAATAAATACTCGGGTCCTTTACACTAATATACAACATTTAAAAAGTAATTACAAAAATAAAACATATATAACATAATTACAAAAATAAAACATAATCAATATAACGCGCCTAAAATCACGTGTAATTATCCAAGTCAGTTACCCAATTTCATATTTTAAATTAACCGTTCCTAAAATCATGCAACTTTGAAATCGAAACAACAGATCAACGGCGGAGAAGACAAAAATACGAAGCCGAAGCCTCCTATCGCGACTAAACTCGTAATCGGAGAAGACAAAGCCGGTTGTCGCGACGCATCTCTAAGATCGAAAATAGCATACAAAATCAACAACGCCTTCAAGATCAGTAACCAAATACTGCAGTGATTATTGAATACAAGATCAACATCAACTTCGATTAAAAAATACTGAGGTATGATAGTTTAAATTTTATAATCATATAGTTACCTAGTGTTACTACGAATTACTATATTGGTTACCTTTCTTAAGTTTTTTGCACTTAAAATAGTCACACGGTAAGAATAATGAATGTTTTGATTGCAATATGAATGTTTTAAGTGCAAATTGCATGTAAAAATGCAATTGGTTACTGCTTAACATTACATTAGTTACTGTCTAACTATGTCTATTTTACTGTTTAATGATGGATTAGTTAATACATACTGGTACTAACTAATGTTGCATTGGTTGCTGACTAATAATGATTTGGTTACTGTGTCCATTACATTGGTTACTGACTAATAATGAATCGGCTACTGTGTACCATTGCATTGGTTACTTACTAATAATGACTTTGTTACTGTGTAACATTATAATGGTTTCTGATGAAGACTTGGTTACTGACTAATGCTGAATTGGTTACTGCTTAACATTACATTGGTTACTGTCTGACTATGTCTATGTTACTGTTTAATGCTGGATTGGTTAATGCATAATGGTACTAACTAATGTTGCATTGGTTACTGACTAATAATGATTTGGTTACTGTGTACCATTACATTGGTTATTGACTAATAATGAATTGGCTACTGTGTACCATTGCATTTGTTACTGACTAATAATGACTTTGTTACTGTGTAACATTATAATGGTTACTGATGAAGAATTGGTTACTGACTAATGCTGAATTGATTACTGCTTAACATTACATTAGTTACTGTCTGACTATAATATGTAATTGTTACTGACTTGGTTACTAACTAATGATGACTTGGTTACTGTGTAACATTATATAGCTTACCGACTAATATAGATTATTGACTAATAATGAAATGGCTACTGTGTACCATTGCATTGGTTACTGACTAATAATGACTTTGTTACTGTGTAACATTGTAATGGTTACTAATGAAGACTTGGTTACTGACTAATGCTGACTTAATTACTGCTTAACATTATATTGGTTACCGTCCGACTATGTATATGTTACTGACTAATAATGATTTTGTTACTGTGTACCATTGCATTGGTTACTGACTAATAATTATTTTGTTACTGTGTAACATTATAATGGTTACTAATGAATACTTGGTTAATGTGTACCATTATTAATATGCATTTGTAATCTACTGACAATTATTTTATAATGGTAACCATCATCATATAATGGTTGTTGGCTTTTACTGATTTGGTTACTGTGTAACATTATACTGACTAACAGTAACTTGGTTACTGGATAAAATTATAATCTTTATTGGTTACATGCTAATGCTAACTTACTTAATGTGCAACATTATATTGGTTATTGACTACTACTGAATTGTTACTGTGTAATTATATACTGGTTACTATATAATGCATATTTGGTTACTGTGTAATATTATACTGGTTACTGATCAATACTGACTTTGTAAGACCCCAACTTATTAATGAATAAAATCAAATTTTCTCTAAATATTATTGTGAATAATAAGGGGTTAATTTGATATAATACTTTGGTTATGGGTGAAATGTGCAAATTTTGCAAAATAAGCAAGTGGTTATAAAATATTTATTTTTGGTCGGTGAATATTCGGTTGGTCGTGGAATATTCTTGCTGTCGGGGAATATTCGTACGACGACGCAGCCTTGTGTGGGCCCCATAACGGAAAGCGATTGGATGAAGAAAACGACAAGTATAAGTTGTTTATAAATAACGGCGTAGTTGTTACCGTTAATACTGTTGGAATACCCGGTGGTTAAAATACAGTAGCACACGGTATTGCACCAATTATTGATTCTTACGTAAGAAGGCACTACTCAATAATTGTTACAGTAGTTATTATTCAATATTTTATTTTATTGATTCAATAATTGCTGCGTTGATATTTTATATTATTGTTGTTTCAATAATTGTTGCTGCACAGTATTTTCATTTATCAGATCAATAATTCATATTATTTGAATAATATTATTAGATAACATTATTGGCAATGTCTAGAAAGTTCTGTCTAAGGAGAGGTTTGGTCATCTAATTGCGCGCCAGTAAGGAGAAATCCTTATTGGAAAGCCCCCTCTTTCCTGGGAACGGCCTGGTTGTCATAAATGTGATTCTGTAATATTATTTGTGAATAATTAATTATTGATTCATATGATAAGGAAATATTTATTTTATGTGGATATAAATGAGGGATATATTTTTGTGGTTAAAAATGAAGGAGTTAATGTTGAGGTTTTTATCAGTATTTTTATCGGAATGGAGGTATTAAAAATCAGGGTTTTTGAGAAATATTGCGGGTGTTATAATTTTTAATCCGACCGTTGGATCGTGGTAATTTTTGGATATGTTATACATATATAAGTTGAGTATATGTCCACAAATTTTGAACCGTTAAAAATGAACGTATGATTTATTACGAATTTTACAAGATGACTGGTTCAGAAATTGTTGAATTTTCGGAGTTTATCATTTTGGTGGAAAATTCTAGAATTGGTGGGCCCCACTTGTGGTTGGTGAAGAAATGTGCTGAATTATATTTCAAATGTGGTAGGTGGGAATAGTAGCAGGTAAAGCCATCAGGTTGCAGGTCAAACCTACCAAAATTTTCCTATAAATAGAGGGCTAAGTTAGAATTGAAAATCACACCAGAAACAAGTTTTCTCTCTTTCTCTCTCTAGATTATTGAGTGTATTTTGTGAGTATTTAGATACTTTGAGAGTTTCTATTCATCAGAGCAAGTTTCTTTCAGCCTTATACCGGTATTCCGACCAGAAGTACTGATATTTTGAGGTAAGGGATATTATTTTCTTCTTAATGATATTATTTTCTTCAATATCATTATGCTGAAATATTGATATGAGTTTTTATCAAATTTGGAACTTTTTGTGTCGGGGGTTACTATTCACGTATACGGCACTATTCACGAATACGGCACTATTCACCGAAAAATAAAATTTTTCCTTTTTGTCCAAGATGTCTATTATGGTTACTATCTTTGATTGTATCCATGTTTTGATCTTTATTTTTGAATTCTGCTTCACAATTGATTATTATGAAGTATTATTGATCTTGGATAAACTGTTATACGAATCCCTACTATTTGTCCTTCTGTCTCATTGGATTCGTTCTCTTTAAGATATTTTTCATCATCCTCAGTCCTAAATGATGATATTAATGAATATCTTTGGCCTGTAGTGCAAAGATGTATAATTACTTGATGAATATCTTTGGCCTGTAGTGCAAAGATGAACAGGTGTTGAGATGAACATGACCGACTGATGATACAAATGAATATCTTTGGCCTGTAGTGCAAAGATGAATATTTGGTTAAAGATGATTATTAATTGATGTTACAGGGATAAAATATTGATGATGGACTTTTAAATCTTAGAAGATAGTAGAATTCTTTCTCTACTTGACTCTTCTAATGGTTTGTTGTTTCCGCTGCAGTTGTTGATCTAAAACTTGTTGTCGATTATATTTTATCAGATTTTTCCCTGTTGAAGACTAACGATAATTTGTTGTATATTATCTTAGTCATAATATTCTTTACTGGGCTAGTTGAGCTCACCCTTTTCCTTTTTGTTCCATTTTTCTTCTCAGGAGGTGAGAACATAGCAGGATCTAGTCGGGGTATGGAGTGATGGTTCTAGAAAGATGTATTAGCAGTCCTCACTATTTCTGTAAAATAGTGTTTGAATAATTGTAATGAGGATTTATTTGAGTGTGGATATTGTCTAGAAGACAATATTTGTATTTAAACTCACAGTATGTGTTGTCGTATTTTGCACGACAATTGTATTATTGAAGTTGTAGTTTGCTTTCTGTACCATGTATTTGGCGACTCAGAATGGGTGTTGTATACCTATTCTGGGGGCGTCACAGTTGGTATCAGAGCTTAGGGATATGATCCCTGGCTGAGATGTGAGACAAGAACTAGGAGGGGAGAGACGGGGAATTCCTTCGCTAGTATGACCTGACTAAGTTTATTTGGTGTTTATTTGGTCGGTCAGAGTATAGGGATAATATATGACATGACTATTAACCCTTGTTTTATGGCAGTATTTAAGAATGGCAGCTGAGAACGTTAATAATGGAGTAAATCAGACCGTGGAGACACCTTTGATCACTACCCAGGGGAACGTGCAACAGGAAGGCAATATTCCTCCTGTAAACAACGTTACCGAGCAAACGATGAATGATGGAATGTTTAGGAGCTTTTTGCAGTTCATGCAAAATCAGACGAGGGAGACTCGTGTGCAGAATACGGGTGGAAATGATAACAACGCGCGGTTTGTCACAGCTAAGCAGTTCAAAGAATTGGGACCACCAGAATTTAAGGGAAAGCCGGATCCGATCATGGCGGAAACGTGGGTCAAGCAAATTACCAAGATATTTGATGTCTTGGGATGCACGGAGGAACAGAAGGTTCCATTCGCCACATTTATGTTCCGCGGTGAGGCAGACTACTGGTGGGAGTCTGTGAAGCGTACCCAGCCTGACGCACTCAACATGTCCTGGGAAACATTTCAAAAACTGTTCAATGACAAGTACTTTCCTGAAAGTATTCGTCATATGAAGGAGGTTGAGTTTATTAGACTGGAACAAAACAACATGACGGTGTCCCAGTACGAGGCGAAGTTTGCAGAGTTATCCAGGTTTGCACCTCATTTGGTCGAAAATGAGGAACGAATGACAAGGATGTTTCTGAGAGGTTTAAAACCCGAGATTCGTCAATATCTTATCTCTCATAAATTTTCTTTATATTCAGATGTTGTAAACAGGGCTCAATTATTAGAGCGAGATAATGAGTATGTCAACCGAGGGACCACAACCAGGGTCATACCGGTGGCAGCAGTCATCAGAGCGATGAAAACCAACGAGGAGGAAAAATACGAACAAAGGCGGTAACCACTCGGGTGGTAATCGTGGCCATGATAATAGGAGAGGTGAGTCAAGTGGAAATTTCAGAAAGAGGAGATTCAACAATGACGGGAAGACATCAGCACCAGCACCAGCACAACAACAAATTTTAGGGGAGGAGAACGACCGCCAGTTAGATGTTACAAATGCGGGAAAGAGGGACATATCAGCCCAAACTGTCCACAACAATCCAAGGTATGTTATAACTGTGGGAAGGAAGGTCATATAGCTCGAGATTGTACTGTAGCAAAACCAAGTTCAGCGGGAGTGGTGACTCCAAGGGCTGTCCCGGATAAGTCGAAATCAGCGGTTCCTGGAAGAGCGTTTGTCGTTACTGGCCAAAACGCGAGAAACCCGAACGAGGTGATCACGGGTAAGCTAATCTTGAATTCTTGCGAAGTTTATACTTTACTAGATACCGGTTCTACCCATTCTTTTATCTCTCCTGCTTGTGCTCAACGTTTAAACTTGACTCCGGAGAAATTGGACTTTAACTTATCTGTTGAAACTCCGTTGGGTGAAACCTTCGTTACATCTACAGTTTATAAATCTTGCATGATCCAAGTTGGCACTATCACATTACCTGTTGATCTTATCTCTTTAAAGATACTTGCTTTTGATGTGATTTTAGGAATTGATTGGTTAACCACTCATCATGCTAAAATTGATTGTTTTCGTAAGGTTGTTAGTTTTCATATTCCTAACCAACCTGTCATACGAATTCAAACTACTAAACCACTAAAATCAGTCACTGTCATATCAAGCCACAAAGCTATTCGTTTATTGAAAAACGGATGTCAAGCTTTCTTAGCCCATGTTATGGATTTGAACAAAGACAAGTCAGATTTGAATAATATTTCTATTGTTAGAGAATTTTCCGATGTATTTCCTGAAGAACTTCCCGGTCTACCCCCGGAACGAGAAATTGAATTCTTTATTGACCTTGAACCCGGTACAAAGCCCATTTCTAAAACCCCATATCGAATGGCTCCTATTGAACTTCAGGAGTTAAAAGTCCAACTACAGGAGTTGTTGGACATCGGTTTTATTCGTCCTAGTACGTCTCCTTGGGGTGCTCCTGTTTTATTCGTAAAGAAGAAAGACGGGAGTATGCGACTTTGTATTGACTATCGAGAATTGAACCATGTCACCATCAAGAATAGGTATCCGCTACCTCGCATTGATGACCTGTTTGACCAGTTGCAAGGAGCACAATTCTTTTCAAAGATCGATCTTCGTTCTGGATATCATCAGCTGAAGATTAAAACTGAGGATATTCCAAAGACTGCCTTCAGAACTCGGTACGGGCATTATGAATTCTTAGTAATGTCTTTTGGATTGACTAATGCTCCTGCTGCCTTCATGGATATGATGAACCGTGTATTCAAAGAATATTTGGATCAGTTCGTTGTTGTCTTTATTGATGACATCCTCATCTATTCCAAAAGCCGTGAAGATCATGAGCGCCATTTGAAGCTGGTACTGCAAAGGCTTCGTGAAAACAAGCTATATGCCAAACTGAAGAAATGCGAGTTCTGGCTTGAGGAAGTAGCATTCCTTGGGCACGTGGTGTCAAAACATGGAGTATCTGTCGACCCGGCGAAGATTGAAGCCATACAAAGTTGGGAGCAACCGAAGTCGGTAACCGAAGTACGTAGCTTTCTGGGCTTAGCTGGTTATTATCGGAGATTTGTGGAAGGATTTTCTCGAATCGCTACTCCGTTAACTCAGCTGACTCGGAAAGATACAAAATTCGTATGGAGTGAGGAATGCGAGAAGAGTTTCCAAGAACTCAAGAGGAGACTCATTTCGGCACCTGTTTTGACAATACCATCTGGTTCGGATGGATTTGTTATCTACAGCGATGCTTCAGGCAAAGGGTTAGGATGTGTTCTCATGCAACATGGGAAAGTCATAGCCTATGCCTCACGACAACTCAAAGAATATGAGAGGAATTATCCTACTCATGATTTGGAGTTGGCAGCAGTCGTTTTTGCGTTGAAGATCTGGAGACACTACCTGTATGGGGAGAAAGTGGAGATCTATACAGATCATAAAAGCCTCAAATATTTCTTCACCCAAAAGGAACTCAACATGCGGCAACGACGTTGGCTTGAGCTGTTGAAAGATTACGATCATACCATCCAATATCATCCTGGAAAAGCAAACGTAGTAGCTGACGCATTGAGTAGAAGATCATATGCGGGTACGAGTGCAATGTTTTTAACACAAAGGCCCATTTTGTATGACTTGCAAAGGATGGAGATAGAGATGAAGGCTCCAAGTACCCACATGATGATATCAAATATACGAGTAGAACCGACTTTAATCGATAAAGTTAAAGCTGCTCAAGCTACGGATATAGAGCTGATGCGTATGAAGAAGAAAGTGCAAGAAGGTGCTATTCCAGAAGCAAGAATCGATGAAGAAGGAATACTTCGAGTCAACTCCAGACTTTGTGTTCCTAACGATTTTGACTTGAAGCATAGAATAATGATGGAGGCACACAACACACCGTTTGCAATCCATCCTGGGAGTACCAAAATGTATCACGATCTTCGACATACATTTTGGTGGAGCAATATGAAAAGAGAGATCGCGGAGTTTATCTCGAGATGTTTAACTTGTCAACGTGTAAAAGCGGAGCATCAAGTACCAAAGGGTCCATTGCAACCACTTGAGATTCCGAAATGGAAGTGGGAACACATTACTATGGATTTTGTTACGGGTCTTCCCAAGGTTTCTCAAGGCATAGATGCGATTTGGGTTATTGTTGATAGATTAACCAAGTCCGCTCATTTCTTGCCGATACGTGAGACTTATTCCCTTGAACGTCTTGCTAGTATGTACGTGAACGAGATTGTGAGATTGCATGGCATGCCAGTATCCATAGTTTCGGATCGTGACCCAAGATTCACTTCACGATTTTGGGTTAGCTTGCAGAAAGCTATGGGCACGGATTTACGATTCAGTTCAGCATACCATCCTCAAACGGACGGACAATCAGAGAGGACTATTCAAACTCTTGAAGATCTATTAAGACTTTGTGTCTTAGATCTCAAAGGGAGTTGGGATAAGTACCTACCATTGGTGGAATTCTCCTACAACAACAGTTATCAGGCGAGCATAGGTATGGCTCCATTTGAGGCGTTGTATGGAAGAAAATGTCGTTCTCCAGTATGCTGGGACGAGGTGGGTGAAGCAACATTGTTGGGACCAGAGTTGGTACGCATTACTACAGAGAAGATCCAAACGATTCGACAACGTATACAAACGGCACAGGATCGACAAAAGAGTTATGCGGATCTTCATCGGAAGGACGTGGAATTTAATATTGGGGATCATGTATTGTTACGTGTTGCACCATGGAAGGGAGTTACAAGATTTGGGAAGAGAGGAAAGCTCAATCCAAGATTTGTTGGTCCATTTGAGATTCTTGAGCGAATAGGAAATGTGGCATATAGACTCGCATTACCTCCAAGCATGTCTCGTGTTCATAATGTTTTTCACATATCTATGCTTCGTAAATATGTTAAAGACCCGAACCACATTATTGAGTTAGAACCAGACGAGATAGCTGAAGATTTAACGTACGAGGAGGTACCTGTTAAGATCTTGGATAGGAAAGAGCATGTCCTACGCACGAAGGTTATACCACAAGTTAAGGTTTTGTGGAGAAACCATGCTATTGAAGAAATGACCTGGGAGTTGGAATCAGAAATGAAAGCGAGGTATCCTCACCTTTTTGAAACATCAGGTACGTACGTCAATTTCGAGGACGAAATTTCATAAGGAGGGGAGGTTGTAAGACCCCAACTTATTAATGAATAAAATCAAATTTTCTCTAAATATTATTGTGAATAATAAGGGGTTAATTTGATATAATACTTTGGTTATGGGTGAAATGTGCAAATTTTGCAAAATAAGCAAGTGGTTATAAAATATTTATTTTTGGTCGGTGAATATTCGGTTGGTCGTGGAATATTCTTGCTGTCGGGGAATATTCGTACGACGACGCAGCCTTGTGTGGGCCCCATAACGGAAAGCGATTGGATGAAGAAAACGACAAGTATAAGTTGTTTATAAATAACGGCGTAGTTGTTACCGTTAATACTGTTGGAATACCCGGTGGTTAAAATACAGTAGCACACGGTATTGCACCAATTATTGATTCTTACGTAAGAAGGCACTACTCAATAATTGTTACAGTAGTTATTATTCAATATTTTATTTTATTGATTCAATAATTGCTGCGTTGATATTTTATATTATTGTTGTTTCAATAATTGTTGCTGCACAGTATTTTCATTTATCAGATCAATAATTCATATTATTTGAATAATATTATTAGATAACATTATTGGCAATGTCTAGAAAGTTCTGTCTAAGGAGAGGTTTGGTCATCTAATTGCGCGCCAGTAAGGAGAAATCCTTATTGGAAAGCCCCCTCTTTCCTGGGAACGGCCTGGTTGTCATAAATGTGATTCTGTAATATTATTTGTGAATAATTAATTATTGATTCATATGATAAGGAAATATTTATTTTATGTGGATATAAATGAGGGATATATTTTTGTGGTTAAAAATGAAGGAGTTAATGTTGAGGTTTTTATCAGTATTTTTGTCGGAATGGAGGTATTAAAAATCAAATCAGGGTTTTTGAGATATTTTGCGGGGTTATAATTTTTAATCCGACCGTTGGATCGTGGTAATTTTTGGATATGTTATACATATATAAGTTGAGTATATGTCCACAAATTTTGAACCGTTAAAAATGAACGTATGATTTATTATGAATTTTACAAGATGACTGGTTCAGAAATTGTTGAATTTTCGGAGTTTATCATTTTGGTGGAAAATTCTAGAATTGGTGGGCCCCACTTGTGGTTGGTGAAGAAATGTGCTGAATTATATTTCAAATGTGGTGGGTGGGAATAGTAGCAGGTAAAGCCATCAGGTTGCAGGTCAAACCTACCAAAATTTTCCTATAAATAGAGGGCTAAGTTAGAATTGAAAATCACACCAGAAACAAGTTTTCTCTCTTTCTCTCTCTAGATTATTGAGTGTATTTTGTGAGTATTTAGATACTTTGAGAGTTTCTATTCATCAGAGCAAGTTTCTTTCAGCCTTATACCGGTATTCCGACCAGAAGTACTGATATTTTGAGGTAAGGGATATTATTTTCTTCTTAATGATATTATTTTCTTCAATATCATTATGCTGAAATATTGATATGAGTTTTTATCAAATTTGGAACTTTTTGTGTCGGGGGTTACTATTCACGTATACGGCACTATTCACGAATACGGCACTATTCACCGAAAAATAAAATTTTTCCTTTTTGTCCAAGATGTCTATTATGGTTACTATCTTTGATTGTATCCATGTTTTGATCTTTATTTTTGAATTCTGCTTCACAATTGATTATTATGAAGTATTATTGATCTTGGATAAACTGTTATACGAATCCCTACTATTTGTCCTTCTGTCTCATTGGATTCGTTCTCTTTAAGATATTTTTCATCATCCTCAGTCCTAAATGATGATATTAATGAATATCTTTGGCCTGTAGTGCAAAGATGTATAATTACTTGATGAATATCTTTGGCCTGTAGTGCAAAGATGAACAGGTGTTGAGATGAACATGACCGACTGATGATACAAATGAATATCTTTGGCCTGTAGTGCAAAGATGAATATTTGGTTAAAGATGATTATTAATTGATGTTACAGGGATAAAATATTGATGATGGACTTTTAAATCTTAGAAGATAGTAGAATTCTTTCTCTACTTGACTCTTCTAATGGTTTGCTGTTTCCGCTGCAGTTGTTGATCTAAAACTTGTTGTCGATTATATTTTATCAGATTTTTCCCTGTTGAAGACTAACGATAATTTGTTGTATATTATCTTAGTCATAATATTCTTTACTGGGCTAGTTGAGCTCACCCTTTTCCTTTTTGTTCCATTTTTCTTCTCAGGAGGTGAGAACATAGCAGGATCTAGTCGGGGTATGGAGTGATGGTTCTAGAAAGATGTATTAGCAGTCCTCACTATTTCTGTAAAATAGTGTTTGAATAATTGTAATGAGGATTTATTTGAGTGTGGATATTGTCTAGAAGACAATATTTGTATTTAAACTCACAGTATGTGTTGTCGTATTTTGCACGACAATTGTATTATTGAAGTTGTAGTTTGCTTTCTGTACCATGTATTTGGCGACTCAGAATGGGTGTTGTATACCTATTCTGGGGGCGTCACAGACTTAGTTACTATATAACATTATAATGTTAATGAGATTTATAATTGTTTCTTTTATATTGGTGGTTACTTATTGATTAATATTGTGTACTAGTTAATTGGTTACTATATATTTGGGATGCAACTCTTGATCATATAATGATTACTTACAATTGCTTTCTTGGTTACTGTGTAACCATATAATGGTCACTGGCTATTGCTGAGTTGGTTACAATGTAACATTATACTGACTACAGTAACTTGGTTACTGGATAAAATTATAATCTTTATTGCATAATATTACTGACTAATACTGACTTGTTACATACTATTGCTGACTTAACTAATATGCAACATTATATTGGTTACTAACTACTACTTAATTGCTTACTGTGAAATTATATAATGGTTACTGTATAATGCTTATTTGGTTACTGTGTAATATTATACTGGTTACTAATCAATACTGACTTAGTTACTATGTAACATTATAATGTTACTGATATTTATAATTGTTTCTTTTATATTGTTGGTTACTTGTTGACTAACAGTGTGTACTAGTTAATTGGTTACTACATATTTGGTATGTAACTGTTAAACTGATTGTATACATAGGGTTTTTTAGGTTGAGACATCAAACTTAGTGATTTTCACTGTTTACGATGTCTCTAAAAAGTATATTGTGGACATCGAACAAAAGGCATGCACATGCAGTAAATTTCAGTACCATGAGATGCCTTGCCCGCACGCTGCTGCTGTTATGAGCAAGAGAAATTTGAGCTGTTATGATTTTTGCTCAAGAAATTACACTAAAGCAACTTTGGTCGAGACATATTCAGCTTCCATCATGCCATTAGATGACAAAAAAAATTGGAATGTATCAGAAGAAGTAAAAAACATATGTATAAAATCACCCAACACAAGAAGACCAGCAGGAAGACCAAAAAAAGGGAGGTACAAACACGGATCTGAAATCAAAATTCAAAACAAATGCAGCAGGTGCCAAGAAAGAGGACACAACAGGAAAACATGCAGTAATCTCCCGATTTTAAGACCACTAAAAAGGGTCTGATATAGTGTAGTTAAATTAAGAGTGTAAATACATGAATGTATTATTGTTTAATTTGAGTAACCATTAAACGATTGATTTGTAAAATTTTTAATTGTGTATAGTAAACAAAATTGTTATTCATTTATATATTGATTTCTGATTTCAATGAAACATTAACAATAACTGTAATCGAATAAATACATAACAGTAACCATAACAGTTTTTAATGGTAACCACATAATTACATAACAGTAACCATAACAGTTATCACTTAACATAACAGAAACCATACCAGTTTTTAACCAAATAATTACATAACAGTAACTATAACAATGTTTAATGTTACCTAAATAATTACATAACAGTAATCATCACAGTAACCACCTAATTTAATAATAGTAACAATACCATTTTATAATGGTAACCACAACATAAACAACATGTATATCCAGCAACATATAATTAAAACGGTATTGAAGTTTATGAAACCCATGTATACTCACACATGTATACTTAACATATGAAATATGTCCTGATACAATATTGTAACTATCTGATTACTATCAAATCATTATCTGGTTACCTATTTATACATGATTGGTTACCAACTGTATATTACAAAATTATAATTGGTTACCATTTTATACATGACAATAACCATAACAGTAACCATACCAGTTTTTAATGTAAACCAAATAATTATATAACAATAACCATAACAATGTTTAATGGTACCCAAATAATTACATAATAACAGTAACCATACCAGTTTATAATGGTAACCACAACATAAACAACCTGTATATCCAGCAACCTGTAATTAAAAGGGTATTGAAGTTTATGAAACCATGTATACATTACACATGTACACTTAACATATGATATATGTCCTGATACAATCTTGTAACTCTCTGGTTACTATCAAATCATTACCTGGTTACCCCTTTATACATGATTGGTTACCAACTGTATATTTCAAAAAAATTCAACAAACACAGCTGAAAAATATACAAAATACCAACCAACAAACAATATTTCTTTCATTAATGCTAATATTGTCAAATATGTAATCCCATCTACATAAGATCCAATGAACATCAAAAAATCATAAACCATACACAAATATTGTGTATAATACCAAAACTTAAAAAAAAATACACAATAAAATTAATAAAGACAAAACAACAAAATCCGAACTAATCAAAATCTGGAACAAATCTTCGTGGAAATTCTCTATCAGTATCATAGCCCTCCAACTGCTTGTTCCTTGCATGCATATATAGGTTTGTGCACAACTTTTTCCGATACTGCGCAATGGGAAAAGAAATAGGAATCTGATCAAACTTCTGATGAATGACATGCTCAGCAAAACAAATTGTGAACATCCCACAATCACTGTAACAACAAACAATGTGACAATCCCAAAATAGGTCCATTCCACCCAACCCATTCTGAGTCGTCAAATACATGGTACAGAAAATAACTACAACTTTATTACAACAATTGTCGTGCAAAATACAATAACACATATGCTGTGCGTTTGGATACAAATATATACCAAATGTGACTCATGTTCCAACCGTGGACATCACCTCACAATAACACCTTACATAAAGGTATAGTCATAAACTGTTTTAGAAATTAAAATATTTGAAAAATGCTCAAGGAAACCTTCGTACATGGGAGGCCACGCGTCTAGATTATGATAGATATCATATGGCCACAGAATTATTCTTGGTTGACCCAATAGACCCCAAAGAAAAACGAGAAGATTACTATCATATTCTTCCCAATGGCGAGTCTTCTCTTGACTTATCATTATCTCCACTGTCTCTAATTGAGAATTATACTTCAAACAAACACCAAGATTATATAGGTAGTTGTAACGCCCCCAAAATTAGGTATACATCACCCATCTTGGGTCGTCAGATACAAAGTACTGAATACAAATACAACTTACTAATACAACTGTTGTATACAATACAACAAAACATAAACTGCGAGTTTGAATACAAATATTATATTCTAGAGAGTATTCATACTCAAAAGGAGTCCTCATTACATTTATTAACACACTATTACATAGAATAGTGAGGACTACTAACTAATACTATCATTCGAACCATCACTCCGTTTCCCGACTTGCCCCACCTACGTTCTCATTTCCTGAAGAGAACAGTGAAAGAAAGGGTGAGCTCAACTAGCCCAGTAAGAAATATTATGACTAAGATAATGCAGAATAAATTATCATTAGCCTTCAACAATGTTAAACTGATAAAATATAATAGACATCAAGTTTAACTGCAGCGGAACAAGCAATCCATTAAAAGAGTCAAGTAGAAGATAAACTCTACTATCTTTTATGATTTAAAAGATTTTCCAACACTGTGATCGCTGAGACTCAGCTTAATAAAATAATCCACATCATCGAATCACCCCTGCACTACGGCCAAGGATATTCGTATATTCATTAATGGTCATGATCATGCCAACAACTGTCCATCAATGCACTACGGGCCAATGATGACTTTTACCACATCGTTTGTAACATTACGGTCATGATTATACCGAATAATCCCTGGTCATAATCATACCAAGTCCATCTATGCACTACATGCCACAGATGACTTTCAACATTTTATAAACATGAGGATGATGACAATGATATAAGAATTCAATAAAACAAGTTCAAGAATTAATTTATCCAAGAATTAGTAACGTCCAAATTGTCAACATGATACTGCATTGTGGAGTAAAATTCAAGAATGATCAGGAGAATATTTTCATGAATAGATACTAGATGAAGCGCAAATATCAAGGATATTCCACTAATTTCATGGAGTATAGAAGTCAAAACTTAACCAACTGAGTACAATAAAGAATGGAATAACAAAAGAAATCACCATGCATGCGATAGACCGCACAGACAGGTTATTCCAACAGAATAATAAATAATGGAACCAGGTCCGGCGTAAACGCACAGACAGGATATTCCGACAGAATAATAAATGATGGAACCAGGTCCGGCGTAAACGCACAGACAGGATATTCCGACAGAATAATAAAGAACAGTATAATAAATAATGGAACCAGGTCCGGTGTAAAACACACAGACAGGATATTCCGACAGAATCATAATAAAGACGGAACCAGGTCCGGTGTAAAACACACAGACAGGATGTTCCAACAGAATAATAATAAAAACAGAACCAGGTCCGGTGTAAAACACACAGACAGGATGTTCCAACAGAATAATAGAAGAATGTCACCAAGTATAGGGTAGATCCGCGTATACAGGTTATTCCAACAGAATAATAAGAAATGGAATAACAGAAATTCTCTTCTTGAATACGAAAGAATAATATCCCTTACCGTTTTAAAGAAGAGCTGAAGTAAGGAAGTAGTTAAGTAGTAGAATACTCTTCTTCTCTCTCTCTATAGTTTCTCTCTATAGTTTCTCTCTCTAGAGTTCAGTAAATTCGTAAGAAAATAATGAAGGAATGAGCTTCTATTTATAGGAAAATGGAATGCATAGTAACTAATCCATGAACGGTCCAGATTGATTACTTTAATCTGACGGTCCATATTTAAAGAAAAATCTTTTAAATAAAATATAATATATTCTATTTATAGAATAACTTTAATAAAGTATTCTGTTTTATATAAAAAGATGTTTCTGTTTTATTACGTTAATAATACGAATAAAACAAAACGTCATTATCGCTAAATAATTCATATTATTAACTGACAATAATTGAATCAAACTGAGTGACTTCTCACATAAGCATTAATAATCAATACCGTGTGTTACTATGTAACAACGCGTATTACTGTACTTTTACTACCGAGTAGTTCAACAATATCAACGGTTAAAACTTCCGCCGTTATTTTCATAAAGTATTTTTGTCGTTTTCTCAATCCGACAATAATTCCGTTGTGGGGTCCACCAATAATTGTACCGTCGTACGGATATTCCCCGACAAAAAGAATATTCCCCGACCAATCGAATATAATATGACAACTTGCATACTTTGCAAAATTTATAGATACTACCCATAACTATTATATCAAATCCACACCATAATATAAAAAAAATTATTTCGAGAAAAATTAAATATTTATTCATAAAATCTGGGGTCTCACAATCTCCCCTCCTTATGGAATTTCGCCCTCGAAATTTACGTACGTACTTGGTATGCCAAACATGTGAGGATACCTTGACTTCACTTTAAATTCTAACTCTTGAGGTATAACCTTTAAGCATCGAATATGATCCTTCTTATCCAAGATGTTAACACGTATCTCCTCATACGTTAAATATTTCGCTATCTCGTCCAGTTCTAAATTAATAATGTGGTTCGGGTCGTCTACATATTTACGTAACATCGATATGTAAAAAAAATGTTCTGAACACGCAACATACTTGGCGGTAAAACGAGTCTTTAGGCCACAGTTCCTACTTCATCGAGGATTTCAAATGGGCCAATTAAATCGAGAGTTGAGATTTCCTCTCTTCGTCGATTCTTGCTTCTAGAATAACGCTCTCTTAAACCTTCTTCTTCACATTTATCAGCTCTGAGTATGTAGCTTGAGCGGCTTTAACTTTATCGATTAAAGTCGATTTTAATTGTATATTCGTTATCTTCACGTGGGTTCGTATATTCACACTTGTAACCGTATACGATCTTCTACACAACGTGTCAGCTACCACGTTCGCTTTTCCACGATATTATTGAATGGTACGATCGTAATATTCAACAGCTCGAGCCAATGTCTTTGGCGCATAATACGTTCGTTTTAGTTGAAGAAATATTTGAGGGTTTAAGAAATGGGTTTTGTACTGGGGTCAATACAAAATTCAATTTTACGCTCTGGGGTAGGCTAAGAAGTCTTCAAGAATACGTCAATAAATTTATTAACAATAGAAATATCGTTCAAAACTGTGACCCTCATCCAAGACTTGGATAACACGTCACATTGATACCTATCAACTTGCCATCGTCATTTACAACGTCTCCTACGGAAAGTCTAGCTTTGGTGCATTCCACACCAGGAAGTCAACAACGAAAGGAACGGAGATTTTTACTTATGGCTTGATATGACAATGATTGACTTTAGTGGTTTGGTTACTTGAATTCGCATAATAGGTTGGTTAGGAATATGAAAGCTAACAACCTTACGAAAAGCATGATGAGCAGTTAACCAATCGTTTCCAAAAATCACATCAATGCAAGTATTTTCAAAGAGATAAGATCAACAGGTAACGTGAAAGTGTTGATTTGAACAAGATTTATAAATAGTGGAGGTAACAAAGGTTTCTCCCAACGGAATTTCAACAGAGAAATCAAAGTCTAACTTCTCCGGAGTTAAGTTCAAATATTGAACAAAACTAGGTGAAATAAAAGAGTGAGTAGAACCGGTATCTAACACGGTATAGACTTCGCAAGAGTTTATGACTAACATACCCGTGATAATTTTATTCAGGTTCCTCGTCACGAAAAAAAAACATACTCTCTCTTAAACTACTGGCTTTGGCTTTTCTGGGACGGTCTTTGGTGCCTCCATCCTATCTGAACTTGTCTTCGGTGAACGACAAAATCGGGCTAAATGACCTTCTCTTCCACAATTATAACATGCTTTGGACGGCATCACGCAGTTTGGACTGATGTGCCCCTCCCCTCCGCATTTGAAACATATGATAGGTGATCGTTCTCCTTCCTTAACGACAGGTGCTGGTGCTGACGTCTTTCCATCATTGTTGAATCTCCTCTTCTTGAAATGCTCATTCTTATTATTTTGGCCCTGATTACCACCGAAGTGGTTACCATTTCTGGCCTGTTGATTCCCTCCACGCTTGTTGTCACCGCTTCGATGACTGCTTTCACTAGTATTATCATTTTGCCGGCTGCTCTCTTTTGGCTGCGTTGTCTCGTTATCGCGCTCCACCAACTGAGCCCTATTTACAACATCTGAATACAAACACAATTTATGAGAAACAAGATGTTGACGTATCTCCGGCTTCAAACCTCTTAAAAATTTCCGCGTCATTCTTTCTTCATTATCCACCAGGTGGGACGCAAACCGGGATAACTCAGCAAATTTTGCCTCGTACTGCGACACGGTCATATTATTCTGCTCCAATTTGATGAACTCCACCTCCTTCATGTGACGAATACTCTCGGGAAAATATTTGTCGTTAAACAGCTCTTGGAACTTCTCCCAGGACATCTTCAGTGCGGCAGGTTGAGTACGCTTTATCGATTCCCACCAGTAATCTGCCTCTCCTCGCAACATAAAGGCGGCAAAGGGAACCTTTTGCTCCTCGGAGCAACCCAAGACATCAAATATCTTGGTGATCTGCTTTATCCATGTTTCAGCTACAAGTGGTTTGGGTTCTCCCTTAAACTCCGGTGGTCCCAGCTCCTTAAACTGTTTAGCGGTGACCGCCTGCGAGTTTCCAGTATTTCCACCTACGTTGTGGACAGGAGCCGCTTTCACCTGTTGTTGCATGAATTGCATAAAACCTCTGAACATTCCATCATTCATCATCTGGTCAGTGTTGTTGTTTGCATGAGGATTGTCACCTTCCTGATGCACATTATCCTGATTATTGATATGTGGTGAATCAATAATCGCCTGGGCTTCATTGCTATTCTCAACATTCTCAGATGCCATTTTCAGATACTGCCACAAAATAAAAGTTAATTGATATGTCATATATTATCCTTATATTATGACCGACCAATTAAATACCATGCAAATAAACTTAGGTAGGTCATACTAGCGAAGGAATTCCCCGTCTCTCCCCTCTTAGTTCTATTCTCACATCTTAGCCAGGGATCATATCCCTAAGCTCTGATACCAACTGTAACGCCCCCAAAATTAGGTATACATCACCCATCTTGGGTCGTCAGATACAAAGTACTGAATACAAATACAACTTACTAATACAACTGTTGTATACAATACAATAAAACATAAACTGCGAGTTTGAATACAAATATTATATTCTAGAGAGTATTCATACTCAAAAGGAGTCCTCATTACATTTATTAACACCCTATTACATAGAATAGTGAGGACAACTAACTAATACTATCATTCGAACCATCACTCCGTTTCCCGACTTGCCCCAGCTACGTTCTCATTTCCTGAAGAGAACAGTGAAAGAAAGGGTGAGCTCAACTAGCCCAGTAAGAAATATTATGACTAAGATAATACAGAATAAATTATCATTAGCCTTCAACAATGTTAAACTGATAAAATATAATAGACATCAAGTTTAACTGCAGCGGAACAAGCAATCCATTAAAAGAGTCAAGTAGAAGATAAACTCTACTATCTTTTATGATTTAAAAGATTTTCCAACACTGTGATCGCTGAGACTCAGCTTAATAAAATAATCCACATCATCGAATCACCCCTGCACTACGGCCAAGGATATTCGTATATTCATTAATGGTCATGATCATGCCAACAACTGTCCATCAATGCACTACGGGCCAATGATGACTTTTACCACATCATTTGTAACATTACGGTCATGATTATACCGAATAATCCCTGGTCATAATCATACCAAGTCCATCTATGCACTACATGCCACAGATGACTTTCAACATTTTATAAACATGAGGATGATGACAATGATATAAGAATTCAATAAAACAAGTTCAAGAATTAATTTATCCAAGAATTAGTAACGTCCAAATTGTCAACATGATACTGCGTTGTGGAGTAAAATTCAAGAATGATCAGGAGAATATTTTCATGAATAGATACTAGATGAAGCGCAAATATCAAGGATATTCCACTAATTTCATGGAGTATAGAAGTCAAAACTTAACCAACTGAGTACAATAAAGAATGGAATAACAAAAGAAATCACCATGCATGCGATAGACCGCACAGACAGGTTATTCCAACAGAATAATAAATAATGGAACCAGGTCCTGCGTAAACGCACAGACAGGATATTCCGACAGAATAATAAATGATGGAACCAGGTCCGGCGTAAACGCACAGACAGGATATTCCGACAGAATAATAAAGAACAGTATAATAAATAATGGAACCAGGTCCGGTGTAAAACACACAGACAGGATATTCCGACAGAATCATAATAAAGACGGAACCAGGTCCGGTGTAAAACACACAGACAGGATGTTCCAACAGAATAATAATAAAAACGGAACCAGGTCCGGTGTAAAACACACAGACAGGATGTTCCAACAGAATAATAGAAGAATGTCACCAAGTATAGGGTAGATCCGCGTATACAGGTTATTCCAACAGAATAATAAGAAATGGAATAACAGAAATTCTCTTCTTGAATACGAAAGAATAATATCCCTTACCGTTTTAAAGAAGAGCTGAAGTAAGGAAGTAGTTAAGTAGTAGAATACTCTTCTTCTCTCTCTCTATAGTTTCTCTCTATAGTTTCTCTCTCTAGAGTTCAGTGAATTCGTAAGAAAATAATGAAGGAATGAGCTTCTATTTATAGGAAAATGGAATGCATAGTAACTAATCCATGAACGGTCCAGATTGATTACTTTAATCTGACGGTCCATATTTAAAGAAAAATCTTTTAAATAAAATATAATATATTCTATTTATAAAATAACTTTAATAAAGTATTCTGTTTTATATAAAAAGATGTTTCTGTTTTATTACGTTAATAATACGAATAAAACAAAACGTCATTATCGCTAAATAATTCATATTATTAACTGACAATAATTGAATCAAACTGAGTGACTTCTCACATAAGCATTAATAATCAATACCGTGTGTTACTATGTAACAACGCGTATTACTGTACTTTTACTACCGAGTAGTTCAACAATATCAACGGTAAAACTTCCGCCGTTATTTTCGTAAAGTATTTTTGTCGTTTTCTCAATCCGACAATAATTCCGTTGTGGGGTCCACCAATAATTGTACCGTCGTACGGATATTCCCCGACAAAAAGAATATTCCCCGACCAATCGAATATAATATGACAACTTGCATACTTTGCAAAATTTATAAATACTACCCATAACTATTATATCAAATCCACACCATAATATAAAAAAAATTATTTCGAGAAAAATTAAATATTTATTCATAAAATCTGGGGTCTCACAGTAGTGCCCATAGATATACTCAGCAAGTGAATGAGCACAACCCTGTCCTATGATGACACGAGGTTGTATGTCATTAGACATCTTGTATGATAGTGACAAAACACCCTTCCAACGTTGGGTTCGCCTCACCCTATTTTCTTCACCAAATATAACTACTAAATGATGACCACCGTTCTATTCCCTTGTTACCCCCGCTCGACCCAGCTACACTCTTATTACCTGAAAGGAATTGTGAAGCAAAAGGGTGAGCACAATTAGCTCAGTAAAGAATATCATGACTAAAGATAATTCAATTATCAATAGCCTTCATCAACAATAAATCAGAGATTTAGAACATATGGTAAATGATAAAAATTTTAACCATAGTTGCAGCGGAACGAGCAATCCATTAGAAGAGTCAAATAGACTATAAAGTCTATTATCTTCTCCATGTTAAAAATCCACCAACAATGTTTTATCCATGTAACATCACTCAAAAGTTCCTTTCCACAATCATATGAATAACTCATAATCATAATTGTGACTATAAATTTTTCTTCGCACCCAGGACGAAGAATATTTTCATCACCTGTCTTTACCTGAAACATCAAAGATCATAGTTATACCAAATCACAGTTCATGTTCATAATCATACTAATAAATCCATCTTTGCACTACGGTCAAAGATATTCAACAACAGTTCATCTTTGCACTACAGGCCAAAGATATTCATCAACAGACCATCTTTGAACTACAGGCCAAAGATATTCAACAACAGTTCATCTTTGCACTACGGCCAAAGATATTCATCAACAATTCATATTTGCACTACAGGCCAAATATATTCATATCTCAAAGAAATATATAATCATTTCAGAATTTATATAAACAATAATTATAACCATGTTGATCAATTCACCTTTGCACTTAAGCTTAAGATATTCAATTATAAATTCAATGGTCATGATCATACCAATCACAATTCAACTTTGCACTACAAGCCAAAGAGAACCCTAGTCATGATCATACCAATAATCTACCCATCTTTACACTCCAGTGAAAGAGAATTTCAACATCAGGGTTATAAAAATGTTATATATGATGATAAAAATAATATGATCAACATATAGTTTTAATCTCAAGAGTAATATTCGTAACTCATGAATAGTAAATCGTGAATAGTAACTCATGATTAGTAACCCCGACACAAAAAGGTAAAAATTCTACAATAAAATCTATACCAATATTTCGGTATAATGATATTGAAAGAATAACATTACTTAAATTTATAAACAATTTATTTTAATTGTTTACACTTTACTAATTAATGCATTTAATCATCATAAAATGCCAACTCTTACAATTTCATCATCAATAACCAAAACCCTCATCAAAAATCTGCATATACCTCATATAGGATTCTCAAGCCATAAAATCCTATTTTCCAATTTTCTTTCTTCACAAAACATATTTAATTCATTTACTCATAACTAGACCATTTTCATGAAAAATACCAAATCAGTTCCAAAAATATTTCTTTTCTGGAATTTAGCATAATATAGTCCCATATTGAACATATATTTTTCTCAGAATTTTTAAAACTCATTTACTATTTTTCATATGGCCAAAACCACCGAATATTTAGACATTTATCAAAAATTATACTTTTGTCCAAAAATTCTGAAATTTACAGAGTATACTTCTATCATACACATGTACTCCCAATAAAAATTTCATCAATTTTGGAGTTAACCACAAGAAATTATAAGCTGTTACTTTTAAAATAGTCTTTTCCCGTAAGATACATAACTCTTAATCTATACATCCAAAAATCACCATTTTTAGACACAATCAATAAAACTCATCAAAATATCATTTCAAATTTTTCTAAAATTTTTGAAGTTTAGAAAAATTACGAAACTGAAAATCATAACAACCCTTAAAATCTATTACTATCCCTTACAATCCCTTACCTTAAAAGAGCAGTACTTCTGACTGGATATCGGATATGATGCTGAAGAAAACTTGCACTAATGAATAGCAACTCACCAAGTATCTAAAAACTCACAAAATATGCTTCATAATATAGAGAGAGAAAGAGAGAAAGCTTATGTTTCTGGTGTGATTTTCAATTCTAACTTAGCCCTCTATTTATAGGAAAATTTTGGTAGGTTTGACCTGCAACCTGATGGCTTTACCTGCTACTATTCCCACCCACCACATTTGAAATATAATTCAGCACATTTCTTCACCAACCACAAGTGGGGCCCACCAATTCTAGAATTTTCCATCAAAATGATAAATTCCGAAAATTCAACAATTTCTGAACCAGTCATCTTGAAAAATTCATAATAAATCATACGTTTATTTTTAACGGTTCAAAATTTGTGGACATATACTCAACTTATATATGTATAACATATCTAAAAATTACCACGATCCAACGGTCGGATTAAAAATTATAACCCCCGCAAAATATCTCAAAAACCCTGATTTTTAATACCTCTATTCCGACAAAAATACTGATAAAAATCTTAACATTAACTCCTTTATTTTTAACCACAAAAATATATTCCTCATTTATATCCACATAAAATAAATATTTCTTTATCATATGAATCAATAATTAATTATTCACAAATAATATTACAGAATCACATTTATGACAACCAGGTCGTTCCCAGGAAAGAGAGGACTTTCCAATAAGGATTTCTCCTTACTGGCGCGCAATTAGATGACCAAACCTCTCCTTAGACAGAACTTTTTAGACATTGCCAATAATGTTATCTAATAATACTATTCAAATAATATGAATTATTGATCTGATAATGGGAAATACTATGCAGCAACAATTATTGAACAACAATAATACAAAATTTCAACGTAGCAATTATTGAATCAATAAAATAAAATATTGAACAGTAATTACTGTAACAATTATTGAGTAGTGCCTTCTTACGTAAGAATCAATAATTTCAAAAATACTGTGCAATACCGTGTGCTACTATGCAATAACGCGTATTACTGTATTTTAACCACCGGGTATTTCAACAGTATTAACGGTAACAACTACGCCGTTATTTGTAAAAACTTAATTTTGTCGTTTTCTTCACCCGACAGTTATTCTGTTATGGGGCCCACAAATATCTGCGTTATCGTACGAATATTCTCCGACAGAAAGAATATTCCACGACCAAACGAATATTCCCCGACAACAATGATTATTTTATAACCACTTGCTTATTTTGAAAAAAAATCATATTTCACTCATAACTTTAAACTTTTATCAATTTAACCATTTACTGAATAGTAATTATAAGAAAAATTGAATACTTTTATTTCATAAAATTCGGGATCTTACAAACAACATATAACAAAAATCAAAAATAAAATCAACCTATATGTAATAATTAAAACAATGTACACAATTTAACCCTTACCCTTCTACTTGTTCAGGAACCGTCTCAAAAAATTTCAACTCAATTATATTGTCTTCGTCCTTGTTGCGATACGGGTCACTGCTGAAGTCAATGTCAGACCTATCCTTCCAAAAACCAGACTTGCGTAGTAGTATGGGAAGAATGAAGATGTACGGCTCACAAACATCAGATATTTTAGTTTGCATAGATTTCCTTTTTGGTTGTAGAGAATTGTAAACAGTTAGACACCTACGATGCACATCAAAAGTCAACAACAACCAATGGTCCGGTGATGACATATGAATTGGGAACAACACGTAATCAACGTTCCTTCATGGTGTGTTGACATCCATAAACATTAACCAAAAAGTTATCATATCATAATATAACATTAACCATACCATAATAAAGCAGTAACCAAAAAGTTATATTATATAATCTAATGGTGACCAAAATATAAACAACATGTAGTACATACAATTTTATGCAGTAAACAAATAGTTATATATAATATTAACCAAAACATAATTTAAAGGTCACCAAAATAAAAGCATGTATACCAAAAAATATACTAAAGAAGTAACCAAACAGTTATATGATAGTAACCAAACCATGTTTTAATGGTAACCAACACATAAACAACATGTATACCAAACCCAGTTTAGTCAACCAATGTATACTAAGCAAATACATTGGAACCAAAACAATATATAAAAGTAACCAAAATCCCAATTGAAGTAAAAAAAATAGTTTCCAAATCATAAGCCAACAACAACAAAAAATATACTAATGAAGTAACCAAACAGTTATATGTTAGTAACCAAAATATATATTAATGGTAACCAATACATAAACAACATATAGACCAAACACAGTTTAGTCAACCCATATATACTAAGCAAATACATGGTAACCAGAACAACAAAAAACAGTAACCAAAATCCCAACTCAAGGAAACATAAATAGAATCCAAATCAGAAATTAACAATAACCAAAAACATACTAAAGAAGTAACCAAATATTTATATGATAATAACCAAAACATGTTTAAATGGTAACCAATACATAAACAACATGTACACCAAAATCAGTTTAGTCAACCATGTATACTAAGCAAATACATGGTAACCATAACAACATAAAAAAGTAACCAAAATACCAAATCAAGGTAACAAAAATGGTATCCGAATCACAAGCTAACAGTAACCAAAATATAATGTAGAAGTAACCAAACAGTTATATGATAGTAACAATAACAAAATTTAAATTAGCAAACCTTTAAAAAAAATTGGGTTGAAAATATCTTCTGGCTATGAACTTGAGCTTCTGTCTTAACTACAGGAACATCAAAATTAAAATTCAACTCCACAAACCTAAACAAATTTCTTCAAGTCCTTAATAGAATTACCCTCTGTGATTCTTTTCCTCTTTCCATCCTTCTTCCTTGTATCAACCATTCTATACAAAACATAAAAACAACACAAATCCAAGCAATCAATACCCCATTCTGTTAGAAACATAGCGTATATATATGATCATATTGACAATTAATTAGTATAATAAGAATTAACAGAAATTAGAAGCATACCTTAGAGAGAAACCAGAATCCTTTTAGTTGTGAGAGAGTTGGAGAGAGAAAATCACGTATTCAATTTTCTGTCAGAGTTGAGAGACTATGATGTTGCGTCGGCGTCGGCGTCGGCGGCGGCGGCGGAAGAGGACGACGACGAGGAGTGGCTTCGAGAAGAGAGACGAGAGGAGAGAGAGAAGTAGTAAGGGAGAAGAGAGAGAAATAGTAATGGCGTAGATAGAGAGAGACCGAACGAAGATGGAAACTAATTTGTTATGTAATCTCATTAATATTAATCCCTTAATTTAAGCACTCTTAATTGTATTAGTATTGTAAATATATATGATGAAGTGTCATATTTTTGTAATTATTTTATAAATGTATAATTTTTGTAATTACTTTTAAAAATGTACTATAATATGTAATTGTTCCTAAATACTCCCTCCATCCCATAATAACTGTCGCTTTAACTTGATACACATGGATTAAGAAAGTCATTTAGTGCTATCATTTATTAATTAAAATTGGTGTGAAATTTCATCACTACCCTTTATGGGAAGTTAAAAACTATTAATACAAGAGAAAAATTTCTTGGGACAATGAGAGAAGGTAGGGGTAATATAGGAAAGTAAATAATTTATTCTCCTAGAAAGTTGTAAACGACAAATAAATTGGGAAAAAAAATTCCTTCTAAAACGACAGTTATTATGGGATGGAGGTAGTAATATATAAGGATCATCTAAAAAATATTATATTTTATACTATTCAATAATAACATATCATATAAAAAATTTAACATTAAATTAAGTAATTTGAAATTTAATATAATTAAGTAAATAGTTTTATCAGGATAAATAATAAATAGACAATGTGTTAATATAATTTAAATTTCTTAATTTTCTTCTATATGTACTATAAAGCATTAATTTGTATATAATTTATTCTCGTGAAAGATTCTTAAAAAGTTCACGTATAAAATTTAATAATAAACCAAGAGATTTAAAATTGTTATATTTTCAATTCTATATTTATAGAGCATCACTGGTAATGTGTAGAAAATTATATAACTAAATAAAAAATTAAATACGGGCAGTTTTGTAATTTGACTTTATTTTTTAATATGTGCAAAAAGTTAATCAAAACTTTTATTTTAAGATGAAAGGAAACTATTTATACTCAAATTATAATACCAAATAGCACACACTACAATTTTAAATTGTATTATCGATATTAACCTGTAAGACCCCAACTTTTATAAATAAAGATGAATTTTTTATAAATATCATTTTTGAATATTATGGAGTTAATTTGATATAATGTTATAGTTGTGGGTAATATTTATAAATTTTACAAAGTACGCAAGTTGTTATATAATATTCGATTGGTCGGGGAATATTCGTTTTAACAGGAAATATTCGTACAACGGCACAATCATTGGTGGACCCCGCAACGGAATTATTGTCGGATTAAGAAAACGATAAAAATATTTTATTAAAAATAACGACGGAAGTTTTACCATTGATACTGTTGAACTACTCGGTAGTAAAAGTACAGTAATACGTGTGGTTGCATAGTAACACACGGTATTGATTATTAATACTTATGTGAGAGGTCACTCAGTTTGATTCAATTATTGTCAATTAATAATATGAATTATTTAGCGATAATGACGTTTTGTTTTATTCGTATTATTAACGTAATAAAACAGAAACATCTTTTTATATAAAATAAAATACTTTATTAAAGTTATTCTATAAATAGAATATATTATATTTTATTTAAAAGATTTTTCTTTAAATATGGACCGTCAAATTAAAGTAATCAATATGGACTGTTCATGGATTAGTTACTATGCATTCTATTTTTCTATAAATAGCAGCTCATTCCTTCATTATTTCTTACGAATTCACTGAACTCTAAAGAGATAAACTATAAAGAGAAACTATAGAGAGAGAGAAGAAGAGTATTCTACTACTTAACTACTTCCTTATTTCAATTCTTCTTTAAAACGGTAAGGGGTGTTATTCTTTCTTATTCATGAAGAGAACTGTTGTTATTCCATTTCTTATTATTCTGTTGGAATAACCTGTATACGCGGTCTACCCTATACTTGGTGACATTCTTCTATTATTCTGTTGGAAAATCCTGTCTGTGTGTTTTACACCGGACCTGGTTCCGTTTTTATTATTATTATATTGGAACATCCTATCTGTGTGTTTTACACCGGACCTGGTTCTGTTTTTATTATTATTCTGTTGGAACATCCTGTCTGTGTGTTTTACACCGAACCTGGTTCCGTCTTGTTATTATTCTGTTGGAACATCCTGTCTGTGTGTTTTACACCGGACCTGGTTCCATTATTTATTATTCTGTCGGAATATCCTGTCTGTGCGTTTACGTCAGACCTGGTTCAATTATTTATTATTCTGTTGGAATAACCTGTCTGTGCGGTCTATCGCATGCCGAGTGATTTTTTTTGTTATTTCATTCTTTATTATACTCAGTTGGTTAAGTTTTGACTTCTATACTCCATGAAATTAGTGAAATATCCTTGATAATTGCGGTTCATCCAGTATCTTTTCATGAAAATATTCTTTTAAGTATTCTTGAATTTTACTCCACAAATCAGTATCATGTTGACAATTTGGACGTTGTTAATTATTGGATAAATTAATTCTTGAACTTGTTTTATTGAATTCTTATATCATTGTCATCATCCTCATGTTTATAAAATGTTGAAAGTCATCTGTGGCCTGTAGTGCATAGATGGACTTGGTATGATTATGACCAGGGATTATTCGGTATAATCATGACCGTAATATTATAAATAATGTGGTAAAAGTCCTCATTGGCCCGTAGTGCATTGATGAACAGTTGTTGGCATGATCATGACCATTAATGAATACACGAATATCCTTGGCCGTAGTGCAGGGGTGATTCGATGATGTGAATTATTTTATTAAGCTGAGTCCCAGCGATCACAATGTTGAAAAACCTTTTAAATCATAAAAGATAGTAGAGTTTATTTTCTACTTGACTCTTTTAATGGATTGCTTGTTCCGCTGCAGTTAAACTTGATGTCTATTATATTTTATCAGTTTAACATTGTTGAAGGCTAATGATAATTTATTCTGCATTATCTTAGTCATAATATTTCTTACTAGGTTAGTTGAGCTCACCCTTTCTTTCACTATTCTCTTCAGAAAATGAGAACGTAGCTGGGGCAAGTCGGGGAACGGAGTGATGGTCCGAATGATAGTATTAGTTAGTAGTCTCACTATTCTATGTAATAGTGTGTTAATAAATGTAATGAGGACTCCTTTTGAGTATGAATATTCTCTAGAAAATAATATTTGTATTCAAACTCACAGTTTATATTTTATCGTATTGTACACGACAGTTGTATTAGTAAGTTGTATTTGTATTCTATACTATGTATCTGATGATCCAAAATGGGTGATGTATACCTAATTTTGGGGGCGTCACATAACCCGTGCTTTGCAGGAGTTTTCAATTTAGTATTTAATTAATTTAGTATTTGATATATATATATATATAAAAGAAAATTTTAGAATTACATTATTTCAAATCCTTTGACTAGTTCTGTTTTACTGCCTTAATTCATGTTTACTCCATTAATTAATAATCCTACACAATTAACCCTTTTAATACCCTCCGGCAACCCATACGTTTATCCTATAACTGTTGCGTTGGTAATACCATCACCATCGTCTCCCTCTCTCTCTCTCTCTCCTCTCTCTCTCTCTGAGATTTAAATACTTCCCACATTAAGCCAAGTCATGTCCGTTGAAACTTGGAGTTACTAAACTACCCTCCCTCCCTACCCAACCAAGCACGCTGTCCCGAACACCATTTGCCCACCCCTGATTGGAAGATTCCAACTGGGCCCATTTTGATTCTGCCATTTTTTAGAGAAATATAAGATACTCCCTCAATCTAAAATCTAAAATCTAATTGCTTAAAATCTAAAATCTAAAATCTAAAATATAAAATCTAATTGCTTAAAATCTAATGTGAAATATAAAATCTAAGTCGTTTGAGAATTTTAAGTAACTATTAATTGTTTAGTTTTTAATATTATTTTGAGTATTAAATATAATTTTTATTATCTCATTATTTTTTTGCTTAATAAATAATTTTTTTTTTCAATACAAAGACAATATAGACAATTGATATTGATGTTTGATTGCATATTAAAAATTAATCTCTTAATGCCTCTTAAGAGACCACATATTTGTATTAACAGGTCATTTGAATGGTTAAGATATAATTATGAATTTAAACTATTCAAAATACCTTTTAATACAAAATTGTGGACTGTTAAGATGTATTAAAAAATATTAAGATGTACTCCCTCCGTCCCAGGATAAAAAATTTAGTGGATTTTTCACGCATATTAAGAAGATGAATTGTGACGCCCCCAAAATTAGGTATACATCACCCATCTTGGGTCGTCAGATACAAAGTACTGAATACAAATACAACTTACTAATACAACTGTTGTATACAATACAACAAAACATAAACTGCGAGTTTGAATACAAATATTATATTCTAGAGAGTATTCATACTCAAAAGGAGTCCTCATTACATTTATTAACACACTATTACATAGAATAGTGAGGACTACTAACTAATACTATCATTCGAACCATCACTCCGTTTCCCGACTTGCCCCAGCTACGTTCTCATTTCCTGAAGAGAACAGTGAAAGAAAGGGTGAGCTCAACTAGCCCAGTAAGAAATATTATGACTAAGATAATGCAGAATAAATTATCATTAGCCTTCAACAATGTTAAACTGATAAAATATAATAGACATCAAGTTTAACTGCAGCGGAACAAGAAATCCATTAAAAGAGTCAAGTAGAAAATAAACTCTACTATCTTTTATGATTTAAAAGATTTTCCAACACTGTGATCGCTGAGACTCAGCTTAATAAAATAATCCACATCATCGAATCACCCCTGCACTACGGCCAAGGATATTCGTATATTCATTAATGGTCATGATCATGCCAACAACTGTCCATCAATGCACTACGGGCCAATGATGACTTTTACCACATCGTTTGTAACATTACGGTCATGATTATACCGAATAATCCCTGGTCATAATCATACCAAGTCCATCTATGCACTACGTGCCACAGATGACTTTCAACATTTTATAAACATGAGGATGATGACAATGATATAAGAATTCAATAAAACAAGTTCAAGAATTAATTTATCCAAGAATTAATAACGTCCAAATTGTCAACATGATACTGCGTTGTGGAGTAAAATTCAAGAATGATCAGGAGAATATTTTCATGAATAGATACTAAATGAAGCGCAAATATCAAGGATATTCCACTAATTTCATGGAGTATAGAAGTCAAAACTTAACCAACTGAGTACAATAAAGAATGGAATAGCAAAAGAAATCACCATGCATGCGATAGACCGCACAGACAGGTTATTCCAACAGAATAATAAATAATGGAACCAGGTCCGGCGTAAACGCACAGACAGGATGTTCCAACAGAATAATAATAAAAACGGAACCAGGTCCGGTGTAAAACACACAGACAGGATGTTCCAACAGAATAAAAACGGAATCAGGTCCGGTGTAAAACACACAGACAGGATATTCCAACAGAATAATAACAAGACGGAACCAGGTCCGGTGTAAAACACACAGACAGGATGTTCCAACAGAATAATAGAAGAATGTCACCAAGTATAGGGTATATCCGCGTATACAGGTTATTCCAACAGAATAATAAGAAATGGAATAACAACAGTTCTCTTCATGAATAAGAAAGAATAACACCCCTTACCGTTTTAAAGACGAGCTGAAATAAGGAAGTAGTTAAGTAGCAGAATACTCTTCTTCTCTCTCTCTATAGTTTCTCTCTATAGTTTATCTCTCTAGAGTTCAGTGAATTCGTAAGAAAATAATGAAGGAATGAGCTTCTATTTATAGGAAAATGGAATGCATAGTAACTAATCCATGAACGGTCCAGATTGATTACTTTAATCTGACGGTCCATATTTAAAGAAAAATCTTTTAAATAAAATATAATATATTCTATTTATAGAATAACTTTAATAAAGTATTCTGTTTTATATAAAAAGATGTTTCTGTTTTATTACGTTAATAATACGAATAAAACAAAACGTCATTATCGCTAAATAATTCATATTATTAACTGACAATAATGGAATCAAACTGAGTGACTTCTCACATAAGCATTAATAATTAATACCGTATGCTACTATGCAACCACACGTATTACTGTACTTTTACTACCGAGTAGTTCAACAGTAACAATGGTAAAACTTCCGCCGTTAATTTCATAAAGTATTTTTGTCGTTTTCTCAATCCGACAATAATTCTGTTGTGGGGTCCACCAATGATTGTACCGTCGTACGGATATTCCCCGACAAAAAGAATATTCCCCGACCAATCGAATATAATATGACAACTTGCATACTTTGCAAAATTTATAAATACTACCCATAACTATTATATCAAATCCACACCATAATATAAAAAAAATTATTTCGAGAAAAATTAAATATTTATTCATAAAATCTGGGGTCTCACAATCTCCCCTCCTTATGGAATTTCGCCCTCGAAATTTACGTACGTACTTGGTATGCCAAACATGTGAGGATACCTTGACTTCACTTTAAATTCTAACTCTTGAGGTATAACCTTTAAGCATCGAATATGATCCTTCTTATCCAAGATGTTAACACGTATCTCCTCATACGTTAAATATTTCGCTATCTCGTCCAGTTCTAAATTAATAATGTGGTTCGGGTCGTCTACATATTTACGTAACATCGATATGTAAAAAAAATGTTCTGAACACGCAACATACTTGGCGGTAAAACGAGTCTTTAGGCCACAGTTCCTACTTCATCGAGGATTTCAAATGGGCCAATTAAATCGAGAGTTGAGATTTCCTCTCTTCGTCGATTCTTGCTTCTAGAATAACGCCCTCTTGAACCTTCTTCTTCACATTTATCAGCTCTGAGTATGTAGGTTGAGCAGCTTTAACTTTATCGATTAAAGTCGATTTTAATCGTATATTCGTTATCTTCACGTGGGTTCGTATATTCGCACTTGTAACCATATACGATCTTCTACACAACGCGTCAGCTACCACGTTCGCTTTTCCATGATGTTATGATCGTAATCTTCAACAGCTCGAGCCAACGTCTTTGGCGCATAATACGTTCGTTTTAGTTGAAGAAATATTTGAGGGTTTAAGAAATGAATTTTGTACTGGGGTCAATGCAAAATTCAATTTTACGCTCTGGGGTAGACTAAGAAGTCTTCAAGAATACGTCAAGAAATTTATTAACAATAGAAATATCGTTCAAAACTGTGACCCTCATCCAAGACTTGGATAACACGTCACATTGATACCTATCAACTTGCCATCGTCATTTACAACGTCTCCTACGAAAAGTCTAGCTTCGGTGCATTCCACACCAGGAAGTCAACAACGAAAGGAACGGAGATTTTTACTTATGGCTTGATATGACAATGATTGACTTTAGTGGTTTGGTTACTTGAATTCGCATAATAGGTTGGTTAGGAATATGAAAGCTAACAACCTTACGAAAAGCATGATGAGCAGTTAACCAATCGTTTCCAAAAATCACATCAATGCAAGTATTTTCAAAGAGATAAGATCAACAGGTAACGTGAAAGTGTTGATTTGAACAAGATTTATAAATAGTGGAGGTAACAAAGGTTTCTCCCAACGGAATTTCAACAGAGAAATCAAAGTCTAACTTCTCCGGAGTTAAGTTCAAATATTGAACAAAACTAGGTGAAATAAAAGAGTGAGTAGAACCGGTATCTAACACGGTATAGACTTCGCAAGAGTTTATGACTAACATACCCGTGATAATTTTATTCAGGTTCCTCGTCACGAAAAAAAAACATACTCTCTCTTAAACTACTGGCTTTGGCTTTTCTGGGACGGTCTTTGGTGCCTCCATCCTATCTGAACTTGTCTTCGGTGAACGACAAAATCGGGCTAAATGACCTTCTCTTCCACAATTATAACATGCTTTGGACGGCATCACGCAGTTTGGACTGATGTGCCCCTCCCCTCCGCATTTGAAACATATGATAGGTGATCGTTCTCCTTCCTTAACGACAGGTGCTGGTGCTGACGTCTTTCCATCATTGTTGAATCTCCTCTTCTTGAAATGCTCATTCTTATTATTTTGGCCCTGATTACCACCGAAGTGGTTACCATTTCTGGCCTGTTGATTCCCTCCACGCTTGTTGTCACCGCTTCGATGACTGCTTTCACTAGTATTATCATTTTGCCGGCTGCTCTCTTTTGGCTGCGTTGTCTCGTTATCGCGCTCCACCAACTGAGCCCTATTTACAACATCTGAATACAAACACAATTTATGAGAAACAAGATGTTGACGTATCTCCGGCTTCAAACCTCTTAAAAATATCCGCGTCATTCTTTCTTCATTATCCACCAGGTGGGACGCAAACCGGGATAACTCAGCAAATTTTGCCTCGTACTGCGACACGGTCATATTATTCTGCTCCAATTTGATGAACTCCACCTCCTTCATGTGACGAATACTCTCGGGAAAATATTTGTCGTTAAACAGCTCTTGGAACTTCTCCCAGGACATCTTCAGTGCGGCAGGTTGAGTACGCTTTATCGATTCCCACCAGTAATCTGCCTCTCCTCGCAACATAAAGGCGGCAAAGGGAACCTTTTGCTCCTCGGAGCAACCCAAGACATCAAATATCTTGGTGATCTGCTTTATCCATATTTCAGCTACAAGTGGTTTGAGTTCTCCCTTAAACTCCGGTGGTTCCAGCTCCTTAAACTGTTTAGCGGTGACCGCCTGCGAGTTTCCAGTATTTCCACCTACGTTGTGGACAGGAGCCGCTTTCACCTGTTGTTGCATGAATTGCATAAAACCTCTGAACATTCCATCATTCATCATCTGGTCAGTGTTGTTGTTTGCATGAGGATTGTCACCTTCCTGATGCACATTATCCTGATTATTGATATGTGGTGAATCAATAATCGCCTGGGCTTCATTGCTATTCTCAACATTCTCAGATGCCATTTTCAGATACTGCCACAAAATAAAAGTTAATTGATATGTCATATATTATCCTTATATTATGACCGACCAATTAAATACCATGCAAATAAACTTAGGTAGGTCATACTAGCGAAGGAATTCCCCGTCTCTCCCCTCCTAGTTCTATTCTCACATCTTAGCCAGGGATCATATCCCTAAGCTCTGATACCAACTGTGACGCCCCCAAAATTAGGTATACATCACCCATCTTGGGTCGTCAGATACAAAGTACTGAATACAAATACAACTTACTAATACAACTGTTGTATACAATACAACAAAACATAAACTGCGAGTTTGAATACAAATATTATATTCTAGAGAGTATTCATACTCAAAAGGAGTCCTCATTACATTTATTAACACACTATTACATAGAATAGTGAGGACTACTAACTAATACTATCATTCGAACCATCACTCCGTTTCCCGACTTGCCCCAGCTACGTTCTCATTTCCTGAAGAGAACAGTGAAAGAAAGGGTGAGCTCAACTAGCCCAGTAAGAAATATTATGACTAAGATAATGCAGAATAAATTATCATTAGCCTTCAACAATGTTAAACTGATAAAATATAATAGACATCAAGTTTAACTGCAGCGGAACAAGAAATCCATTAAAAGAGTCAAGTAGAAAATAAACTCTACAATCTTTTATGATTTAAAAGATTTTCCAACACTGTGATCGCTGAGACTCAGCTTAATAAAATAATCCACATCATCGAATCACCCCTGCACTACGGCCAAGGATATTCGTATATTCATTAATGGTCATGATCATGCCAACAACTGTCCATCAATGCACTACGGGCCAATGATGACTTTTACCACATCGTTTGTAACATTACGGTCATGATTATACCGAATAATCCCTGGTCATAATCATACCAAGTCCATCTATGCACTACGTGCCACAGATGACTTTCAACATTTTATAAACATGAGGATGATGACAATGATATAAGAATTCAATAAAATAAGTTCAAGAATTAATTTATCCAAGAATTAATAACGTCCAAATTGTCAACATGATACTGCGTTGTGGAGTAAAATTCAAGAATGATCAGGAGAATATTTTCATGAATAGATACTAAATGAAGCGCAAATATCAAGGATATTCCACTAATTTCATGGAGTATAGAAGTCAAAACTTAACCAACTGAGTACAATAAAGAATGGAATAGCAAAAGAAATCACCATGCATGCGATAGACCGCACAGACAGGTTATTCCAACAGAATAATAAATAATGGAACCAGGTCCGGCGTAAACGCACAGACAGGATGTTCCAACAGAATAATAATAAAAACAGAACCAGGTCCGGTGTAAAACACACAGACAGGATGTTCCAACAGAATAAAAACGGAATCAGGTCCGGTGTAAAACACACAGACAGGATATTCCAACAGAATAATAACAAGACGGAACCAGGTCCGGTGTAAAACACACAGACAGGATGTTCCAACAGAATAATAGAAGAATGTCACCAAGTATAGGGTATATCCGCGTATACAGGTTATTCCAACAGAATAATAAGAAATGGAATAACAACAGTTCTCTTCATGAATAAGAAAGAATAACACCCCTTACCGTTTTAAAGACGAGCTGAAATAAGGAAGTAGTTAAGTAGCAGAATACTCTTCTTCTCTCTCTCTATAGTTTCTCTCTATAGTTTATCTCTCTAGAGTTCAGTGAATTCGTAAGAAAATAATGAAGGAATGAGCTTCTATTTATAGGAAAATGGAATGCATAGTAACTAATCCATGAACGGTCCAGATTGATTACTTTAATCTGACGGTCCATATTTAAAGAAAAATCTTTTAAATAAAATATAATATATTCTATTTATAGAATAACTTTAATAAAGTATTCTGTTTTATATAAAAAGATGTTTCTGTTTTATTACGTTAATAATACGAATAAAACAAAACGTCATTATCGCTAAATAATTCATATTATTAACTGACAATAATGGAATCAAACTGAGTGACTTCTCACATAAGCATTAATAATTAATACCGTATGCTACTATGCAACCACACGTATTACTGTACTTTTACTACCGAGTAGTTCAACAGTAACAATGGTAAAACTTCCGCCGTTAATTTCATAAAGTATTTTTGTCGTTTTCTCAATCCGACAATAATTCTGTTGTGGGGTCCACCAATGATTGTACCGTCGTACGGATATTCCCCGACAAAAAGAATATTCCCCGACCAATCGAATATAATATGACAACTTGCATACTTTACAAAATTTATAAATACTACCCATAACTATTATATCAAATCCACACCATAATATAAAAAAAATTATTTCGAGAAAAATTAAATATTTATTCATAAAATCTTGGGTCTCACATGAATAAAATGACAAAATTACCAATAATAATACGTTATTAATTATTTTCAATATAGGTAAGAGGGTGACATTATAACTATTCAATTCAAAATATTATCTCTCCATACTAATTAAATATGAAGAAATAATTAGAATAAAAAAAGTATGAGATATTTAATACTACGAGTAAAATAGAAAAAAATATATAAAAGTTTAATTATTAAAAATATTAAATATTTAACATAAAACTGCCCAAGATAGTAATAAAGACTTTTATCAAAATAATCAAACAAGATATTATATAATCTTTTCTTTAATACTTATGGATTACGGAAAGAGTATGCTACAGTACGTAGTAAATTAGAAAATAATTGTGGGGTATTTTGGTCCGAAAATTCCATTATAAAAAGTATGGATGGGCACGCTGCCCAACACACCATTAGCAGCTGCGCCTCACTGTACATCTGTAAATTGTTTGTCTTTCCCCTCCACCTCCACCTTCCACCTCCACTAGTGCATTTTAGAGAGAGAAAGTAGTCAAGTTTTCAAAGAAGAAGATGAAGTGGATTATGATTTTTCACTGAGAATTTTGAAGTTTCTTGTTTTTCTAGTTGGTATCAAGTTTTAGTCCCAAAAACAGTGTCAATTTTTTATATAGTTTTATTTCCAAGTGAGTAGGACAAAAAAAGTACAAAACTTGTTGGTTGTCTTCTTAAACCCAAATGTGAAAATCTGGCAGGGTTCTAGAGAGAGAGAAAGTGTGTTTTTAGAGAGAGAGAAAGAGATGGGGTGCTGCTACTCAAGAATAGAGAGAGAAGAAAGGGTGTCAAGATGTAGAGCAAGAAAAAGGTACATGAAACAGTTTGTTAAAGCCAGACAATCATTTTCAGCTTCACACACTATGTATTTAAGGTCCCTGCGAAGTACAGGATCCGCCCTCCTCCAGTTCGCCACCGAGGAAACCACCCTCCACCACCAGAACCACCACCTTCCGCCGCCGCTGCCCCCTTCTCCGCAACCCCAACCACCAACACCGCCGCCGCCAATGAGCCCAACCTCCTGGGAAACCTCAACCACCGTCTCCTCCGCCATCCGACCGCCGCCGCCTCCTCCTCCGCCGCCGCCGCAGTCGAGTTGGGATTTCTGGGACCCATTTATGCCGTCATCGTCGAGGTCAGTGACAGAGGAGGAATGGGAGGTGACAACGACCACTTTGTCCGAGGCCGCCATCACCACCACCGCTGGAGCGGCAAGTACGGCGCCGCCACCATCTGCCGTAAGTGGGTTCTCGAAGGACACTGCAGCTACGGCGTCGACGCCGACGGAGCTATCTGTTGTGGTGTCAACTAAGGGTAAAGAGCTGGTGGAGATCATTACTGAGCTTGATGAGTACTTTCTTAAAGCTGCCGACTCCGGCGGCCAACTCTCACTCCTCCTGGAAGTCCCAAGTTCAACCTTTTCCGGCCAAAGATCAACAGGTAATTACTATTTACTCCCTCAGTTCTGTCCCAAAATAAAAGTCCCATTTTGTTTTTTTATTAACTCATATCGTGTAACATGTACATATATGGAATGCACATGTATGCACGTTTGTATTATAATGTGTTAATGTGGTGTGTGCACTTTGTACTTGTATCTTCCAAAGTTTGTCCCAAATTCAGAGTTACATTCTGATAAATAGTTAAGTACATGTGTTGTGTTGTGTATGTGTATAGATATTCCTTATTTTTAAACGGATATCATGAAGTTCTGACACGCAGAGTGTTCACCTACCAACCCACGTGTCGTGTAAACACTGTATTGTTCAATTGACCAAAGTTAATTTAATGCTCCTTTTTAAACATACCACCTCTTTCCCAATATAATAGTCTAGCACACATTTTTGTCAATAGAAAATTATAGTCTTGCCCAAAACTAAAGAAAAAAAATGACATGAGATGTGTCAATTGTCACGCGCAAACCTTAATATTTCCGGCAAACAAAAAAGTCAGAAATGTTATTCTCATTTTGGGCTAAAGGTAGCTTTTTTTTGTATGATTAGAATTTGTGGTCTTGAGTATGTATGCATTTTTTTTATTTTATTTCTGCATACACATATTTTTGCAGGTAAGGTTTATGGTTATGGGAAGGGTTTGAGCCCGTTGTTGTGGACATGGGGCACGAGTCCAAAAATGAATGGGTTTGGAAAGTTTGGTGAAGAAGTGGTAGGGAACACTGCAAATGGTAGTCATTGTTCTACTGTGGAGAGGCTCTATGCTTGGGAGAAGAAACTTTACCTCGAGGTTAAGGTACTATATTTTCTCAGTACCCCATAATTTTTCTTGAAACAATGTTCTGTTTTCTTAGTCTTTGTTTGTCTCTCTTGGAATTTGTCCATAATCTTTTTCCTATAATAATATTTTGAGGAATTATAATTTACCCAATACATTGGGGGACTCAATTGAGAGTTTGAGGCCAGTAAAATTTAACCCTCCAACCATGATGTGGGTGGGCTCCTCTCGCTAATTTTCCCCACTAGGTTGAGCTGAGAGCCGCATTGACTTTTTTTTATTATTATTTTAAAGTTTTAATATTTGTATGTGACGTAAATAATTCAAAATTCTTTTCCGAAAAGCAAATTTAGCCTTCAACTAAAAATTATGACCCAATTGTGTTGGAGGCAAGATAGAATGCTTTTAAAAAAGTCAAATTGAACTATAATTTTCGGTCAAAGGGAACATTTATATTAATTGCTTGCACAAAATTAAAGTATGCCCCTACCTCCATTGTCTACTTGAATTAATTTTTTCTAAGTTAATCGTTAATCTTGATTTCTCTCTCTCTCTCTCTCTCTCTCAACCTGATGATCGAATTAATCTCAATTATATATTTGTTTTGGGGTGGTATTAGAATGCCGAGACTTTGAAGATTGAGCATGAGAAGAGGGTAAAGCAGCTGAGGCGTCTAGAGATGAAGCGGTCTGATTATATGAAGACCGAGAAGACCAAGAAAGAGGTTGAGAAATTGGAGTCGAGGATGATGGTTGCTTCACAGGGCATTGAGACCACCTCTGCTGAAATTATCAAGTTGAGGGAATCAGAGCTCTACCCACAGCTTGTTGAGCTTGTGAAAGGGTTAGTGCTTTCTTCTTTCTTAGTTATTACTAAGTTTCTGCTTTCAACCCTACATAACTGAGCACTCAAGAACATTAGTTAAATTTGAAATATTAAGGGTTTTTATTAATTTAAGACCAAAAGAGGTGTGTGTGTGTGTGTTTATGTATATCTATGTATTCACACACTTAAAATTTTACACGACTCCATAAGTCGCATTACATATATTTGATTCTCCGAGGAAATGAAATAATATTGCTTATCACCCATGTTGGGTGATCGCATTACATATATATTGCAATATGCAAATGCCAAAGGAGATTACTATAGTACTACTACATCCGAAAAAGAGTCATTTTTTTGGAGGTTTTGACATGGATAAAACATTCTGAAAACACTTTTATAAAATATAGGAATTGATATTTCCACAAGTGATAGTGGTATTTCCACAAGTTCCTCCTCGTATAATAAGCGGGTTTCACACATATGCGAGAGAGACCTTGTGAAAATATCAATATTTACAACTTGTAGAAATAAAAATTTCCATAATTATATTCTTTTGTTAACATTTGTGTATTCCTATGTATTATTTATTTATTTATTGGTATGTGTATTATTTTGTTTTAGTATCTTATATTTTCAGCTATATCAAAAAATATATAATGTATGATTGTGTTTTCTCACATTAATCTGAGCTGAAAAACATTTTAGATAAAGAAGTACTATCTTCGCTGGACTGAGGTAGTAGTTGTTAAAGTTCTTTTGACAGCTTTAGACTGCCACTTGTCAAAATATTAGAAATTGAATCTGGGACCTCTACATGGTTGATATAATCTCTCCCTATATATATATATATATATTTGAAGTGAAATGCAAATGACAGATTAGATACTAGGACAATAGCAGTGCCCAGATCAGTGTCTGAAGCAGCATAAAGCAAGCAGTATGGGTTGAGTAGAGTCAAAGTCAACTTGAATAATTTGAGTGACTGAGTAGCAACAACTGTAACAATTGTACTGTACAGTAATGTGGATAATTTCTTTTGACTACTTTTACTTCATTATTTGTCCTTTGTTTCCCTTTAATTTTTGGGAATTAGTACTTTGTACTATGTTCAGTATCTTTTGATCTGCACATTAATATTATTGTTCTCCAATTTAAATTAATGAAAATAAAACATTTTAATATTCTTCATTCTTTTTTGCTTCATATACAGATTAATGTGCATGTGGAGAAGCATGTATGAGTGCCACCAAGTCCAGATGCACATAGTTCAGCAGGTCAAATATCTTAATACTACTCCATCTATCGACCCCACATCTGAAATTCACCGGCAATCAACTCTCCAACTCGAGCTTGAAGTGCATCAATGGCATCTCTCCTTCTGCAACCTTGTAAAGGCTCAACGAGGCTACATTCAGTCACTCACGGGCTGGCTGCGGCTCAGCCTTTTCCAGTTCAGCAACAACTCGGTTTCCAAAACCAAACAAGACTCTGCAATTTATTCTCTTTGCGAAGAATGGCACCTCACGGTTGACCACGCTCCGGACAAAGTGGCGTCAGAGGGAATCAGTAGCTTCTTAACAGTAATCCATGGCATTGTAATACAACAAGCAGAGGAGCAAAGGCAAAAGAAAAGGTCGGAGTCGGCGTTTAAAGAGCTCGAGAAGAAGGCCAGTGAGCTTAGAGCTTTAGAGAGCAAGTATGGTCCGTTTTCAATAAGTGATTCATCCGGCAAGAATCCAGTTGGAGAGAAGCGTGCAAAGGTTGAAATTTTGAGGGCAAAGGCAGAGGATGAGAAAGCTAAGCATGAGAAGGCAGTCAGTGTGACAAGATCAATGACTCTGAACAATCTACAGATGGGATTGCCTCATGTTTTCCAGGCGGTGACTGGTTTTGCAAACGTGTGGACGCATGCATTTGAGTCGGTCTACAACCAGGGGAAAAGCGTTGCCGAGTTGCACAATGTGAAGATGATATTACCCTTGTGAAAGCCCTGCTTCTTTCTAATATAGTGCTGCAAATGTGCCGAGTAGAATAGCGAGATCCTCAGTTCGTTTCAATGTACAGTATCCCAACAGTTGTTCTTCAGATCCAGTGGAGCACAAATTCACTTCCAATGCCCGACAGAAATGTGCACATTTTGTGTAGAGTGCAAGAAAACCGACTTTTCAAAAGGTATAGGAACCTCTCCAAAGTAGTTTGTTTGGGAGTTCATGGTTAATTAGGAGTTTGAGTTTGGAATTTTATACTTGGTTTTGTGTCTACTGAAAAATCCTTTTGAATGCTTTAGTTGTTGAAAAGATTCTTCTTCTTAGCTTGTGCTTCTATTAAATTATTATTTGTGATGTGGGTTTTTAATGGCAAGTTTTGCCAAAGAAAATAATGAATTGCTGGGGGCCTCCAATCTCAGCACTATGCTGAAATTGTAACATGATAATGTTTGACATTGAAATGAGGCAGCAGTTTTCTATTAACAATTAAATAAGGTATTCCCTCCGGGCTCTGTCCCCTCAAAAATCGACTTGGTTTGATTTTTTTGGTTAAATAGCCCCTTGTTTTCGGCTGACTAAACACAAGCTCAAGCAATTCGAAATTAGTCCAAACTTAAAAACTGGAATTAAGTGCTGCAAATGACATTTCCAAGGAAGAAAAAGATCATAACATTTCTTCAAATTAGCAATTGAAAGAAAGAAAAATGAACCAAGAAAGAATTGTGTGTTCTGATATAGTATAATGTGTTTGTATACCCAGAAATCTGTGCAACCAATTTATGCTACGCCAGCCAGTCAACAAAGTCTTGAGGAGTTCTGCATTTGAACCCATTAACCTACCACCTATTTTGGGAACTGATCTTCCAATTTAATTTAACCCAAAAGTAGAACTAAGATTAGGCTGTACAAGTTACTTCTTATGTGATCAAGACCTAATTAGTAACTAGATTTGAATGGCTTCATTTATCATCCTATAAAAAACCAGAGAGGGCAGAACACTTTCCATGCAACCAAGTTAGCCGCTTCTCAACTTTGAGAGATAAAAATGTCTCCCTTGCATTGCGGCTGTTGAAGAGGTCTAGAGCAGCAAAATAAACTTGGTCATCAACTCCTTCAACTTCATCCAACGCTTTAACACAATCGGTAATAGAGAATCTTTCATTATATTGCTTGATAGCATTGGCCCTCAACTTTGAAGCAGCAGCCATCTCCGAGATGGCATTTGCAATAACATCATCAACCCCCCTGCGCCCTCTCTTGCGCGCACCATCTCTAGAGGCAGTAGTTGATTGAACTTTGTCTAGGTCATCAGCCATTTCAGTCACCTCGTCTGATTCTGATGATGAATCCTTCTCTTGGAACGTGCTCAAAGGCTGTGGACAAGGATATGGACCTTCAGTTCCTTCGTCATTATGCTTCCCATTTATTCCATTTTCTGAGAATATTGTGCATAGCTGCTTGTAAAGTGAGCAGCCAGTACTTCTTACAATCTCAGCATCTGGATGTTCCTAATAATATTTCCAATAGTTTAAGATTGATAATTAGATAAACATGTGTGTCTCGCCTGGAATAATCCTAAACCCTTGCAAAAACATTAGTGTACTAAAATTTTGGAAATAATAACTTTTTTGGAACATATTTTTTTTTGGCAAACATTCAGTGGGACAGAAGGATATAAGTTTATGCTTATATCCCCAGAAAATTCCATGGTTTTATGCCATGTCATGAGGTGGGTGGTTCCTCCAAATTGCAGGCTCAGAGTATCATAATTAATGTAACACCAAAAACAGAAATAACATACCGGGATGTACTTGTTCCACGCTTCATTTGTAGCCACAATGGCACCGGTGGGCTCATCCCATTTGAAATCAGGCTCATCAAGGAGGGACTTCGTGATGACAAACTGTTTCCTTAAGACAGCATATCGGTTCTTCAGTTGTTCCTTATCCCAGTTAAGACCTGTATTCTTATGAAACTCCTCACAAATACACTTCCATGCTTTCTTCCCAAAGGTATTGTTTTGCTTATTCCCCTTGTGAATCTGGTCAACCATCAAGTTCGCAAGTACCTTAGTAAGAGATGCTGTCCACTTAGCCCTTGACTGTGGTTCTGGCTGCTGCTGCCTGGGTGTTGTTGGTCTCCTTGTCCTTGTAGACCGGCTAGCCATCTAAAAGTACACCATATAAATAGATAAGGAATTAATTACAAATTATGACCATTACAAGAAGCAAGAACTTGAAAGGAAACCCAAATCATGATACATGAATACAAGTATAAGTTCCTATGGTCACACTGCATGTCGAAAGTTACTACCCTCCGTTCCAAATTATAGGATCACAGATGATTTTTTGAAGTCGATTTGAGATATTTTCACATCCAAAATTCATATGAATTCTAGCAACTTTAGACATGACAAATATGAAAATTGTAAACTGTGTAAAAGTTACTACAAATTACATGTTTTATTGCTTTCAAAAGTAAAATGAATCACATCAACTTTGAATATGAAAGTTTTGCATATTGACTTTGAAAAGTCAAACTTGATCCTAAATTTCGAAATGGAGAGGGTACAATATATGCAACAGAGAAAAAGGTATAGAATGAACACAAGAAGTATAATGCTAAGATATGTGACCGACTGAAAGTCGCAACAAGTTCAATTCCAGCTCTATAACAACCATAGTTATGGTTTTCTTTGCTTTGAGGCCGATTTAAAGCACTCGTCGAATAGAGCGCAAAAAGGGGCGTCGTGAGGCAGAACCAGACCACTCAAATGAAACTGGAAATCAACCCTCCTCGCCTTAGAATTATAAGAAGTAGTCCGGTCAACAGATACTAAATGATACCGCGTCCAATAGTGATATTTGAGCGCTTTAAAGGAAGGTATAATTCGTTGGTACAAGGACTATCATCCTCATTTAGGATTGCTGGAAAAAGTGTAGCTTCTCAAAGAATCTACTTTGCTATTTTTAAGTCAATCGCAGATATATTACTTAAATCTCAATGGCGTGTAGTTTTCTAGTTTGTCATGACACAAGAACTAATCATGTAAGAATTCTCATTAGACATATGGTGACAACAAACTGAACACGATAAGTGTTCACCTCTTTCTCCCAGTTGCAAAATGACTGCCAGTACTCCAGGAAGAAACAAATTTTGAGCTTTGTTTTGACGATATACATATATATATATATATATATATATATATATATATATATATGAGAAACTATTGAGCTCAAAGTTTTCTTTCAAATTTTTAACTTTTATTGCCAACTAAGCTTTCTTTATTTTGAAGGTAAATGGGTTCTTGGCATACAAGGAAAATATTTCAATAGGAACGATGTAATTATAACCCAGATACACTACTTAAATCTCAATGGCATGTAGTTTTCTAGTTTGTCGTGACAAAAGGATTAATCATGCAAGTGTTTCTCATCGGACATATAGTGACAATAAACTGAGCTGGATAAGTATTCACCTCTTTCTCCCAGTTGCAAAATGACTGCCAGTACTCCAAGAAGAAACAAATTTCAAACTTAGTTTTGACGATAGTTAAATATATGTGAGAAACTACAAGCTCAAAGTTTTCTTTCAAATTGTAACTTTTCTTGCTAACTACGCTTCCTTTATTTTGAAGGAAAACTGGATTCTTTGCATACAAGGAAAGTGTTCCAATTTGTAGGATGTAATTATATCCTTCCTATTGTGCAATGACATTTTTAAGGGACATAAATGAGTCCTACACTGAGATTTAATCACAACGTACATACTGAACTTTTATACATTTCTTACAAGACTGAGCAAACTACAAAGCATATTATCATGACAGAATATATTACTCTCTTTGTCTCAATTTGTTGTCCTCAGTTAACTTTCACACAAAGAAAGAATCAAATTGGTCTAAAGAAGTTGTTTAGGTTTTCAAAATTACCCTTTTTAGACTCCCACCTTAAAAAGACCTACATATTCAAATTAAGGGTAAAATGGTTTTCAGAAAATAAACTTTTACTATATTCGAATCCAATACAAAGTACACTAACTGGAATTTCTATGCTAATAGTTTTGTAATTTTCCTTTATACTAGAATCAGTCATTGTAGGAGTTTCTAGTCAGATAAATATGGTGCAAAAAAACAGAAAGAGTAGTGTCACCTCTTTCTCCCAGTTGCAAAATAATTGTTAGGTTCCAAATTCAGGGTGAACTCAAATAAACAGATTTGGCTGGATGATTATATGTATCAGCATAAAAGAAATAGAAAAAAATTAATCCATTGATGAAACTCAAATTTACCATCATACTCTTGGTAGTTCCCCTGGAAAAGACAAATTGTAAACTTAATTTTGAGGATATTTATAAATATATTATGAGGAGCTATTGAGCTCAAAGTCTTCTTCCAAAATTTTAACTTCTCTTACACACAAGGTAAAATGTTCCAATAGGTAAGCCGTATCTACATCCTTCCAATTGGACGTTCTTTTACTGGACATGAATAGTCCTACACCGAGATTTTTATCACATTCAAGAAATTTATACAACCTACTTACTAGGCTTTTATTCTTATTGCAAGCCTGAGCAAAGCATGATATCATGAAAAAATATAGTACTCTCTTCGTCTCAATTTAGTTGTCCTCGTTTATCTTTCAAGCACTTTCAAAAAACAATCGGATCGATGTAAAAAGTTGTTTAAGAGTTTCAAAAATTGCCTTTTATTAGACCCTAGAATAAAATTTCTATTTTTCAAAATAAAGTAAAATGGTGTATGTGTTAAAAACCAAGACTACAAGCTTTTGGTGCACCGAGAAAAAGAAAGGAGACACCTACATCAGTGAGTTAACAACAATTGAACCATAGCATATATTCAATGGCTAATTTTTATTTTATTTTTTTTGTAAAAAAAGTATTCTCTCTCTCCACTCAAACCCACTCGTTTAAATTGAATTGGGAAGGAGGGATTACATAAATAACTCAGCCACATTACTGTAAATTCATAAATACATAAAAACCCAAACAATTAGATATGATAACTGTGAATAATTGTCTAACGACTAGGTTTCAGTTACAAAGACTAGCAATTAGTCCATTGTATCTCATTGTACTGTATACCGGTTACCAAACCAGATTCTCCAAACAAAAGGTTGAACAAATTAAAATATAATCAACCAGAAATAATCATAAAGCAATTGCATAAATGATGAGCATAAAAAAGAATACAAGAAGACCATAATATACAGTGATCTCAGATTGAATAAACTGCAAAATAATAAAATACAATATAAATTTAAAGCTATGTTTGGAAAGACAGAAAAATGAAGAGAGAGAAAGCAACATACCTTTGATAAAACCCTAATTTAGATGTAACGAATCAATTTGATGAGAAAGACTATGCTCGACGATCCTCTTTAACCGATTATTACTAAATTACAGATACAGAAAAACCCTACATTTCGAAACGGGGGAATTCATTGCGCTCTCTTTTTCACATATCCAAACAGGGTTCTACGGGTTCGTCTTTCTGGTTTAACATAACATAAAACCTAAACTTTATAAACATTTTTCGTCTGAAAATATCAAAAAATTATATAAAAATATTAATTTTCTATTATTATCTCTCCTTAATAAGGGAATGTTTCTTTTTATCTGAATGAGTTATTCACAAGTTTGTTTTATAATTTTTAAACTTTGAATATGCCTAAATAATTTATTTAGAAAATTCTGAACAAATCATTAGTAATAAATAATATTGAATGATATTTTTACCTATCTATCTTCATAAATAATTAAAAATTATATTTAATATCCATCTTTTTTTTACTATTATAAATAAATTTTGTTGTTTATAATTTATTTTTTAATTTTTTTGTTTAACAAATTGGTCAATAATCAATTTAATAAATATTGTTGTAATCTTTTGTTTTGGTTTTATGAACTAATAGAATGTTATTAAAAAAAATAGGTAGGAGTGAGCATGGTGCGGTTTTAAACCCAAACCGCACAAGAAAACCGCTTAGGTGCGGTTTGACAAATTCAAAAATGCACATGAAACTGCTTGTGATTGGTGCGGTGCGGTTTCATTTGGTGCGGTTTCGGTTTCAAAATCAATTGAAACAACAAAATTTTATTCAATTTAAATTAACAATTTAGTATCATACAATATTGAAGTTGTAAAAGAGATCAAAGCAAATGCACCGAAGTTTTTATCCCTCGTTCTACACATTCAAGAAGGAAAAACAAGCATCAAGTAAGAATATTCGGTACTACTTCATCCAACATCAAGTTTCAAAGCACGTTGATAGGGTTGCCTCATAATTTTCCTAATTCCAATAATTTCAATTCTTTTAACCATAAAAGATATTGAATCCAAATAATTAAATATATATAATTTATGAAGTATATATACATATATATATGCTCAAGCAGTGTGTGGTCCAATAATTTTCTACAATTAAAGGATAATTGTATGAAATTTGTATGGTGATGATGATCATGTATATCGATACCATCCAAATTCAGAATTAGTAGCTTAATTTTCATGAGAGATTCATTACACAAGGTTAAATGAAACATTTCTCTTGTAATAAGATTGTATAATTAATTAATTTTCATGGTACAGTTTAGTTTCGGTTTTATTCGTGCAGTTTTGACTAGTAACTAAACCGAAACCGTAAATTTAACTCGCCTAAAATCGTCACATACGCCGAAACCGTTGGTGCGATTTGTCCAATTTTTAATACAGTTTCAATTCCAATTTGATTTCTTGTTCAACCCTACTAATATACATCAGAACCATTGCACAACATAGATCCAACTTCCTGTGATCTCAATGCATATGAAGAGCTGTTTTTTTTTGTTGATATATTCGACTGAAATTTAATTTCTTACACCACCGAGCCACGAGGGTCTTGGTATATGAAGAGCTGATTGTGTCAGTAGCCACACCTTTTGACCTTTTAGAGCTCAGTGAGGGTGAGCTACTAAAAATGAACTTCACAGCTAGTGTAACCACCTCATAACCTAACATAAAACTTGTCCTCTTTTAATCTAATCGCTGGCTATGTCAGTTATACATTAGACTGCATAAAACAGTCTGGCTCATTTTGAGGGGCATGGTAGAAACTGCAATAGTTAAATGATGAAAATAACCTCATGCTCTAATTCTTACCATTCCAAATCGCTTGCTAGGAAGCACTCAGTGACAAATCATACTAAGAAAGGACCCCTCTGAAAATATTGCCATGAACAAATGGGAAAAACTCGAAGCCATCAAATACATTTAACAAAAATTTACAATATTCACATATGAAGGAGAAGGAGCCTATACTAGGCATAATTCGCCTGCCAAGTCATTTGACTGCATTTTACCAGTCTTCTATTTCATCATCATCAGTTGTCTCATTAATCTGGTCATCTATACTCATTGGATCATATCTGTCATCTTCAACCACATTGCCATTCATTGATGTGTGGTGGTGGGTGGCTTCTAAATCTTCAGATGCTCTAAATCCAAGCCAATTAAGGGTGGGTTTCCACTCGGTTGCTATAACCGACAGATCGGAAAAGTTTAGGCCATTATAAACGTCAGACCTCTGGCTCACCATCTCACGCTGCAAGACCAAAACCGCATCAGAGGCATGTCAGGAGATAAACCAATATGGTGAAGTAAATGGTTATGATGATGATAGCATGAGAAAGTATTAAAGGTGCTATATAGTTGCCAGCTGTAGAGGAAAAGGTTAACATAAACTAAGACAATTTTCAGGAAGACCAAGCACCTTAAGGTAAGGACGTACTTTATTGACATCACAAAATTTCAAACAATCTGTTCAATGCCATCTGGCCACCTCAAAGTCATTGTTTTTTCTGCCCACCAGAAAAAATTTAACCAAGCTACTGATATAAATATGTTTTTTTTAATGCAATGTTTTCTATCTTTTTCTCTTTTCTTGACGACAGTTGAAGGTGTTGACCGGATAAACTAGAGTTCAAGCAATACCCCATTAACCACACAAACTGGGTACTTAGTAAACTGTGTGCGGGTGGCCCCAACGAGATTACATTTTCAGAGTATAAAATCCATGACCTATGACTTGAAAGACGCTATCACTAGGCTCACTACACCTAAGCTGATCCATTGGGCCTTTTATACTGCAACCTTAAGACGCTCCCATTTTGTGCATCTGGAAATGCTCAATTTTCCTCGTTACACGTGTCACAGGAACCCAAGAAAATTAAATTTAAATTGCATAAGAATGAGCAAGCATTAAACCAACCTTGTTACGCCTTAATGATTGCTCAACCTGCCAGATCTTTGGCCGGCGAACAGCATGCCACCTGAATGATCCGAAGAATATATGAAAAATACTAAACTCGGCCACAGCAATGATAAACAATCGAAGAATATAATCATACCTTGACGACAAAGGATGACTGTTCCCAAATAGCACCCCACGCACAGCAACTGAAGCAGCAGCTGATTGTACCACGTTTGTAGCCTCGTAGTTTCGAAAAGTAAGAAGTGTGTCAGCATCACTTAAGTAGGAAGACACGGTCCACGCATCATCTATTGCTTCCTCACTAAGGAAATCAAGGACTGCAAGAAAATAAACCTGTAAGCCTGAAAAAGTATCACATCTGGTGTATCAAATTTAGCAACAAAAAGTTTCCACATTGCACAACTTGCACATTACCTTAATGGATAAATTTACAGGTGCTGTAGTTCTTTTCTTTCTATGTAAAACTTGGTATGGATTTTATATCTCGGCATAAATTTATGCATTGAATATGGTGAATGTGGTTTTAATCTAGCAGCGGAGTACATTTAGAAAGTAAAATAAATGGACATAACTTGAGCTATTACAATCTTCTTGTTCCTTTTTCTTCTTTATACAATACTGTCAACATTGAAGAAAGATACTGATAACAACAAAGGCGTGGATTAAAGTTCAGCTACTTATAAGGTGTCTGATTACTTTCTATCACAAAAGGGTGTGATTAGGTGAAATTGGTGCCCATTCTTTTGGTGCCCAAGAGGAACGGTGGCCACATCACAAATACATTAGAATCATAAAAGTCAGGTGAGGTTAGTATTTTTACAATAGATTCACTAGTTTATGACAATTGGTATAAAAATCATGAATTGTATATATGCTACATTATTTTTGAAAATAAGTATTCCCTTGGCCAAAGCACAATAACGAAAAACAACCTTAAATCATATTATCTGGAAATCAGCTAAATCCCCGTGGCCCCTCTAACAGAAGAAGTCAAACCCATCAAACCCATTAACCATTGTTTTGCAAGAAAATCTCATTGAAAGTTCATAACTAAAACTAGATTACCAGTATAATCTATTTTTTCAGATCCAATAACATTTTCTATAAACAAAATGAGAATCAACTTTAGAGGTATGAGTTCTATTCCACACATACATGACCTGACAAGAAATAACAACCCAGTTCCTATGTTAGCATTCCACGTGTCATTCCATGTCTTCAAAAAACAACCCCGGTTCACCCTTTAACAGATGAAGTCAAACCCATTAACTATTTGAAAGAACAATATCCTAGTCAAACCTTCGATGTGACATATTTACTGTGAGAATAACAGAAGATGACACCTTCCAGCAATCATAACAAGATATACATAAGAGCATTTGGGATAAAATATTACCGTTTTCATGTAGAAAATCAGTAACGGTTCTTGCTTGCCCATGTGCTTGACAAAGAACCTTTTCTGGCGCCTCCATTTTAAATGATGATCTTATGAATCGCTCCCTCAAACAAAATGCATCTTTGTCTGGAAAAAAAGAGTGAGCTTAGAGAAGAATATAGCAATAGTCGAATCTGAAATTAGATAAGGAAATAGAACTTTTGAGATACACTCGTGTGCAAACACTTTCATGCCTACTTCTGCAACTCAATAGCAATAAGCTCATAAAAGAGGTTGTAAAAGGATATAATCTCAGAAATTCACAGAGAATAACTTTTAACATAAGCTGCGTTATTATAGGCAAATTTAGCACATATTCTCAAATAAGGAGGTTTATTTTATATCAAAGGTTAAGACTTCTGCTTCAGCCCAAACCAAGTAAAATATTTTCAATTACCTTCCCATTTACTTTACTTCATGAGTTCCAAATTATGCTACATGATATCCTGGATGGTAAAGCACATATCTTGAAGAGATAATTCAGTAAGCACACTAATAACTGCATACCTGTATATTCTTTTTTTTTAAAATAATTTAACTAAAGGATATTCTAGGGAATACAATCACCTTTAGTTATATTTTTACTTTTTTGACAAGTGCTACAGTGCCAAATAATCCTGTTCATATAGTCAACAGAGGAAAAAAAATTCCATAACAGAAATGTAGTCCTGTCACATATAGCAGCATCAAAGTCCACCAACTCACAAGTTAACAAAATGCCAATACATATCAAATCTAGAGAAAATATTAGGCATTTTCGCGTGCAAACCAATTGGTTCATTTGACACCTATAGAATCAGGAAGGTTAGGCATGCCACATGAAGAATGTTAAGTTTCTAACTTGGTTGATTATTGGCATCTTATATCACGGTACCGGAATGTAGAAGATCATGACCAAATTGTCCCAAAACTAATGTAACATTTTCCTCATCTTTCTGCTCTTATAACTAATGGCGTGTTTGGTTTAAGGATTTATCTAGAGAAAAGACGGGAAATGAATATGCAGACGAATTCAATTTTTTATTGTATGGTTGCCATGGAGACTGAGATAAGCAAAGAAAATAGAAGGGAGTTGTTAGAACTACAATGGAGTCTCTACCAATAACAGAATTTGTAGAGGTAGAACAGACAATAGGAAATGATAATTAGATAGGACCAAGAGAAAGAGAAGAAAAGGGGAAGGGAGTCACAACAAGTGAGCTCACAAATTCTGATTTCATTTCCTGCAATATGGGAAAATTTTAGTTATTACTTATATTTTAAGTTAAGTGAAAATAGAATGAAGGAAAACACTATCCACAGTCCAAACATGATGTAATTCTTGAACAATCAGTTCTACGTGAATATACCTGATGCAATGGAATTTTTAGTTTCTCTTTTGTTGTGCAGAAATTTTCCCAAGGCATGAAATAGAGAGAGAGTTTCATCTCTGCCAAATGGTAAAGAAATTCTGTAATTCAGAGTGCAACTTTCTTCTGGATAGGTTGGAGTGCCATTGGACATAGATAAAGAGAGCATTGGATTTGGCTTCAGACAGAAGTACTGTAAAGACGTAATTGCGTGTCTGATATCGCCTCCACTGGCTTTCGCTATTAAATCAATCTGTTCTGCAGTCACTGTACGATGCTCCTCTCTGCAAATTCTGGAAAGTGTTTTCTTGATCGAATTAATTGTAATTGGATTGAAAGCCACCTAAAATAGATTTCCAGTAATAGTTTGACATGAGCTTACAGTAAAATAACATGACACTAAGCCCCAAATCATGTGTTAATTTTTCTGAAAAAACAGCAACCTTACAAGTCCCAGCATTCTGAATAGGCAACTGAAGTTCTTCCCAACAGCGCATGGTGTAATCTGCCGAGTCAGCTTGACCATAATCAGTGATTATTATGGCTGTTGGAATACGAATTGATTGCACAAGTAGATGCAAGCAGCTATGAAGTCTTGCATAAGCAACTTTTCCATTTATCACCGGAAGGTCATCAATTAAGAGAAAAATTGACTTTTCAGGTCCTTCGGTATTGGAAGAGGAAATTAATCCATACTTCCTTATCCTTTCGACAAAGTTTTCAAACTCCTCCAACTTTGATGTGTAGCGGATCCCTGAAACATATACAGTAAAAAGCTGTTTAGGAGAAGGGTAAAAATAGAAGTGCAACCCACAGGAAATTACAAAAGCTCAAGTACGTACATCATTAATAAGCTATAAAAACGTGTTTCCAATCCAAGTTTAAAGTCTAGATACACACTTTAGAAAGCTATCAAGCAATTATGCCATAAATACATGGGTTCCATTGCAAATGCCTTCAGAGGCTACAATTAATCGCATCACTTCATCCTGGAAGTTCTCACTTCTCAGTGTACTGAGAACGGTTAGTTCTCCACGAAGAGCAAGTGCATTTTCTAGTTATGCACAAGAGCACACCAAATAATTGATAAATTGAGCATAAATTCAAGCAATGCTTTGTCTCTTCGATTACCATCCTTGTCATATTCCCAAGAACTTGGAGAAGTAATCCAACCAATAAGAATTGACCTTCGTCAAATCCCCCATCTTAACCTTATATCCTCCTTTTCATACTACATCTAAGGAATTTCTAAGAGTAATCTAGATTGACATTTAGATGCACCCACATTAAACATACATAGATGCTCATGTGCAGAGTCAGTTACTCATGCCAAGAGGATCAATCAGAAATAAATGTGTTTGCCTCGAGTGTAACAGCAATGGGGCACCAATATCTACTGTGCCCTCAAACCTGATGCAAGCATTTATACATACTCGTGTTGATGGAAAGAGGGGGGAAGTACTTAAAATACCTGAACTGGAGTTGTGCACATGCTCTTGCCAAATTGTGGGGGTGGGTGTGTTCCACTCACATACTACAGCTCCAAGATGAGATGCAATTACATGGACAGTTGCCTACAAGATGATAAAGCATTAATGATCATTTAAGAAACCTGAAGCACCCAACAAGTCAATTACTCATTTTAATAAATGTGTTGCTTCATTGGCAGGTAAATGAAAATGATCATTTCACTTTGCTAACATACATGAAGCATGATTACATGGAAGAAAACATACAGATTTTCCAACTCCAGCTTGTCCAGTGATGAGGAGTACATGATTACAATGTTCTTCCTGAAACTGAAAGACAAAAAATCTTGAGGTTCTATAGACCAAAAAGCAATGGAGTACATAAACAGACAAACAACCGGATACAGCATGACTGATGACACAAACAAATCAACAAAAATCTATATTTTCTTATATAGATTATGTTACATAAAATTAGAAGTATCTTCTAAAACAGAGAGTACAATTAATATCATGACTGAAAATAAAAACAATCATTTGCCTGTTATGTGAATAGCAAGGACTCTGTGTGCATGTTTAAATGTGATATGCATGCAATTATGATTATTATGATTTCCTTCTCGTGCAATTAGTTTTTAGTTTTCCTTGTATTTTATACTTCAAACAAATATACCAACTTGACAAACGTAAAAGAACAAATCCAGATATCAAATTTCTTTGAGATGTTTAGGTAAGTGTCCACTAAGGCTATGTTTGTGTGCAAGAACTAATTTTGAAGGATTACAATCTCATGGACTATAATCATAGTATTAGTAATCCTAGGCAATACTTTATCCTTCAAAAAATAGTCATATATATATTTGTCTAGACAGGAATGATACATGAAATAGCTAAAATAAGGGTAATATTGTCATAATTTTTTATAATCATTACGTTGTGAGGGAATATGTAATACTAGACTGAGGTGATATTAAATAGTACCCCTTTCGAGGTATTATGCTAACCTACGATAGTCCATAGTGCAAATTTATTGCCAAGCATGGGATTTTATATTCGTAAAAGGACCAAAAAAATAGTCCAATCCCATCAATACTCTTTAGCAAACACTGCTCAAGTTTTAAGACACATTCTCGATAGTGTTTAAAAATTGCTAGGCGGACTTGCGTGGTGGAAGTGATACCTAGCACCTAGGCCGCCTAGGCGGTGTCTAGGCGTTTTCCTAGGCACACAAGGTGTTTCCTTAGGTGAACTCATTTATTTATTTTTCTATTATACTATACAAATATTGTAGTAGATGTAATTTTTTAAAATTTAATGAGAAATTACCAAAATATCAATTTTTAAGGCTTATAAATTCATTTCAAATATGTAGAGCTTCAAAGTAAAGTTTTGGTTCTGCATAGACGGGGGCCTAGGCAACCAGTCAAAACGAGGCAATCACCGCGCATAGGCTGGGATTAATTGGACCTAGCGGGGATTTCTAAAGCATTGTTTCTCAATGAAACGAGTTTCAAATAAATTTTGTACTCACATGGACATGTCAACCTTGTAAAAGTATACGCTCTTTCAACCCTCAAGTTGGAATTAATAACGAGCAAATTTGAATGAATGAGTAACTAGAATTATTAGTTGCTCTTCTAAAGCACTATTTTCGTCCAAAAAAAACATATCCCATAGTTTTATGTAGACCTCGAAAAGTAATTTGTTAGGATAATTGTTATACTTCCTCTTTCCTAAAAAATCAATCCTCTATCCTTTGTTGAACTTTTCCTAGATACTTACTTCGTCCCATAATAAATGTCCTAATTTAAATTTTATGGTCAAATTAACCATTTTTTAAATTAATAAATTTAAAAAAATTCAAAATATATACCAAGTGATTATAATCATAATAAACTACAGAGAGTTTACATGAAAATTCTAAATAAATATTTTTAATTAATAATTCTAAAATGGTCAATTTGACCATCAAAGTTAAATAAGGATGTTTATTATTTTGGACGGAGGGAGTATTACTTTTCGCATATGATTCTTAAATATAATTTATTTTGAAAACCTTTTTCCAAATTTCAAATACTAATACTTATTATTAAAAAAAATTGTCACATGTCTTGAGCAACGTTAATATTCTAAAAGAAAAAATGTACAAAAGAGCATCACTCTCTTTGTTTTTGGACGAAAGTGTATTTCACTCGGGTGTTGGTGCTTGATAAACAATAATTGCAAGAAAACTATTTGGAGAGGTTAGTTTCACCCCTTAAAACAAATAAATCTTGGCACAAAAAAAAATAGTGCTAAAAAACCGTGACAGAAAAACGCATCAAGACTCATTTGAGGTGCAAGGTTATTAGACATTCTACTACATAACTAATAACTAGGGAATTAATTATTTAATAGCTTCTAGAAGATGGTAGAGTCACATGGCTAGTACTATTTTCTTTGCCCCTGAGTTATCTTTATACTCAAGTTAGGTACATGTTAGTTTGAGTCTATTCTAGCATATATGGTAAGCATTTAATGTGTTATTTCAACATGAATGAATTGAATAGAATTGAAGAATGACTTAGCTATGTCTCTCTATTTTCTCCCTCTATATTTCTACTCCTCTTTTATAAAAAGTTTCTTCACCAAGTCTCATATTATAGTTGTCACAACGACGCCTTGACGTCTAGGCGATGGAGAAATGACACGACGAGAGGTCAACTTGAGATGGAACTGCCAAGGCGCACACGTTAGCAGCTCTGGTCCAACTTAAATGTTTAACTCATTTACCTAGTACCCATCTTCTAACCCATGGACATAATATACCCATAACCCATAAATTAAAAAAGGAGAAAGGCAAAACCCTTATCTGCAGACTTCGAGTCGCAGCATCTCCTTCAAGGCTTCAACCCATCGCAGGTTGCTCTTGACTTCATCACGAGTCGCGACCCATCGATTTGCAACAAGTAGACCCAACGCCACATTCTTCTCTCACACAGGTTTCTTTTCTTATTACTCTTCTATATTACACACATACTTCTTCTTTACTTTGCTTTTCTTGTTACTCTGTTTCTCAGTTTCTCTCCTTCACTTTTTTTTTTCAAAAGGTTTGAATAAATAAATGACTTCATATGGAACAAATAAAGAGTCAGACAATTTTAATTTAATATAGCCATACAGATAAGGTCACCTCTCTGTTTCACTGCATTATGTCAAGTATATAGGAAATTTAATTTAATATTATAATCACTGTTCTAAAAATCCCCGCTTAGGTCCCGCCTAGGCGCTAGGCCCCCCCTTAGCGGCCCGCCTAGGCGCTAGGACCCACTTTGGTGACTTGCCTAGGCGTCAGGCCTCCCTGGCGCCTCATCTAGGCCCAATGTGGAAAAAAAATCGTTCCGAGCCTAGGCGGAATCTAAGTAGAGAGGTTTTTTTTAATTTTAATAACTACAAAAACCATATCTTTACATATTTATTTTTCTAATAATTTATCATATTCATAATACAGATTGTAGCATATAAAATCACAACAAGAAGTGAACAATAACAAGTCAAAATAGATAATTTTATTATAGTTGTAATTTTTTGAACTTGTATCAACTTCAAATTATATAAATGATGATACATTTGTAATATTTAGTTTAATTCAATATAATTCTTAAATTTATGTTTAGTTTATTGAGTTTAATATTGAATTAAATGTTTGAAAATTTAAATTTTATTATTTAATACTACCTCCGTCCCACAATAAGTGATTTTTTAGGCTTAATATTTTTTTCCAAAATAAGTGATGTGTTAGAACTCCAATATAATTTTTACAATATTTTCTCATATATGCCCTTATACAGTCAATGGTATTTATTGCATCTTGCAATCACTACAATTAAATGACACTCATTAACTCTTCAACTTCAAAGAAAATATATTAAGGGTATTTTTGCCATTTTAACTTGTGTATTGGTATGTGTGATTTAAACTAAAAAATCACTTATTATGGGACGGAGATAGTAGTAATCGTGTTTATGAATAAAACTAATACGTTAAAAATATGTTTAAACTTTGAGCAATTGCATGTTTGTGTTTGAACTTTGATATTAGCATTATGAATGTATTTGAACTTTAAGCAAAGACCTTTATTATTTTTATTATAGATTGTTTTGCTTTATATTATTGTTTTGCTTGGATAAATATAAGATAAAATATTAAAATTGGCTTAAAATAAAAAATTCAACCTAGGCCTCCTAGGCGCTAGGCCCCCCTGGTCGCCCGCCTCCCGCCTAACGACTTTTAGAACATTGATTATAATATAGCCATATAGGCAATGTCAACTTTACATAAATTTATTATTAGAGGCAGAGGCAGTGTCATGTTTAATATAGGCAGTGTGCCAACTTTAAGTACACTTAATTATTTATGACAAGTTGATATATTTATTGCAATGAATGAGTAGAACAGTATTGAACATTAGAACATAATTCTTTTAATCTAGTAATATACTAATACATTAACGAGTAAAAATAAAAAAATGTCAATGACTCGAGTGTTTTGTTTTTTGATTGTTATTACTAAGTATTTACATAATTATATCTTTAATGTTATTCCATAGTGTTATGTTTTCAGTTTTAATGTGTATGAAATTTTATTGTTGTTAAGGACGCCTTATCGCCTAGGCGTCCTGGCAGGCAATACCATCATAGCTCAATGTGGCGCCGTAACAATATAATACAATTTCTCTATTTCAAGCCCAATAATAGACCTACTACCACCAAACCTAGAATCTAGACCTTCAATAATTCTTGCTAATAAATATTTTCTATGGTATTTCTCTTCATTCAAATTTGGATTTCATTTTCTTTTTACTCTCCATGATCCTCTATTAGTCGAATACGTTATCAAGTTGGTCGATTACCAAATTAAGGACTTAGTTTTTCATTGTCTGAATCAAGCTTGTCTTCAAGCAAGGCATGATTGGGTTATAATGTACAACCGATAGCTTTATCATGTATCTTCTTCTTTCTTTCTAATTTCATTTCTAGTTAATCATCATCAATCAATTTAAAGTTTCTGTACATATTACATAACAAACTTCATCCATGCAATAGTACTGTCAAATACAATTCTGTAAGAGCTTTTGTGTTGGAAAAATTAGACAATAGATCAGATTATACATATTAGGGAGTGAGAGAGAAATTCAATAATATATTAGGTTTTTGGTTGCTTCGAGTAAATTTTGTTCTCATATACTCTGCTGAAATCGCAGAACCCTTAAAGATATGCTTCGGTTCTTTATTAGTGTCTCATCGAATAATTCTGATTTGAGCTTTTTCATCCAGCTTGTTTAAGATGATGCCTCCAATGTGGGTCTTCTCAGAGAATAAGCTAGTAAATGTAATTTTAAACTAGTGGACAGAAACACAGTGTTGTCATAAACCTGATTGTCACCTAGTAGATGTAATCACATACCTTGACTCATATCAACATGTTAAGGATAATCATATTTTGTGGCGTCAATATTTAATTTTCTTACACCAAATACACCAAAAAATATTTGTGAAACAATATGTTTTTTAGTTTTAATTATTTATGAAGCTATATAGTGTACATCTCAAAATAATGAATGTCATCGACTCATCACGACAGCTATCATCACACAAAAATTACCTTCGATCTTCTCAATCTTTCCTCAAACCATGTCCTCACCTCTTCAACCTGAACAACCAAATACACATTAATCACCAAGTATGCGTAAGAATAAATTTAAAGCGTAATAATTTACCTTCTTCTTGTGAACTGCAAGCTCCTCCAAAGATTGAGGCTTATATTTATCAACCCATAATTGTTTCTTGTTGCTCCTTTCACTACCTGATTCGAATTTTCACAATAAACTCCGGAGGGTCAAAGATAACAACACAATCCAAAAGAAAGATTGATACAATTATAAAAAGAAGTGAAGAGACAAGCACCATTGAAATGAATTACAATAAATCAAAGTTTATTTAGGGCAAGAATATATAAACAATATCATACTGCACTAACAGACGCCAAAACATAAGATACAACTTTGAAACATTACTTTGTACTCCATTATACAGAGATAAAACAAAGAGTATTGCATTATCAAAAACAAAAGCATAGCATACCAGCAAATACCTTGAACCCATCATCAAATCCCTCACAGAACAGTTTGACCTGCAATAAATACACCAAATTTCTAATATTTGACCAGTACAATAAATGAAACAATAGAACGACTTCATCAACTTGACTCACACTAAGAAGTTTTGAAATTGCACAGCATTACTCAGGAAATAAAAAATAAACCGTAATTGCAGAACCTAGATCCAGTAACATATTTGTCATACTCAGCATTTCACAAGCTCAGCTTTATATCATTTATATTTGGTCACCGAAACTGGACTCAATGAGCTAATACAAATAACTATCAACGCCAATGCGCTACATTGTCAGTACAATCTACGAAATTTAATCATTCTATGTTTTAAAGGAACTCTGTTATATAAGACCGGGAAATTCATAGAACTTCCATACTAAAACCAGCTTATATACCTTGCTAACAAAAGATTTCTCCTTTCTCCTCTATTTCTCAGTTATTTATCCGGCTAAATACAGGCCAAAACAAAAAATTCGAGTTTTATACCACAATCATTTACCTATTTTCGCACTTTAATAAACTATTAAACCCAATTCAAGTCTTCCCTTAAAAAAGTCACGCAACTGCACAACCCCAGTTACATTCCATATTAACAATAACAACAAATACACTAAAATTGAGAATTGCAAAAGATTGAAATATACCTCATCAAACGGATTAGATTCAGTACGTGACCGATAACAGGAATTCGAAATGCGAGCCGCCTTCTTCACCCTTTTAGGGTTCGTTCGAGCAGGAACTGAAAATGATGATGAAGACCTCAGCTTGGAATAGCTGGAATTAGAACTGACTGAAAAATCTTTGTCTTCTTCATCAGAGGAAGAAACAACAATTGGGTTCCGTTTTCCCATCACCAAATCGTTCTACTTACTAAGCAGCATTTAGAATTGATGAGATTAATCGATCAATAGAAGTAGAAATACTGAAAAGTAGAAATGGAACTAGGGTTTTGTTCGCCTCTTATGGCGGGTTCGAAAAAACGCGGGTTTTTTATTTCTTTTTGTGATTAATGTAGCTTATTAGAGAAGCTGTTGAGAATGAGGAAATGACAAATGTGACCTTCTCTAGAGAAGGTCCCACAACTTACAAACATAGCCCTAACTCTTAAGGGAAACATAGCCCTAACTCTTAAGGGATCGTCTGGTCATTATACTTGTTTCTAAATTTTTGTATTTATTTTCTATAACATTAAAAATTAGTAGTAAAAAAATTTAATTACTTTTTTTTCCTAATTATAATTAGGAAACAAATATAATAAGGTTAAAATTAAACAAGTTTATTATCACATAAACTGCTCACATATCTCTCACATATATTGATCACGTGTATATTTTGATGTCCCACGTGCATATTTTGTGAGCGATTTTATGTGATAGTAGACTTAGTGGCGGTTAGTTTAGAATTGAATACATCTGAATGACTAAATGGTTAAATCGGTCAGCCATTAAGTACGTTTATTTTAGAAAAAAATCATCTGAATGATTGAATCGGTCAGATAATTGAGCTGAATGACTAAGTTAAATTTTTTTGGCTGAATGAGCAACTGAATAAAGTAAAAAAAATTAAAAAATTAAAAAAAATACTAACTAATATTAAATAAATTTACAACAAATTTGAATTTTTTTTTAAAGAGATAAAATAATAAAATTTTGTCATTCATATGTTTCAGACATGTTAATTATTAAACTATTTTTTTATTTAGATTCAGATTCAGCTAATTTAAATTCAGTTTTATTCAATTTTTATCAAACACTCTTATCGGTTAAAATTAGAACATACACACAGGGGTGAACATGATGCGGTTTGAAGCTCAAACCGCACACGAAACCGCTTAGGTGCGGATTGAAAATTTTAAAACCACAGATGAAACCATTTGTGATTGGTATGGTGCTGTTTTGAACCATGCGGTTTGGTTTCATTTGGTACGGTTTCGGTTCCAAAACCAATTGAAATAATAAACTCGTAAAATAGTTAGCAAAATCATTCACACAAACGTATAATGCAGTGAACACTGTGACGCCCCCAAAATAGGTCCAATCCATCCAACCCATTCTGAGTCGCCAAATACATGGTACAGAAAATAACTACAACTTTATTATTACAATTGTCGTGCAAAATACGACAACACATATACTGTGAGTTTAAATATAAATATTGTCATCTAGACAGTATTCATACTCAAATAAATCCTCATTACAATTATTCAAACACTATTTTACAGAAATAGTGAGGACTGCTAAAACATCTTTCTAGAACCATCACTCCATACCCCGACTAGATCCTGCTATGTTCTCACCTCCTGAGAAGAAAAATGGAACAAAAAGGAAAAGGGTGAGCTCAACTAGCCCAGTAAAGAATATTATGACTAAGATAATATACAAACAAATTATCGTTAGTCTTCAACAGGGAAAAATCTGATAGAATATAATCGACAACAAGTTTTAGATCAACAACTACAGCGGAAACAGCAAACCATTAGAAGAGTCAAGTAGAGAAAGAATTCTACTATCTTCTAAGATTTAAAAGTCCATCATCAATATTTTATCCCTGTAACATCAATTAATAATCATCTTTAACCAAATATTCATCTTTGCACTACAGGCCAAAGATATTCATTTGTATCACCAGTCGGTCATGTTCATCTCAACACCTGTTCATCTTTGCACTACAGGCCAAAGATATTCATCAAGTAATTATACATCTTTGCACTACAGGCCAAAGATATTCAGTAATATCATCATTTAGGACTGAGGATGATGAAAAATATCTTAAAGAGAACGAATCCAGTGAGACAGAAGGACAAATATTAGGGATTCGTATAACAGCTTATCCAAGATCAATAATACTTCATAATAATCAATTGTGAAGCAGAATTCAAAAATAAAGATCAAAACATGGATACAATCAAAGATAGTAACCATAATAGACATCTTGGACAAAAAGGGAAAATTTTATTTTTCGGTGAATAGTGCCGTATTCGTGAATAGTGCCGTATACGTGAATAGTGCCGTATACGTGAATAGTAACCCCCGACACAAAAAGTTCCAAATTTGATAAAAACTCATATCAATATTTCAGCATAATGATATTGAAGAAAATAATATCATTAAGAAGAAAATAATATCCCTTACCTCAAAATATCAGTACTTCTGGTCGGAATACCGGTATAAGGCTGAAAGAAACTTGCTCTGATGAATAGAAACTCTCAAAGTATCTAAATACTCACAAAATACACTCAATAATCTAGAGAGAGAAAGAGAGAAAACTTGTTTCTGGTGTGATTTTCAATTCTAACTTAGCCCTCTATTTATAGGAAAATTTTGGTAGGTTTGACCTGCAACCTGATGGCTTTACCTGCTACTATTCCCACCCACCACATTTGAAATATAATTCAGCACATTTCTTCACCAACCACAAGTGGGGCCCACCAATTCTAGAATTTTCCACCAAAATGATAAACTCCGAAAATTCAACAATTTCTGAACCAGTCATCTTGTAAAATTCGTAATAAATCATACGTTCATTTTTAACGGTTCAAAATTTGTGGGCATATACTCAACTTATATATGTATAACATATCCAAAAATTACCACGATCCAACGGTCGGATTAAAAATTATAACCCCCGCAAACTATCTCAAAAACCCTGATTTTTAATACCTCCATTCCGACAAAAATACTGACAAAAACCTCAACATTAACTCCTTCATTTTTAACCACAAAAATATATCCCTCATTTATATCCACATAAAATAAATATTTCCTTATCATATGAATCAATAATTAATTATTCACAAATAATATTACAGAATCACATTTATGACAACCAGGCCGTTCCCAGGAAAGAGGGGGCTTTCCAATAAGGATTTCTCCTTACTGGCGCGCAATTAGATGACCAAACCTCTCCTTAGACAGAACTTTCTAGACATTGCCAATAATGTTATCTAATAATATTATTCAAATAATATGAATTATTGATCTGATAAATGAAAATACTGTGCAGCAACAATTATTGAAACAACAATAATATAAAATATCAACGCAGCAATTATTAAATCAATAAAATAAAATATTGAATAATAACTACTGTAACAATTATTGAGTAGTGCCTTCTTACGTAAGAATCAATAATTGGTGCAATACCGTGTGCTACTGTATTTTAACCACCGGGTATTCCAACAGTATTAACGGTAACAACTACGCCGTTATTTATAAACAACTTATACTTGTCGTTTTTTTCATCCAATCGCTTTCCGTTATGGGGCCCACACAAGGCTGCGTCGTCGTACGAATATTCCCCGACAGCAAGAATATTCCACGACCAACCGAATATTCACCGACCAAAAATAAATATTTTATAACCACTTGCTTATTTTGTAAAATTTGCACATTTCACCCATAACCAAAGTATTATATCAAATTAACCCCTTATTATTCACAATAATATTTAGAGAAAATTTGATTTTATTCATTAATAAGTTGGGGTCTTACAACCTCCCCTCCTTATGAAATTTCGTCCTCGAAATTGACGTACGTACCTGATGTTTCAAAAAGGTGAGGATACCTCGCTTTCATTTCTGATTCCAACTCCCAGGTCATTTCTTCAATAGCATGATTTCTCCACAAAACCTTAACTTGTGGTATAACCTTCGTGCGTAGGACATGCTCTTTCCTATCCAAGATCTTAACAGGTACCTCCTCGTACGTTAAATCTTCAGCTATCTCGTCTGGTTCTAACTCAATAATGTGGTTCGGGTCTTTAACATATTTACGAAGCATAGATATGTGAAAAACATTATGAACACGAGACATGCTTGGAGGTAATGCGAGTCTATATGCCACATTTCCTATTCGCTCAAGAATCTCAAATGGACCAACAAATCTTGGATTGAGCTTTCCTCTCTTCCCAAATCTTGTAACTCCCTTCCATGGTGTAACACGTAATAATACATGATCCCCAATATTAAATTCCACGTCCTTCCGATGAAGATCCGCATAACTCTTTTGTCGATCCTGTGCCGTTTGTATACGTTGTCGAATCGTTTGGATCTTCTCTGTAGTAATGCGTACCAATTCTGGTCCCAACAATGTTGCTTCACCCACCTCGTCCCAGCATACTGGAGAACGACATTTTCTTCCATACAACGCCTCAAATGGAGCCATACCTATGCTCGCCTGATAACTGTTGTTGTAGGAGAATTCCACCAATGGTAGGTACTTATCCCAACTCCCTTTGAGATCTAAGACACAAAGTCTTAATAGATCTTCAAGAGTTTGAATAGTCCTCTCTGATTGTCCGTCCGTTTGAGGATGGTATGCTGAACTGAATCGTAAATCCGTGCCCATAGCTTTCTGCAAGCTAACCCAAAATCGTGAAGTGAATCTTGGGTCACGATCCGAAACTATGGATACTGGCATGCCATGCAATCTCACAATCTCGTTCACGTACATACTAGCAAGACGTTCAAGGGAATAAGTCTCACGTATCGGCAAGAAATGAGCGGACTTGGTTAATCTATCAACAATAACCCAAATCGCATCTATGCCTTGAGAAACCTTGGGAAGACCCGTAACAAAATCCATAGTAATGTGTTCCCACTTCCATTTCGGGATCTCAAGTGGTTGCAATGGACCCTTTGGTACTTGATGCTCCGCTTTTACACGTTGACAAGTTAAACATCTCGAGATAAACTCCGCGATCTCTCTTTTCATATTGCTCCACCAAAATGTATGTCGAAGATCGTGATACATTTTGGTACTCCCAGGATGGATTGCAAACGGTGTGTTGTGTGCCTCCATCATTATTCTATGCTTCAAGTCAAAATCGTTAGGAACACAAAGTCTGGAGTTGACTCGAAGTATTCCTTCTTCATCGATTCTTGCTTCTGGAATAGCACCTTCTTGCACTTTCTTCTTCATACGCATCAGCTCTATATCCGTAGCTTGAGCAGCTTTAACTTTATCGATTAAAGTCGGTTCTACTCGTATATTTGATATCATCATGTGGGTACTTGGAGCCTTCATCTCTATCTCCATCCTTTGCAAGTCATACAAAATGGGCCTTTGTGTTAAAAACATAGCACTCGTACCCGCATATGATCTTCTACTCAATGCGTCAGCTACTACGTTTGCTTTTCCAGGATAGTATTGGATGGTATGATCGTAATCTTTCAACAGCTCGAGCCAACGTCGCTGCCGCATGTTGAGTTCCTTTTGGGTGAAGAAATATTTGAGGCTTTTATGATCTGTATAGATCTCCACTTTCTCCCCATAAAGGTAGTGTCTCCAGATCTTCAACGCAAAAACGACTGCTGCCAATTCCAAATCATGAGTAGGATAATTCCTCTCATATTCCTTAAGTTGTCGCGAGGCATAGGCTATGACTTTCCCACGTTGCATGAGAACACATCCTAACCCTTTGCCTGAAGCATCGCTGTAGATAACAAATCCATCCGAACCAGATGGTATTGTCAGAACAGGTGCCGAAATGAGTCCCCTTTTGAGTTCTTGGAAACTCTTCTCACATTCCTCACTCCATACGAATTTTGTATCTTTCCGAGTCAGCTGAGTTAACGGAGTAGCGATTCGAGAAAATCCTTTCACAAATCTCCGATAATAACCAGCTAAGCCCAGAAAGCTACGTACTTCGATTACTGACTTAGATTGCTCTCAACTGTGACTCATATCCCAACCTTGGATAGCACGTCACAATGACACCTATCAGTTTACTATCGTACGAATATGGCGTCCCCTACAGAGAGTTTGGCTTCAGTGCATTCCGCAAAGGAAGTCACCAGATATAGGCTCAGGTACCAACTTCTATAGTTGGGTTTTTAACTCCTGAAGTTCAATAGGAGCTATTCAATATGAGATTTTAGAAATGAGTTTTGTACCGGGTTCAAAGTCGATACAAAATTCAATATCACACTTTGGAAGTAAGCCAAGAAATTTTTCAGGAAATACGTCAGGAAACAAACAACAGAAATATCACTCAAATCTGACGTATTTTTGTTCAAGTCCATGACATAGCTAAGAAAGCTTGACATCCGTTTTTTCAATAAACTAATGACTTTACGGCTTGATATGAAAAAGTTTGACTTCAATGGTTTGGTTGCTTGAATTTGAATAACAGGTTGCTTAGGAATATGAAAACTAACAACCTTACGAAAGCAATCAATTTTGGCATGATGAGTAGTTAACCAATCAATTTTTAAAATCACATCAAAAGCAAGTATCTTTAAAGAGATAAGGTCAACAGGTAATGTGATTGTGCCAACTTGGATCAAACAAGATTTATAAATAGTGGATGTAACGAAAGTTTCTCCTAATGGAGTTTCAACAGATAAATCAAAGTCTAATTTCTCCGGAGTCAAGTTTAAACGTTGAGCACAAGCAGGAGAAATAAATGAATGGGTAGAACCGGTATCTAATAAGGTATAAACTTCGCAAGAATTTATAATTAACTAACCCGTTATACCTTCGTTCGGGTTCCTCGCGTTTTGGCCAGTCACGACAAACGCCCTTCCAGGAACCGCTGATTTCGACTTATCCGGGACAACTTTTGGAGTCACCATCCCCGCTGAACTTGGTTTTGCTACAGAACACTCTCGAGCTATATGACCTTCCTTTCCACAGTTATAACATACCTTGGATTGTTGTGGGCAGTTTGGGCTGATATGTCCCTCTTTCTCACATTTGTAACATACGACCGGTGGTCGTTCTCCTCCCCTAGAAACAGTTGATGTTTGTGCTGACGTCTTCACGTTATCATTGTTGTACCTTCTCTTCTTGAAATCTCCTCCCGACTCGCTCCTTCTATTATCACGACCACGATTACCACCAGAGTGGTTACCGCTTTTGTCCGAATGTTTTCCTCCCTGCTGGTTTTCATTGCTTCGATGACTGCCGCCACCGGTATGACCCTGGTTGTGGTCCCTCGGTTGCACATACTCATTATCTCGCTCTAATAATTGAGCCCTGTTTACAACATCTGAATATAAAGAAAATTTATGAGAGATAAGATATTGCCGAATCTCGGGTTTTAGACCTCTCAGAAACATCCTTGTCATTCGTTCCTCATTTTCGACCAAATGAGGTGCAAACCTGGATAACTCTGCAAACTTCGCCTCGTACTGGGACACCGTCATGTTGTTTTGTTCCAGTCTAATAAACTCAACCTCCTTCATATGACGAATACTTTCAGGAAAGTACTTGTCATTGAACAGTTTTTGAAATGTTTCCCAGGACATGTTGAGTGCGTCAGGCTGGGTACGCTTCACAGACTCCCACCAGTAGTCTGCCTCACCGCGGAACATAAAGGTGGCGAATGGAACCTTCTGTTCCTCCGTGCATCCCAAGACATCGAATATCTTGGTAATTTGCTTGACCCACGTTTCCGCCATGATCGGATCCGGCTTTCCCTTAAATTCTGGTGGTCCCAATTCTTTGAACTGCTTAGCTGTGACAAACCGCACGTTGTTATCATTTCCACCCGTATTCTGCACACGAGTCCCCCTCGTCTGATTTTGCATGAACTGCAAAAAGCTCCTAAACATTCCATCATTCATCGTTTGCTCGTTAACGTTGTTTACAGAAGGAATATTGCCTTCCTGTTGCACGTTCCCCTGGGTAGTGATCAAAGGTGTCTCCACGGTCTGATTTACTCCATTATTAACGTTCTCAGCTGCCATTCTTAAATACTGCCATAAAACAAGGGTTAATAGTCATGTCATATATTATCCCTATACTCTGACCGACCAAATAAACACCAAATAAACTTAGTCAAGTCATACTAGTGAAGGAATTCCCCGTCTCTCCCCTCCTAGTTCTTGTCTCACATCTCAGCCAGGGATCATATCCCTAAGCTCTGATACCAACTGTGACGCCCCCAAAATAGGTATCCATCCAACCATTCTGAGTCGCCAAATACATGGTACAGAAAATAACTACAACTTCATTAATACAATTGTCGTGCAAAATACGACAACACATACTGTGAGTTTAAATACAAATATTGTCATCTAGACAATATTCACACTCAAATAAATCCTCATTACAATTATTCAAACACTATTTTACAGAAATAGTGAGGACTGCTAAAACATCTTTCTAGAACCATCACTCCATACCCCGACTAGATCCTGCTATGTTCTCACCTCCTGAGAAGAAAAATGGAACAAAAAGGAAAAGGGTGAGCTCAACTAGCCCAGTAAAGAATATTATGACTAAGATAATATACAAACAAATTATCGTTAGTCTTCAACAGGGAAAAATCTGATAGAATATAATCGACAACAAGTTTTAGATCAACAACTACAGCGGAAACAGCAAACCATTAGAAGAGTCAAGTAGAGAAAGAATTCTACTATCTTCTAAGATTTAAAAGTCCATCATCAATATTTTATCCCTGTAACATCAATTAATAATCATCTTTAACCAAATATTCATCTTTGCACTACAGGCCAAAGATATTCATTTGTATCACCAGTCGGTCATGTTCATCTCAACACCTGTTCATCTTTGCACTACAGGCCAAAGATATTCATCAAGTAATTATACATCTTTGCACTACAGGCCAAAGATATTCAGTAATATCATCATTTAGGACTGAGGATGATGAAAAATATCTTAAAGAGAACGAATCCAGTGAGACAGAAGGACAAATATTAGGGATTCGTATAACAGCTTATCCAAGATCAATAATACTTCATAATAATCAATTGTGAAGCAGAATTCAAAAATAAAGATCAAAACATGGATACAATCAAAGATAGTAACCATAATAGACATCTTGGACAAAAAGGGAAAATTTTATTTTTCGGTGAATAGTGCCGTATTCGTGAATAGTGCCGTATACGTGAATAGTGCCGTATACGTGAATAGTAACCCCCGACACAAAAAGTTCCAAATTTGATAAAAACTCATATCAATATTTCAGCATAATGATATTGAAGAAAATAATATCATTAAGAAGAAAATAATATCCCTTACCTCAAAATATCAGTACTTCTGGTCGGAATACCGGTATAAGGCTGAAAGAAACTTGCTCTGATGAATAGAAACTCTCAAAGTATCTAAATACTCACAAAATACACTCAATAATCTAGAGAGAGAAAGAGAGAAAACTTGTTTCTGGTGTGATTTTCAATTCTAACTTAGCCCTCTATTTATAGGAAAATTTTGGTAGGTTTGACCTGCAACCTGATGGCTTTACCTGCTACTATTCCCACCCACCACATTTGAAATATAATTCAGCACATTTCTTCACCAACCACAAGTGGGGCCCACCAATTCTAGAATTTTCCACCAAAATGATAAACTCCGAAAATTCAACAATTTCTGAACCAGTCATCTTGTAAAATTCGTAATAAATCATACGTTCATTTTTAACGGTTCAAAATTTGTGGGCATATACTCAACTTATATATGTATAACATATCCAAAAATTACCACGATCCAACGGTCGGATTAAAAATTATAACCCCCGCAAACTATCTCAAAAACCCTGATTTTTAATACCTCCATTCCGACAAAAATACTGACAAAAACCTCAACATTAACTCCTTCATTTTTAACCACAAAAATATATCCCTCATTTATATCCACATAAAATAAATATTTCCTTATCATATGAATCAATAATTAATTATTCACAAATAATATTACAGAATCACATTTATGACAACCAGGCCGTTCCCAGGAAAGAGGGGGCTTTCCAATAAGGATTTCTCCTTACTGGCGCGCAATTAGATGACCAAACCTCTCCTTAGACAGAACTTTCTAGACATTGCCAATAATGTTATCTAATAATATTATTCAAATAATATGAATTATTGATCTGATAAATGAAAATACTGTGCAGCAACAATTATTGAAACAACAATAATATAAAATATCAACGCAGCAATTATTAAATCAATAAAATAAAATATTGAATAATAACTACTGTAACAATTATTGAGTAGTGCCTTCTTACGTAAGAATCAATAATTGGTGCAATACCGTGTGCTACTGTATTTTAACCACCGGGTATTCCAACAGTATTAACGGTAACAACTACGCCGTTATTTATAAACAACTTATACTTGTCGTTTTTTTCATCCAATCGCTTTCCGTTATGGGGCCCACACAAGGCTGCGTCGTCGTACGAATATTCCCCGACAGCAAGAATATTCCACGACCAACCGAATATTCACCGACCAAAAATAAATATTTTATAACCACTTGCTTATTTTGCAAAATTTGCACATTTCACCCATAACCAAAGTATTATATCAAATTAACCCCTTATTATTCACAATAATATTTAGAGAAAATTTGATTTTATTCATTAATAAGTTGGGGTCTTACAAACACAATCATGGAACTAATTTAGCAAAATAGATCCAGACATCAACAATTATATGGTTAATTAATACTATGTTATCACATTTAATTTAGGAAATATCAAGTCACTATTGATTTACAAATATAATTGATACTATTTATTCTTCATTAAACCCTACAATATATGTCTTCTAAAATAAAATGAGGAGAATATTTTATAGTAGATAATTTATATATACTTATAGCAAATTTGAGAAAACATGATGATTATTTAGTGCAGTTTCGATTTTATGCATGCAGTTTTGACTAGTAATCAAATCGAAATCGTAAATTTAGTTTTTTAACCCACCTAAAATCGTCACATACGCTGGAACCGTTGATACGGTTTGTACGATTTTTGATGCGATTTCGATTCCAATTTGATTATTTGCTTAGCCCTACATACAAAAAAAATATAAGATGAATTACATATTCTATTACATTTTTAAAAATAATTACAACAATAATGTACTCATAAAATCTTTACACAATTTATACAATTTCATATTTATTTACAATATTAGTGCAATTAGGATTCCTTAATTTAAGGAATTAGTATGCAATTATGATTCCTTAATTTAGGAATTAGTTATACTCATGGCTTCTTCTCTCTCTCCTCATCTATAACAACTGCATTAGTTAATCATCATCATTCTTCTTCATTCAAATACATGGTGTGCATCACCTATTCTGAGTCGCCAAATATATGGTGCATAATACAAATACAATCTTAAATATACAACATGAGCTGTGAGTTTTAATACAAATATTATCTTCTAGACAGTATTCAAACTCAAAATAAGTCCTCAATATATTTATTATCACACTATTTCATAGAATAGTGAGGACTACTAATGTGACGCCCCCAAAATTAGGTATACATCACCCATCTTGGGTCGTCAGATACATGGTACAGAATACAAATACAACTGTAAGACCCCAACTTTTATAAATAAAAATGAATTTTCTATAAATATCATTTTTGAATATTATGGAGTTAATATGATATAATGTTATAGTTGTGGGTAATATTTATAAATTTTGCAAAGTACGCAAGTTGTTATATAATATTCAATTGGTCGGGGAATATTCGTTTTAACAGGGAATATTCGTACAACGGCACAATCATTGGTGGACCCCGCAACGGAATTATTGTCGGATTAAGAAAACGACAAAAATATTTTATTAAAAATAACGACGGAAGTTTTACCATTGATACTGTTGAACTACTCGGTAGTAAAAGTACAGTAATACGTGTAGTTGCATAGTAACACACGGTATTGATTATTAATGCTTATGTGAGAAGTCACTCAGTTTGATTCAATTATTGTCAGTTAATAATATGAATTATTTAGCGATAATGACGTTTTGTTTTATTCGTATTATTAACGTAATAAAACAGAAACATCTTTTTATATAAAACAGAATACTTTATTAAAGTTATTCTATAAATAGAATATATTATATTTTATTTAAAAGATTTTTCTTTAAATATGGACCGTCAGATTAAAGTAATCAATCTGGGCCGTTCATGGATTAGTTACTATGCATTCTATTTTTCTATAAATAGCAGCTCATTCCTTCATTATTTCTTACGAATTCACTGAACTCTAGAGAGAGAAACTATAGGGAGAACTATAGAGAGAGAGAAGAAGAGTATTCTGCTACTTACCTACTTTCTTTTTTCAGCTCGTCTTTAAAACGGTAAGGGGTGTTATTCTTTTTTATTCATGAAGAGAACTGTTGTTATTCCATTTCTTATTATTCTGTTGGAATAAACTGTATACGCGGTCTACCCTATACTTGGTGACATTCTTCTATTATTCTGTTGGAACATCCTGTCTGTGTGTTTTACACCGGACCTGGTTCCGTTTTTATTATTATTCTGTTGGAACATCCTGTCTGTGTGTTTTACACCGGGCTTGGTTCTATTATTTATTATTCTGTCGGAATATCCTGTCTGTGTATTTTACACCGGACCTGGTTCCATTATTTATTATTCTGTCGGAATATCCTGTCTGTGCGTTTACGCCGGACCTGGTTCTATTATTTATTATTCTGTTGGAATAACCTGTTTGTGCGGTCTATCGCATGCATGGTGATTTCTTTTGTTATTCCATTCTTTATTGTATTCAATTGGTTAAGTTTTGACTTCTATACTCCATGAAATTTGTGGAATATCTTTGATAATTGCGTTTCATCCAGTATCTTTTCATGAAAATATTCTTTTAAGTATTCTTGAATTTTACTCCACAAAGCAGTATCATGTTGACAATTTGGACGTTGTTAATTCTTGGATAAATTAATTCTTGAACTTGTTTTATTGAATTCTTATATCCTTGTCATCATCCTCATGTTTATAAAATGTTAAAAGTCATCTGTGGCCTGTAGTGCATAGATGGACTTGGTATGATTATGATCAGGGATTATTCAGTATAATCATGACCGTAATGTTACAAATGATGTGGTAAAAGTCCTCATTGGCCCGTAGTGCATTGATGGACAGTTGTTGGCATGATCATAACCATTAATGAATATACGAATATCCTTGGCCGTAGTGCAGGGGTGATTCGATGATGTGGATTATTTTATTAAGCTGAGTCTCAGCGATCACAATGTTGGAAAATCTTTTAAATCATAAAAGATAGTAGAGTTTATTTTCTACTTGACTCTTTTAATGGATTGCTTGTTCCGCTGCAGTTAAACTTGATGTCTATTATATTTTATCAGTTTAACATTGTTGAAGGCTAATGATAATTTATTCTGCATTATCTTAGTCATGATATTTCTTACTGGGCTAGTTGAGCTCACCCTTTCTTTCACTGTTCTCTTCAGGAAATGAGAACGTAGCTGGGGCAAGTCGGGGAACGGAGTGATGGTCCGAATGATAGTATTAGTTAGTAGTCCTCACTATTCTATGTAATGGTGTGTTAATAAATGTAATGAGGATTCCTTTTGAGTATGAATACTCTCTAGAAGATAATATTTGTATTCAAACTCACAGTTTATGTTTTGTCGTATTGTACACGACAGTTGTATTAGTAAGTTGTATTCGTATTCTGTACTTTGTATCTGACGACCCAAGATGGGTGATGTATACCTAATTTTGGGGGCGTCACAGTTGGTATCAGAGCTTAGGGATATGATCCCTGGCTAGGATGTGAGAATAGAACTAGGAGGGGAGAGACGGGGAATTCCTTCGCTAGTATGACCTACCTAAGTTTATTTGGTATTTAATTGGTCGGTCAAAGTATATGGATAATATGTTATATGTTAATTAACCCTTGTTTTGTTGCAGTATTTGCAAATGGCATCCGAAAATGTTGAGATAAACAATGAAGCACATGAGACTATTGAATCACCAATGATCAATGCTCAGGGTAATGTGCAACCAGAGGACAATAATCCTCATAAAAATAATAACACCGATGAAATGGTGAATGATGGGATGGTCAGAGACTTTATGCAATTCATGCAACAACAAAATAACTCTCGGACGGTCACCGCTAAGCAGTTCAAGGAGCAATTCATGCAACAACGGGCGAGAGCGGCTCCTATCCAAAATGAAGGAGGAAACAATGACAACTCACGGTTGGTCACCGCTAAGCAATTCAAGGAGCTAGGACCACCGGAGTTTTTGGGAAAGCCAGAACCACTTAAGGCGGAGACGTGGTTAAAGCAGATCACCAAGATATTTGATGTCTTGGGATGCTCCGAGGAGCAAAAGGTTCCCTTTGCCACCTTTATGTTGCGTGAAGAGGCAGATTACTGGTGGAAATCTGTAAAACGTACCCAGCCTGACGCACTCAAGATGTCTTGGGAGAAGTTCCAAGAACTGTTCAATGACAAGTACTTTCCCGAAAGTATTCGTCACATGAAAGAGGTGGAATTTATCAAGTTGGAGCAAAACAACATGACCGTGTCGCAGTACGAAGCCAAGTTTGCCGAGTTGTCCCGATTTGCATCCCACTTGGTGGATAATGAAGAGAGAATGACGCGGATATTTTTAAGAGGTTTGAAACCGGAGATACGTCAATATCTTATTTCTCATAAACTGTGTCTGTATTCAGATGTTGTAAATAGGGCTCAATTAGTAGAACGCGATAACGAGTCAACGCAACCAAAAGAGAGCAGCCGGAAAAATGATAATACTGGTGATAACAGTCATCAAAGCGGTGACAATAAGCATGGAGGGAATCAACATGCCAGAAATGGTAACCACTTCAATGGTAATCATGGTCAAAACAATAAGAATGGACATTTCAAGAAGAGAAAATTCAACAATGATGGAAAGACGTCAGCACCAGCACCCGTTGTTAAGGAAGGAGAACGACCACCTCTCATATGCTTCAAATGCGGAGGGGAGGGACACATCAGTCCAAACTGCGTGATGCCATCCAAAGCATGCTATAATTGTGGAAGAGAAGGTCATTTAGCCCGATTTTGTCGTTCACCGAAGACAAGTTCAGATAGGATGGAGGCACCAAAGACCGTCCCAGAAAAGCCAAAGCCAGTAGTTTAAGAGAGAGCGTTTTTTTTCGTGACGAGGAACCTGAATAAAATTATCACGGGTATATTAGTCATAAACTCTTGCGAAGTCTATACCGTGTTAGATACCGGTTCTACTCACTTTTTTATTTCACCTAGTTGTGTTCAATGTTTGAACTTAACTCCGGAGAAGTTAGACTTTGATTTATCTGTTAAAATTCCGTTGGGAGAAACCTTTGTTACCTCTACTATTTATAAATCTTGTTCAAATCAACACTTTCACGTTACCTGTTGATCTTATCTCTTTGAAAATACTTGCATTGATGTAATTTTTGGAAACGATTGGTTAACTGCTCATCATACTTTTCGTAAGGTTGTTAGCTTTCATATTCCTAACCAACCAATTATGCGAATTCAAGTAACCAAATCACTAAAGTCAATCACTGTCATATCAAGCCATAAGTAAAAATCCCCGTTCCTTTCGTTGTTGACTTCCTGGTGTGGAATGCACCGAAGCTAGACTTTCCGTAGGAGACGTTGTAAATGACGATGGCAAGTTGATAGGTATCAATGTGACGTGTTATCCAAGTCTTGGATAAGGGTCACAGTTTTGAACGATATTTCTATTGTTAATAAATTTCTTGACGTATTCTTGAAGACTTCTTAGCCTACCCCAGAGCGTAAAATTGAATTTTATATTGACCCCAATACAAAACTCATTTCTTAAACCCTCAAATATTTCTTCAACTAAAACGAACGTATTATGCGCCAAAGACGTTGGCTCGAGCTGTTGAAGATTACGATCATACCATTCAATAACATCATGGAAAAGCGAACGTGGTAGCTGACGCGTTGTGTAGAAGATCGTATACGGTTATAAGTGCGAATATACGAACCCACGTGAAGATAACGAATATACGATTAAAATCGACTTTAATCGATAAAGTTAAAGCCGCTCAAGCTACATACTCAGAGCTGATAAATATGAAGAAGAAGGTTCAAGAGGGCGTTATTCTAGAAGCAAGAATCGACGAAGAGAGGAAATCTCAACTCTCGATTTAATTGGCCCATTTGAAATCCTCGATGAAGTAGGAACTGTGGCCTATAGACTCATTTTACCGCCAAGTATGTTGCGTGTTCAAAACATTTTTTTACGTATCGATGTTACGTAAATATGTGGACGACCCGAACCACATTATTAATTTAGAACCGGACGAGATAGCGAAAGATTTAACATATGAGGAGATACGTGTTAACATCTTGGATAAGAAGGATCATATTCGATGCTTAAAGGTTATACCTCAAGAGTTAGAATTTGAAGTGAAGTCAAGGTATCCTCACATGTTCGGCATACCAAGTACGTACGTAAATTTCGAGGGCGAAATTCCATAAGGAGGGGAGATTGTGAGACCCCAGATTTTATGAATAAATATTTAATTTTTCTCGAAATAATTTTTTTATATTATGGTGTGGATTTGATATAATCGTTATATAAATTTTGCAAAGTATGCAAGTTGTCATATTATATTCGATTGGTCGGGGAATATTCTTTTTGTCGGAGAATATTCGTACGACGGTACAATCATTGGTGGACCCCACAACAGAATTATTGTCGGATTGAGAAAATGACAAAAATACTTTATGAAAATAACGGCGAAAGTTTTACCGTTGATACTGTTGAACTACTCGGTAGTAAAAGTACAATAATACGCGTTGTTGCATAGTAGCACACGGTATTGATTATTAATGCTTATGTGAGAAGTCACTCAGTTTTGATTCAATTATGGTCAGTTAATAATATGAATTATTTAGCGATAATGACGTTTTGTTTTATTCGTATTATTAACGTAATAAAACAGAAACATCTTTTTATATAAAACAGAATACTTTATTAAAGTTATTCTATAAATAGAATATATTATATTTTATTTAAAAGATTTTTCTTTAAATATGGACCGTCAGATTAAAGTAATCAATCTGGACCGTTCATGGATTAGTTACTATGCATTCTATTTTTCTATAAATAGCAGCTCATTCCTTCATTATTTCTTACGAATTTACTGAACTCTAGAGAGAGAAACTATAGAGAGAAACTATAGAGAGAGAGAAGAAGAGTATTCTGCTACTTAACTACTTCCTTATTTCAGCTCGTCTTTAAAACTGTAAGGGATATTATTCTTTCGTATTCAAGAAGAGAATTTCTGTTATTCCATTTCTTATTATTCTGTTGGAATAACCTGTATACGCGGATCTACCCTATACTTGGTGACATTCTTCAATTATTCTGTTGGAACATCCTGTCTGTGTGTTTTACACCGGACCTGGTTCCGTTTTTATTATTATTCTGTTGGAACATCCTGTCTGTGTGTTTTACACCGGACCTGGTTCCATTATTTATTATACTGTTCTTTATTATTCTGTCGGAATATCCTGTCTGTGCGTTTATGCCGGACCTGGTTCCATTATTTATTATTATGTCGGAATATCCTGTCTGTGCGTTTACGCCGGACCTGGTTCCATTATTTATTATTCTGTTGGAATAACCTATCTGTGCGGTCTATCGCATGCATGGTGATTTCTTTTGTTATTTCATTCTTTATTGTACTCAGTTGGTTAAGTTTTGACTTCTATACTCCATGAAATTAGTGGAATATCCTTGATATTTGCGCTTCATCTAGTATCTATTCATGAAAATATTCTCCTAATCATTCTTGAATTTTACTCAATAAAGCTGTATCTTGTTGACAATTTGGACGTTGTTAATTCCTGGATAAATTAATTCTTGAACTTGTTTTATTGAATTCTTATATCATTGTTATCATCCTCATGTTTATAAAATGTTGAAAGTCATCTGTGGCCTGTAGTGCATAGATGGACTTGGTATGATTATGACCAGGAATCATTCGGTATAATCATGACCGTAATGTTACAAATGATGTGGTAAAAGTCCTCATTGGCCCGTAGTGCATTGATGGACAGTTGTTGGCATGATCATGACCATTAATGAATACACGAATATCCTTGGCCGTAGTGCAGGGGTGATTCGATGATGTGGATTATTTTATTAAGCTGAGTCTCAGCGATCACAATGTTGGAAAATCTTTTAAATCATAAAAGATAGTAGAGTTTATTTTCTACTTGACTCTTTTAATGGATTGCTTGTTCCGCTGCAGTTAAACTTGATGTCTATTATATTTTATCAGTTTAACATTGTTGAAGGCTAATGATAATTTATTCTGCATTATCTTAGTCATAATATTTCTTACTTGGCTAGTTGAGCTCACCCTTTCTTTCACTGTTCTCTTCAGGAAATGAGAACGTAGCTGGGGCAAGTCGGGGAACGGAGTGATTGTTCGAATGATAGTATTAGTTAGTAGTCCTCACTATTCTATGTAATAGTATGTTAATAAATGTAATGAGGACTCCTTTTGAGTATGAATACTCTCTAGAAGATAATATTTGTATTCAAACTCACAGTTTATGTTTTGTCGTGTTATACACGACAGTTGTATTAGTAAGTTGTATTCGTATTCTGTACTTTGTATCTGACGACCCAAGATGGGTGATGTATACCTAATTTTGGGGGCGTCACAGTTAATAAATGTAATGAGGACTCCTTTTGAGTATGAATACTCTCTAGAAGATAATATTTGTATTCAAACTCACAGTTTATGTTTTGTCGTATTGTACACGACAGTTGTATTTGTATTTTGTACTATGTATCTGACGACCCAAGATGGGTGATGTATACCTAATTTTGGGGGCGTCACAGTTGGTATCAGAGCTTAGGGATATGATCCCTGGCTAAGATGTGAGAATAGAACTAGGAGGGGAGAGACGGGGAATACATTCGCTAGTATGACCTACCTAAGTTTATTTGCATGGTATTTAATTGGTCGGTCATAATATAAGGATAAAATATGACATATCTGTGACGCCCCCAAAATAGGTCCAATCCATCCAACCCATTCTGAGTCGCCAAATACATGGTACAGAAAATAACTACAACTTTATTATTACAATTGTCGTGCAAAATACGACAACACATATACTGTGAGTTTAAATACAAATATTGTCATCTATACAGTATTCATACTCAACTAAGAACTCATTATACTTATTGATACACTATTTTACAAAATAGTGAGGATTACTAAAACAACTGTCTTGAACCATCATTCCACACCCCGACTAGTACTCGCTACATTCTCGCCTCCTGAGAAGAAAATGGAACAACAAGGAAAAGGGTGAGCTCAACTAGCCCAGTAAAGAATATTATGACTAAGATAATATACAACAAATTATCCTTAGTCTTCAACAGGGAAAAATCTGATAGAATACAATAGACAACAAGTTTTAAATCAATAACTGCAGCGGAAACAACAAACCATTAGAAGAGTCAAGTAGAGAATGAGTTCTACTATCTTCTAAGATTTAAAAGTCCATCATCAATATTTTATCCCTGTAACAACAATCAATAACCATCTTTAATCAAATATTCATCTTTGCACTACAGGCCAAAGATATTCATTTGTGTCACCAGTCGATCATGTTCATCTCAACACCTGTTCATCTTTGCACTACGGGCCAAAGATATTCATCAGAAATCATTAATCTTTGCACTACAGGCCAAATATATTCATATTTCAGCTATTCCATGTCCAAAAATACCTCATAAATAATCATAGTGAAGTAAAATTCAAGAATGATCAAAACATGGATACAATCAAAGCTAGTATCCAGAATAGATATTTTAGACGAAACGAAGAAAATTTCATTTTTCGGTGAATAGTAACTCGTGAATAGTAACTCGTGAATAGTAACTCATGAATAGTAACCCCGACATGAAAAGTTCCAAATTTGATAAAAAGTTCAGATCAATACTTCGGCATAATGATATTGAAGAAAATAATATCATTTAAGAAGAAATAACATCCCTTACCTCAGAAATACGGTACTTCTGACTGGAATACTAGATATAGTGCTGAAGGAAACTTGCACCGTATAGCAACACTCAAAGTATCAAATACTCACAAGAATACGCTCGATATAGAGAGAGAAATAGAGAGAAACTTGTGTTTCTGGTGTGATTTTCAATTCTAACCTAAGCACCCTATTTATAGAAAAATGCTTAGAACACCAAAGCAGAAAATTTAATAAATTAATAATATAATTTTTTTAATTTCCTTAGCACACCACATCAGCTGATTTACACCATTAACATGTGCCACTCAAATGTCAAAAATGTTTTTCTTAATAAAAATAATTAAAACTTCCAAAAATTAATTATTTCGGAACTTCAGAACTTCAATAATTCATAAAAAATAGCCCTTTATAAATAAAGATGAATTTTCTATAAATATCATTTTTGAATATTATGGAGTTAATTTGATATAATGTTATAGTTGTGGGTAATATTTATAAATTTTGCAAAGTACGCAAGTTGTTATATAATATTCGATTGGTCGGAGAATATTCGTTTTAACAGGGAATATTTGTACAACGACACAATCATTGGTGGACCCCACAACGGAATTATTGTCGGATTGAGAAAACGACAAAAAATATTTTATTAAAAATAACGGCGGAATTTTACCATTATTACTGTTGAACTACTCGGTAGTAAAAGTACAGTAATACGTGTGGTTACATAGTAGCACACAGTATTGATTATTAATGCTTATGTGAGAAGTCACTCAGTTTGATTCAATTATTGTCAGTTAATAATATGAATTATTTAGCGATAATGACGTTTTGTTTTATTTGTTTTATTAACGTAATAAAACAGAAACATCTTTTTATATAAAACAGAATACTTTATTAAAGTTATTCTATAAATAGAATATATTATATTTTATTTAAAAGATTTTTCTTTAAATATGGACCGTCAGATTAAAGTAATCAATCTGGACCGTTCATGGATTAGTTACTATGCATTCTATTTTTCTATAAATAGCAGCTCATTCCTTCATTATTTCTTACGAATTCACTGAACTCTAGAGAGAGAAACTATAGAGAGAACTATAGAGAGAGAGAAGAAGAGTATTCTGCTACTTAACTACTTTCTTATTTCAGCTCGTCTTTAAAATGGTAAGGGGTGTTATTCTTTTTTATTCATGAAGAGAACTGTTGTTATTCCATTTCTTATTATTCTGTTGGAATAACCTGTATACGCGGTCTACCCTATACTTGGTGACATTCTTCTATTATTCTGTTGGAACATCCTGTCTGTGTGTTTTACACCGGACCTGGTTCCGTTTTTATTATTATTCTGTTAGAACATCCAGTCTGTGTGTTTTACACCGGACCTGGTTCCATTATTTATTATTCTGTCGGAATATCCTGTCTGTGTGTTTTACACCGGACCTGGTTCCATTATTTATTATTCTGTCGGAATATCCTGTCTGTGCGTTTACGCCGGACCTGGTTCCATTATTTATTATTCTGTTGGAATAACCTGTTTGTGCGGTCTATCGCATGCATTGTGATTTCTTTTGTTATTCCATTCTTTATTGTATTCAATTGGTTAAGTTTTGACTTCTATACTCCATGAAATTTGTGAAATATCCTTGATAATTGTGTTTCATCCAGTATCTTTTCATGAAAATATTCTTCTAAGTATTCTTGAATTTTACTCCACAAAGCAGTATCACGTTGACAATTTGGACGTTGTTAATTATTGGATAAATTAATTCTTGAACTTGTTTTATTGAATTCTTATATCCTTGTCATCATCCTCATGTTTATAAAATATTGAAAGTCATCTGTGGCCTGTAGTGCATAGATGGACTTGGTATGATTATGACCAGGGATTATTCGGTATAATCATGACCGTAATGTTACAAATGATGTGGTAAAAGTCCTCATTGGCCCGTAGTGCATTGATGGACAGTTGTTGGCATGATCATGACCATTAATGAATATACGAATATCCTTGGCCGTAGTGCAGGGGTGATTCGATGATGTGGATTATTTTATTAAGCTTAGTCTCAGCGATCACAGTGTTGGAAAATCTTTTAAATCATAAAAGATAGTAGAGTTTATTTTCTACTTTACTCTTTTAATGGATTGCTTGTTCCGCTGCAGTTAAACTTGATGTCTATTATATTTTATCAGTTTAACATTGTTGAAGGCTAATGATAATTTATTCTGCATTATCTTAGTCATGATATTTCTTACTGGGCTAGTTGAGGTCACCCTTTCTTTCACTGTTCTCTTTAGAAAATGAGAACGTAGCTGGGGCAAGTCGGGGAACGGAGTGATGGTCCGAATGATAGTATTAGTTAGTAGTCCTCACTATTCTATGTAATGGTGTGTTAATAAATGTAATGAGGACTCCTTTTGAGTATGAATACTCTCTAGAAGATAATATTTGTATTCAAACTCACAGTTTATGTTTTGTCGTATTGTACACGACAATTGTATTAGTAAGTTGTATTTGTATTTTGTACTATGTATCTGATGACCCAAGATGGGTGATGTATACCTAATTTTGGGGGCGTCACAACAACTTACTAATACAACTGTCGTGTACAATACGACAGAACATAACTGTGAGTTTGAATACAATTATTGTCTACTAGAGACTATACAAACTCAAAAAGAGTCCTCATTACAATTATTGTCACACTATTTAATAAAATAGTGAGGACTACTAATACTATCATCTGGTCCATCACTCCGTTCCCCGACTCGTCCAAGCTATATTCTCATTTCCTGAAGAGAACAGTGAAAGAAAGGGTGAGCTCAACTAGCCCAGTAAGAAATATTATGACTAAGATAATGCAAAATAAATTATCATTAGCTTTCAACAGTGTTAAACTAATAAAATATAACGAACATCAAGTTTAACTGCAGCGGAACAAGCAATCCATTAAAAGAGTTAAGTAGAAAATAAAATCTACTATCTTCTATGATTTAAAAGGTTTTTCAACACTGTTATCACTGGGACTCAGCTTAACAAAATAATCCACATCATCGAATCACCCTTGCACTACGGCCAAGGATATTCTTTAGTATCACGACTGTAAAACCCCGAATTTTATGAAATAAAAGTATTCAATTTTTCTTATAATTACTATTCAGTAAATGGTTAAATTGATAAATGTTAAAGTTAAGGGTGATATATGATTTTTTTCTTCAAAATACACAAGTGGTTATAAAATATTCATTGTTGTCGGAGAATATTCGTTTGGTCGTGGAATATTCTTTCAGTCGGGGAATATTCGTACGACCACGCAGCCATTTGTGGACCCCACAACGGAAGACGGTCGGATGAAGATAACGACAAAAATTGAATTTTTATAATTAACGGCATAGTTATTACCGTTAACACTATTGGAATACCCAGTGGTTAAAATACAGTAATACGCGTTATTGCACAGTAGCACACGGTATTGCACAATATTTTTGAAATTATTAATTCTTACGTAAGAAGGCACTACTCAATAATTGTTACAGTAATTACTGTTTAATATTTTATTTTATTGATTCAATAATTGCTACGTTAAAATTTTATATTATTGTTGTTCAATAATTGTCACTGCACAGTATCTCCATTATCAGATCAATAATTCATATTATTTGAATAATATTATTAGATAGCATTATTGACAATGTCTAGAAAGTTCTGTCTAAGGAGAGGTTTGGTCACCTAATTGCGCGCCAGTAAGGAGAAATTCTTATTGGAAAGTCCCATCTTTCCTGGGAACGGCCTAGTTGTCATAAATGTGATTCTATAATATTATTTGTGAATAATTAATTATTAATTCATATGATAAGAAAATATTTATTCTATGTGGATAAATGTTGGATATATTTATTGTGGTTAAAAATGAAGGAGTTAATGTTGAGGTGTTATCAGTATTTTTATCAGAATGGAGGAATTAAAAATCAAATCAGGATTTTTGAGAAATATTGCGGGGGTTATCATTTTTAATCCGACCGTTGGATCGTGGAAATTTTTGGATATGTTATTCATATATAAGTTGAGTATATGTCCACAAATTTTGAACCGTTAAAAATGAACATATGATTTGTTATGAATTTTACGAGATGACTGGTTCAGAAATTGTAGAAGTTGCGAAATTTGTCATTTTGGTGGAAATGTGTTGATATTTTTATTCAAATGTGGTGGGTGGAAATAGTAGCAAGTAAAGCCATCAGGTTACAGGTTAAGTATGCTTCGACGTGCTAACAATTTTCTATAAATAGAGGGCTAAGCTAGATTTGAAAATCACACCAGAAACACGTTTTCTCTCTTTCTCTCTCTAGATTATTGAGTATATTTTGTGAGTATTTAGATACTTGGTGAGTTACTATTCATCAGTGCAAGTTTCCTTCAGCGTTATATCCGATATCCGGTTAGAAGTGCTGCTATTTTGAGGTAAGGGATAGTAAGGGATAATAAGGGATGTTATTTTTTCTTTCAATATCATTATACCGAAATATTGGTATAGATTTTATTGTGGAATTTCTACCTTTTTGTGTCAGATTTACTATTCATGAGTTACTATTTACGAGTTACTATTTACGAGTTACTATTCATGAGTTACTATTCACGACAAAATTGGTTTCTTTTTCTGACCAAATTATAGTTAATTTATGAATATTACTCTTGAAATTAAATTTATATTTTGATCATATTATTTTTATTATCATATATAACATTTTTATAACTCTGATGTTGAAATTCTCTCTCACTTGAGTGTAAAGATGGGTAGATTGTTGGTATGATCATGACTATGGGTTCTCTTTGGCCAGTAGTGCAAAGTTAAATTGTTGATTGGTATGATTATGACCATTGAATTTATAATTGAATATCTTTAGCTAAACTGCAAAGGTGAAATGATCAACATTGTTATAATTATTATTTATACAAATTCTGAAATGATTATATATTTATTTGAGATATTAATATATTTGGCCTGTAGTGCAAATATGAATTATTGATGAATATCTTTGGCCTGTAGTGCAAAGATGACCTGTTGTTGAATATCTTTGGCCTGTAATGCAAAGATGAATTGTTGATGAATATCTTTGGCCTGTAGTGCAAAGATGAAATGTTGATGAATATCTTTGGTCAGTAGTGCAAAGATGAACAGGTGTTGAGATGAACATGACCAACTGGCGATACAAATGAATATCTTTGGTCATAGTGCAAAGATGAAGTTATTAGTATGATTATGAACATGAACTGTGATTTGGTGTAACCATGATCTTTGATGTTTCAAGTAAAGACAGGTGTTGAAAATATTATTCGTCCTGGGTGCGAAGAAAAAATTTAGAATCACAATTATGATTATGAGTTATTCATATGATTGTGGAAAGGAACTGTTGAGTGATGTTACAAGGATAAAACATTGTTGGTGAATTTTTTAACATGGTGAAGATAATAGACTTTATGGTCTATTTGACTCTTCTAATGGATTGCACGTTCTGCTGCAACTATGGTTGAAATTTTTTATCATCTACCATATGTTCTAAATCTCTGATTTATTACTGTTGAAGGCTATTGATAATTTATTTATCTTTAATCGTGATATTCTTTACTGAGCTAGTTGTGCTCACCCTTCTATTTCAAAATTCCTTTCAGGTAACACGAGTGTAGCTGGGTCGAGTGGGGGTAACAGGGGAATAGAACGGTGGTCATCATTTAGTAGTTATATTTGATGAATCCAATAGGGTAAGGTAAACCCAACGTTGGAAGGGTGTTTTTCCACTATCATACAAGATGTCTAATGACATACAACCTCGTGTCATCATAAGACAGGATTGTGCTCATCCACTTGCTGAGTATCTTTACGAGCACTACCTATATAATCTTGGTGTTTGTTTGAAGTATAATTCTCAATTAGAGACAGTGGAGATAATGATAAGTCTAGAGAAGACTCACCATTGGGGAAAATATGATAGTAATCTTCTCGTTTTTCTTTGGGGTATATTGGGTCAACCAAGGATAATTTTATGGTCATATGATATCTATCACAACCTAGAAGCATAGCCTCCCATGTACCAAGGTTTCCTTGAGCACTTCCAAAATATTCTAATTTCTAAAACAGTCTTTGACTATACCTTTATGTAAGGTGCCACTGTGAGGTACTGTCCACGGTTGGGACATGTGTCACATTTGGTATATATTTGTATCCAAACGCACAGCATATGTGTTGTTGTATTTTGCATGACAATTGTTGTAATAAAGTTGTAGTTATTTTCTGTACCATGTATTTGGGGTCGTTACATTTTGGTATCAGAGCTTAGGGATATGATCTCTGGCTGAGATCGGAAAATAGAACTAGGAGGGGAGAAATGAGTAAATCCTTCGCTAGTGTGTCCTACCTAACCTTATGTGTTGGTCAGTCATAATATCGGGATATTATGTGATATGTTAAATTGTTCAATTAACCCTTATTTTGAAGCTGTATTCTAGAATGATATTTGAAATACAGGAGATGAGCAATGAAGAAATTATGATGACAGAAAAGATGGAATTTGAAATGAAAGGAAGTTATTCTCAACTCTTTTAAATACCAGGTACGTAAATTTCGAGGACGAAATTTCATAAGGAGGGGAGATTGTAAGACCCTGAATTTTATGAAATAAAAGTATTCAATTTTTCTTATAATTACTATTCAGTAAATGGTTAAATTGATAAATGTTAAAGTTAAGGGTGATATATGAATTTTTTTTCAAAATACATAAGTGGTTATAAAATATTCATTGTTGTCGGGGGATATTCGTTTGGTCGTGGAATATTCTTTCTGTCGGGGAATATTCGTACGACGGCGCAGCCATTTGTGGGCCCCATAACGAAAAACGGTCGGATGAAGATAACGACAAAAATTGAGTTTTTATAATTAACGGCGTAGTTGTTACCGTTAACACTGTTGGAATATCCGGTGGTTAAAATACAGTAATACGCGTTATTGCACAGTAGCACACGGTATTGCACAGTATTTTTGAAATTATTAATTCTTACGTAAGAAGGCACTACTCAATAATTGTTACAGTAATTACTGTTTAATATTTTATTTTATTGATTCAATAATTGCTACAATAATTGTTACGTTGAAATTTTATATTATTGTTGTTCAATAATTGTCACTGCACAGTATTTTCATTATCAGATCAATAATTCATATTATTTGAATAATATTATTAGATAGCATTATTGACAATGTCTAGAAAGTTCTGTCTAAGGAGAGGTTTGGTCACCTAATTGCGCGCCAGTAAGGAGAAATTCTTATTGGAAAGCCCCATCTTTCCTGGGAACGGCCTAGTTGTCATAAATGTAATTCTGTAATATTATTTGTGAATAATTAATTATTGATTCATATGATAAGAAAATATTTATTCTATGTGAATAAATGTTGGATATATTTATTGTGGTTAAAAATGAAGGAGTTAATGTTGAGGTGTTATCATTATTTTTATCGGAATGGAGGAATTAAAAATCAAATCAGGATTTTTGAGAAATATTACGGGGGTTATAATTTTTAATCTGACCGTTGGATCGTGGTAATTTTTGGATATGTTATTCATATATAAGTTGAGTATATGTCCACAAATTTTGAACCGTTAAAAATTAACGTATGATTTGTTTTGAATTTTACGAGATGACTGGTTCAGAAATTGTAGAAGTTGCAGAATTTGTCATTTTGGTAAAAAATTCTAGAATTGACGGGCCCCACTCTTGGTTGGTGAAGAAATGTGCTGAGATTTTTATTCAAATATGATGGGTGGGAATAGTAGCAGGTAAAGCCATCAGGTTACAGGTTAAGTCTGCTTCGGCGTGCTAACAATTTCCTATAAATAGAGGGCTAAGTTAGAATTGAAAATCACACCAGAAACAAGTTTTCTCTCTTTCTCTCTCTAGATTATTGAGTATATTTTGTGAGTATTTAGATACTTGGTGAGTTGCTATTCATCAGTGGAAGTTTTCTTCAGCGTTATATCAGATATCCGGTCAGAAGTGTTGCTATTTTGAGGTAAGGGATAATAAGGGATGTTATTTTTTCTTTCAATATCATTATACCGAAATATTGGTATAGATTTTATTGTGGAATTTCTATTTTTTGTGTCGGATTTACTATTCATGATTACTATTTACGAGTTACTATTCATGAGTTACTATTCACGAGTTACTATTCACGACAAAATTAGTTTCTTTTTCTGACCAAATTATAGTTAATTTATGAATATTACTCTTGAAATTAAATTTATATTTTGATAAGAACTGAAATAAGGAAGTAGTTAAGTAGCAGAATATTTTTCTTCTCTCTCTCTATAGTTTCTCTCTCTAGAGTTCAGTGAATTCGTAAGAAATAATGAAAGAATGAGATGTTATTTATAGAAAAATGGAATGCATAGTAACTAATCCATGAACGGTCCAGATTGATTACTTTAATCTGGCGGTCCATATTTAAAGAAAAATCTTTTAAATAAAATATAATATATTCTATTTATAGAATAACTTTAATAAAGTATTCTGTTTTATATAAAAAGTTGTTTCTGTTTTATTACGTTAATAATACGAATAAAACAAAACTTCATTATCGCTAAATAATTCATATTATTAACTGACAATAATTGAATCAAACTGAGTGACTTCTCACATAAGCATTAATAATCAATACTGTGTGCTACTATGCAACCACACGTATTACTGTACTTTTACTACCGAGTAGTTCAACAGTATCAATGGTAAAACTTCCGCCGTTATTTTTAATAAAATATTTTTGTCGTTTTCTCAATCCTACAATAATTCCATTGTGGGGTTCACCAATGATTGTGCCGTTGTACTAATATTCCCTGTTAAAACGAATATTTCCCGACCAATCGAATATTATATAACAACTTGCGTACTTTGCAAAATTTATAAATATTACCCACAACTATAACATTATATCAAATTAACTCCATAATATTCAAAAATGATATTTATAGAAAATTCATCTTTATTTATAAAAGTTGGGGTCTTACAACCTCCCCTTCTTATGAAATTTCGCCCTCGAAATTAGGGTACGTACCTGTTATGTCGAAGAGGTAAGGATACCTTGATTTCATTTCAGATTCTAACTCCCAAGTCATTTCCTCAACATCGTGGTTTCTCCACAAAACTTTGACTTGAGGTATAACCTTGGAGCGTAGAATATGTTCCTTCTTATCCAAGATTTGAACAGGAACTTCTTCATACGTCAAATTCTCCGCTATTTCGTCCGGTTCTAACTCAATAATGTGGTTCGGGTCTTCCACATATTTGCGTAACATGGATATGTGAAAAACGTTATGAACACGAGACATACTTGGCGGTAAAGCGAGTCTATAAGCCACAGTTCCTACTCGATCGAGGATTAAAAATGGACCGATGAATCGAGGATTGAGCTTTCCTCTCTTTCCAAATCTCGTAACTCCTTTCCATGGAGCAACACGTAAGAACACATGATCTCCTACATCAAATTCCACGTCCTTTCGATGAAGATCAGCATAACTCTTTTGTCGATCTTGTGAGGTTTTTATACGTTGTCGGATCGTTTGACTCTTTTCTGTAGTCATACGTACCAACTTCGGTCCCAACAACGTTGCTTCACCCACCTCATCCCAGCATACTGGAGAACGACATTTTCTTCCATACAATGCTTCGAATGGAGCCATGCCAATACTTGCTTGATAACTGTTGTTGTAGGAAAACTCCACCAATGGTAAGAACTTGTCCCAACTTCTCTTGAAGTCAAAGACACAGAGTCTTAATAGATCTTCAAGAGTTTGAATAGTCCTCTCTGATTGTCCGTCCGTCTGAGGATGATATGCTGAACTAAATCGTAAATCCGTGCCCATAGCTTTTTGTAAACTAACCCAAAATCGTGAAGTGAATCTTGGGTCTCGGTCAGAAACTATGGATACTGGCATACCATGCAGTCTTACAATCTCGTTTATGTACATACGAGCAAGACGTTCAAGTGTATAAGTTTCTCGTATCGGTAAGAAATGAGCAGACTTGGTCAATCTATCAACAATGACCCAAATCGCATCAATACCTTGAGAAACCCTAGGAAGACCGGTAACGAAATCCATGGTAATGTGCTCCCACTTCCATTCTGGAATTTCAAGTGGTTGCAATGGACCTTTTGGTACTTGATGCTCCGCTTTGACTCGTTGACAAGTTAGACACCTTGAGATAAACAACGCTATCTCTCTCTTCATATTGCTCCACCAAAATGTATGACGAAGATCATGATACTTTTTGGTACTTCCAGGATGGATTGCAAACGGTGTGTTGTGCGCCTCCATCATGATTTCATACTTTAAATCAGGGTTGTTAGGAACACAAAGTCTGGAGTTGACTCGAAGTATTCCTTCTTCATCGATTCTTGCTTCCGGCATAGCACCTTCTTGCATTTTCTTCCTCATACGCATCAGCTCCAGGTCTGTAGCTTGAGCAGCTTTAACTTTATCGATTAAAGTTGGTTCTACTCGTATATTCGCCATCATCACATGGGTCTCTGGAGTCTTTAACTCTATCTCCATCCTTTGCAAGTCACACAAAATGGGCCTTTGTGTTGACAATATTGCACTCGTACTTGCATATGATCTTCTACTCAATGTGTCAGCTACCACGTTCGTTTTTCCAAGATGGTATTGAATGGTATGATCATAATCTTTCAATAGTTCAAGCCAACGTCGTTGTCGCATGTTGAGTTCCTTTTGAGTGAAGAAATATTTGAGGCTTTTATGATCCGTAAAGATCTCCACCTTCTCCCCATACAAGTAATGCCACCAAATTTTAAGTGCAAAGACAACAGCTGCCAACTCTAGATCATGAGTAGGATAATTCCTCTCATATTCCTTGAGTTGTCTTGATGCATAGGCTATGACTTTTCCATGTTGCATGAGAACGCATCCCAACCCTTTGCTCGAAGCATCACTGTAGATGACAAATCCCTCCGAGCCAGATGGTATTGTTAGAACAGGTGTTGAAATGAGTCTCCTCTTGAGTTCTTGAAAACTCTTCTCACATTCTTTGCTCCAACCGAACATTGTATCTTTCCGAGTCAGCTGAGTTAATGGAGTAGCGATTCGAGAAAATCCTTCCACGAATCTCCGATAATAACCATCCAAACCAAGAAAGCTACGTACTTCGGTCACTGATTTAGGTTGCTCCCAGCTTTGAATAGCTTCAATCTTTGCCGGGTCAACCGATATTCCACGACTTGAGACTACGTGCCCAAGGAATGCTACCTCCTCCAGCCAGAACTCGCATTTCTTCAACTTGGCATAAAGCTTGTATTCACGAAGCTTTTGGAGTACCAGCCTCAAGTGTTGCTCATGATCTTCACGACTTTTGGAATAAATAAGGATGTCATCAATAAAGACGACCACAAAGTGATCCAAATATTCCTTGAATACCCGGTTCATCATATCCATGAAGGCAGCAGGAGCATTAGTCAATCCAAAGGACATGACTAGGAATTCATAATGCCCGTACCAAATTCTAAAAGCCGTCTATGGAATATCCTCAGTTCTAACCTTCAGCTGATGATATCCAGAACGAAGATCGATCTTTGAAAAGAATTGTGCTCCTTGCAACTGGTCAAACAGGTCATCAATACGTGGCAATGGGTACCTGTTTTTGATGGTGACATGATTCAACTCCTGATAATCAATACAAAGTCGCATACTTCCATCTTTCTTCTTCACGAATAGAACAGGAGCACCCCAAGGAGAAGTACTAGGACGAATAAAACCAATGTCTAACAATTCCTGCAGTTAGATCTTTAACTCTTGAAGTTCAATAGGAGCCATTCGATATGGGGCTTTGGAAATGGGTTTTGTACCGGGTTCAAGGTCGATACAAAATTTAATTTCACGCTCTGGGGGTAGGCCAGGAAGTTCTTCAGGGAATACGTCAGGGAATTTATTAACAATAGAAATATCAATCAAAACTGACGTATTTTTGTTTAGATCCGTGACATGAGCTAAGAAAGCTTGACATCCGTTTTTCAATAAACGAATAGCTTTATGGCTTGAGATGACAGCGATTGATTTTAATGGTTTGGTTACTTGAATTTGCATAATAGGTCGATTAGGAATATGAAAGCTAACAACCTTACGAAAATAATCAATTTTTGCATGATGAGTAGTTAACCAATCAATCCCTAGAATCACGTCAAATGCAAGTATTTTTAATGAAATCAGATCGACAGGTAATGTGTGGGTACCAACTTGAACCAAACAAGACTTATAAACCGTAGATGTAATGAAGGTTTCTCCCAATGGAGTTTCAACAGATAAGTCAAAGTCTAATTTCTCCGGAATCAAATTTAATCGATGAGCGCAAGTAGGAGAAATAAAAGAATGGGTAGAACCGGTATCAAATAAAGTATAGACTTCGTTAGAGTTTATGATAAGCTTACCCGTGATGACCTCATTCGGTTTCCTTACTTTCTGGGAGGTCACAACAAACGCTCTCCCTTGCACTACCGGTTTTGACTTTTCTGGGACGGCCTTTGGTGTCTCCATCTTGGCTGAACTTGTTTTTGGTAAACGACAAAATCGAGCTAAATGACCTTCTCTTCCACAATTATAACATGCTTTAGACTGCATCGCACAGTTTGGACTGATATGCCCCTCCCCTCCGCATTTGAAACATATGATAGGTGGTCGTTCTCCTTCCTTAACAACGGGTGCTGGTGCTGACATCTTTCCATCATTGTTGAATCTCCTCTTCTTGAAATGACTATTCTTATTGTTTTGACCCTGATTACCACCGAAGTGGTTACCATTTCTGGCCTGTTGATTCCCTCCACGCTTGTTGTCACCACTTCGATGACTGCTCTCACTGGTATTATCATTTTGTCGACTGCTCTCTTTTGGTTGCGTTGACTCGTTATCGCGCTCCACTAACTGAGCCCTATTCACAACATCTGAATACAAACACAGTTTATGAGAAATAAGATGTTGACGTATCTCAGGTTTCAAACTTCGCAAAAACATTCGCGTCATTCCCTTTTTATTATCCACCAAGTGGGACGCAAACCGGGACAACTCAGCAAATTTAGCCTCATACTGCGACACGGTCATATTATTCTGCTCCAATTTGATGAACTCCACCTCCTTCATGTGACGAACACTTTCAGGAAAGTATTTGTCATTGAACAGCTCTTGGAACTTCTCCCAAGACATCTTCAGTGCGGCAGGTTGAGTACGCTTAATCGATTCCCACCAGTAATCTGCCTCTCCTCGCAACATAAAGGCGGCAAAGGGAACTTTTTGCTCCTCAGAGCATCTCAAGATACCAAATATCTTGGTAATCTGCTTTATCCATGTTTCTGCTATAAGTGGTTTTGGCTCTCCCTTAAACTCTGGTGGTCCCAGCTCCTTGAACTGTTTAGCGGTGACCGTCCGAGAGTTTTCAGTGTTTCCACCTATATTTTGGACAGGAGTCGCTCTTGCCTGCTATTGCATGAACTGCATAAAGTTTCTGAACATTCTATCATTCATCATCTGGTCAGTGTTGTTGTTTGCATGAGGATTGTCACCTTCCTGATGTACATTATCCTGATTATTGATATGTGGTGAATCAACAGTCGCCTGTGCTCCATTGCTATTCTCAACATTCTCAGATGCCATTTTCAGATACTGCCACAAAATAAAAGTTAATTGATATGTCATATATTATCCTTATATTATGACCGACCAATTAAATACCATGCAAATAAACTTAGGTAGGTCATACTAGCGAAGGAATTCCCCGTCTCTCCCCTCCTAGTTCTATTCTCACATCTTAGCCAGGGTTCATATCCCTAAGCTCTGATACCAACTGTGACGCCCCCAAAATTAGGTATACATCACCCATCTTGGGTCGTCAGATACATAGTACTGAATACAAATACAACTTAATAATACAACTGTCGTGTACAATACGACAAAACATAAACTGTGAGTTTGAATACAAATATTATCTTCTAGAGAGTATTCATACTCAAAAGGAGTCCTCATTACATTTATTAACACACCATTACATAGAATAGTGAGGACTACTAACTAATACTATCATTCGAACCATCACTCCATTCCCCGACTTGCCCCAGCTACGTTCTCATTTCCTGAAGAGAACAGTGAAAGAAAGGGTGAGCTCAACTAGCCCAGTAAGAAATATTATGACTAAGATAATACAGAATAAATTATCATTAGCCTTCAATAATATTAAACTGATAAAATATAATAGACATCAAGTTTAACTGCAGCGGAACAAGCAATCCATTAAAAGAGACAAGTAGAAAATAAACTCTACTATCTTTTATGATTTAAAAGGTTTTTTCAACACTGTTATCGCTGGGACTCAGCTTAATAAAATAATTCACATCATCGAATCACCCCTGCACTACGGCCAAGGATATTCGTGTATTCATTAATGATCATGATCATGCCAACAACTGTCCATTAACGCACTACGGGCCAATGAGGACTTTTACCACATCATTTGTAACATTACGGTCATGATTATACCGAATAATCCCTGGTCATAATCATACCAAGTCCATCTATGCACTACAGGCCACATATGACTTTTAACATTTTATAAACATGAGGATGATGACAATGATATAAGAATTCAATAAAACAAGTTCAAGAATTAATTTATCCAAGAATTAATAACGTCCAAATTGTCAACATGATACTGCTTTGTGGAGTAAAATTCAAGAATGCTTAGAAAAAAAAAATTTCATGAAAAGATACTGGATGAAATGCAATTATCAAGGATATTTCATAAATTTCATGGAGTATAGAAGTCAAAACTTAACCAATTGAGTACAATAAAGAATGGAATAACAAAAGAAATCACCATGCATGCGATAGACCGCACAGACAGGTTATTCCAACAGAATAATAAATAATGGAACCAGGTCCGGTGTAAACGCACAGACAGGATATTCCGATAGAATAATAAATAATGGAACCAGGTCCGGCGTAAACGCACAGACAGGATATTTCGACAGAATAATAAATAATGGAACCAGGTTCGGTGTAAAACACACAGACGGGATGTTCCAACAGAATAATAACAAGACGGAATCAGGTCCGGTGTAAAACACACAGACAGGATGTTCCAACAGAATAATAATAAAAACGGAACCAGGTCCGGTGTAGAACACACAGACAAGATGTTCCAACAGAATAATAACAAGACGGAACCAGGTCCGGTGTAAAACACACAGACAGGATGTTCCAACAGAATAATAATAAAAACGGAACCAGGTCCGGTGTAAAACACACAAACAGGATGTTCCAACAAAAAAAAAAGAAAAATGTCACCAAGTATAGGGTAGACCGCGTATACAGGTTATTACAACAGAATAATAAGAAATGGAATAACAACAGTTCTCTTCATGAATAAGAAAGAATAACACCCCTTACTGTAAGACCCCGAATTTTATGAAATAAAAGTATTCAATTTTTCTATTTAGTAAATGGTTAAATTGATAAAAAGTTAAAGTTAAGGGTGATATATGAATTTTTTTCGAAATACACAAGTGGTTATAAAATATTCATTGTTGTCGGGGAATATTCGCTTGGTCGTGGAATATTCTTACTGTCGGAGAATATTCGTACGACGGCGCAGTCTTTTGTGGCCCCCATAACGGAAAGCGATTGGATGAAGAAAACGACAAGAGTAAGTTGTTTATAAATAACGACGTAGTTGTTACCGTTAACACTGTTGGAATACCCGGTGATTAAAACACAGTAATACGCATTGTTGCACAGTAGCACACAGTATTGCACCAATTATTGATTTTTACGTAAGAAGGCATTACTCAATAATTGTTACAGTAATTACTGTTCAGTATTTTATTTTATTGATTCAATAATTGCTGCGTTGATATTTTATATTACTGTTGTTTTAATAATTGTCACTACACAGTATTTTCTATTATCGGAACAATGATTCATATTATCTGAATAATATTATTAGATAACATTATTGGTAATGTCTAGAAAGTTCTGTCTAAGGAGAGGTTTGGTCATATAATTGCGCGCCAGTAAGGAGAAATCCTTATTGGAAAGCCCCCTCTTTCCTGGGAACGGTCTGGTTGCCAGTACTGTGATTCTGTAATATTATTTGTGAATAATTAATTATTGATTTATATGATGAGGAAAAATATTGATTTTATGTGGATATAAATGGAGAAAATTTTTAAATGTGACAATTGTTGAAAATTAATATTTTATCTTTTTCTGATAAAATAATTTATTTAAATATATTATTTTAATAATATATTAACGGTGATATTTTTACGATGAATGTGGGATATATGAGTATATAAGGAGGAAGAGTATTTTTGTGGCATTAAATGATTAACACATGTTATGTGTGTTGGTGGATACAATTCTTGACCGAAAATTTATTATAGACTATAAAATTATCTGTTTGTGGATTTCGGTCAATTTCTGTTAGAAATTTAGAAAAACTTTCTTCTGAAAAGTTGTAGAGAATTGAATTTCCTATAAAAACTCGCGAGATTCGAATTTTCTGATGAAAGGGCTATTTATTATGAATTATTGAAGTTCCGAAATTCCGAAATAATTTATTTTTGGAAGTTTTAGTTATTTTTGTTTAGAAAAACGTTTTTTTTGTATTTTGTAGACATCATTAACATGTGTTATGGCTGAATTTAGATGGTCAAGGTGGGCTAAGGAAAATTTGTTAAATATATTATTATTATATTTAATTTTCTGCTTTGGTGTTCTAAGCATTTTCCTATAAATAGGGTGCTTAGGTTAGAATTGAAAATCACACCAGAAACTGAAGTTTTCTCTCTATTTCTCTCTCTATATATCGAGCGTATTCTTGTGAGTATTTTGATATCTTGAGTGTTGCTATACGGTGCAAGTTCGTTCAGCGTTATTCCAGTCAGAAGTACTGCTCTTTTGAGGTACGGGATTGTAAGGGATAGTAAGGGATGTTATTTCTTCTTAAATGATATTATTTTCTCCAATATCATTATGCCGAAGTATTGATCTGAACTTTTTATCAAATTTATAACTTTTCATGTTGGGGTTACTATTCATGAGTTACTATTCATGAGTTACTATTCACGAGTTACTATTCACGAGTTACTATTCATGAGTTACTATTCACGAGTTACTATTCACGAGTTACTATTCATGAGTTACTATTCATGAGTTACTATTCATAGGTTACTATTCACGAGTTACTATTCATGACAAAATTGGTTTCTTTTTCTAACCAAATTATAGTTGATTTATGAATATTACTCTTGAGATTAAAACTATATGTTGATCATATTATTTTTTTATCATATATAACATTTTTATAACCCTAATGATGATATTTCTCTTTGACTTGAGTGTAAAGATGGGTAGATTATTGGTATAATCATGACTAGGGTTCTCTTTGTCCAGTAGTGAAAAGTTGAATTGTGACTGGTATGATCATGACCATTGAATTTATAATTGAATATCTTTAGCTTAAGTGCAAAGGTGAAATGATCAACATGGTTATAATTATTGGTTATATAAATTCTGAAATGATTATATATTTTTCTTTGAGATAATAATATATTTGGCCTGTAGTGCAAATATGAACTATTGAGGAATATCTTTGGCCTGTAGTGCAAAGATGAGTTGTTGATGAATATCTTTGGCCCGTAGTGCAAAGATGACTTGTTGTTGAATATCTTTGGCATGTAGTGTAAAGATGAACTGTTGATGAATATCTTTGGCCCGTGATGCAAAGATGAATTTATTAGTATGATTATGAACAGGAACTGTGATTTGGTATAACCATGATCTTTGATGTTTCAGGTAAAGACAGGTGATGAAAATTATCTTCGTCTTGGATGCGAAATTTAGAATCACAATTATGATTATGAATTATTCATATGATTGTGGAAAGGAACTATTGATTGATGTTACAGGGATAAAATATTGTTGGTGGACTTTTAACGTGGAGAAGATAATAGACTTTATAGTCTATTTGACTCTTCTAATGGATTGCTCGTTCCGCTGCAACTATGGTTGAAAAATTTTATCATCTACCATATGTTCTAAATCTCTGATTTAATTCTGTTGAAGGCTATTGATAATTTAATTATCTTTAGTCATGATATTCTTTACTGAGCTAGTTGTGCTCACCCTTCCGTTTCACAATTCCTTTAAGGTAATAAGGGTGTAGCTGGGTCGAGCGGGGGTAACAGTGGAATAGAACGGTAGTCATCATTTAGTAGTTATATTTGGTGAATCATCTAGGGTGAAGCGAACCCAACGTTGGAAGGGTGTTTTGCCACTATCATACAAGATGTCTAACGACACACAACCTCGTGTCATCATAAGACATGGTTGTGCACATCCACTTGTTGAGTATATCTACAAGCACTACCTATATGATCTTGGAGTTTGGTTGAAGTATAATTCTCAATTAGAGACAGTGGAGATAATGATATGTCAAGAGAAGACTCGCCATTCGGAAGAATATGATAGTAATCTTCTTGTTTTTCTTTGGGGTCTATTGGGTCAACCAAGGATAGTTCTGTGGCCATATGATGTCTATCATAACCTAGAAGCATGGCCTCCCATGTATGAGGGTTTTCTTAAGCACTTCCCAAAGATTCTAATTTTTAAAACAGTTTTTGACTATACCTTTATGTAAGGTGTCATTGTGACGTGCTATCCAAGGTTGGGACATGAGTCACAGTTGGTATATATTTGTACCCAAACTCATAGCATATGTGTTGTTGTATTTTGCACGACAATTGTTGTAATAAAGTTGTAGTTGTTATCTGTACCATGTATTTGGCGTCTCAAAATGGGTTGGATGGAATGGACCTATTTTGGGGTCGTTACAGTTGGTATCAGAGCCATAAGTAAAGAGCCACGAGCCTCTATCTGGTGACATCTTGTTGATGGGGAATGCACCGAAGCCAGACTCTCCGTAGGGGACGCCGTTCTGCGGTGGCAAGCTGATAGGTACCTTTGTGAGGTGCTGACACATGATGGTGTCCAATGTCACAGTTGGTATCAGAGCTTAGGGATATGATCTCTGGCGGAGATCGGGGAATATAACTAGGAGGGGAGAGATGAGTAAATCCTTCGCTAGTGTGTCCTACCTAAGCTTATTTGTTGGTCAGTCATAATATCGGGATATTATGTGATATGTTAATTTGTTCAATTAACCATTTTTTTTGAAGCTGTATTCTAGAATGATATCTGAAATACAGGAGATGAGCAATGGAGAAATCATGATGACAGGAAATATGAAATCTGAGATGAAAGCAAGGTATTCTCAACTCTTTGAAATATCAGGTACGTAAATTTCGGGGACGAAATTTCATAAGGAGGGGAGATTGTAAGACCCCGAATTTTATGAAATAAAAGTATTCAATTTTTCTATTTAGTAAATGGTTAAATTGATAAAAAGTTAAAGTTAAGGGTGATATATGAATTTTTTTTGAAATACACAAGTGGTTATAAAATATTCATTGTTGTCGGGGAATATTCGCTTGGTCGTGGAATATTCTTACTGTCGGAGAATATTCGTACGACGGCGCAGTCTTTTATGGCCCCCATAACGGAAAGCGATTGGATGAAGAAAACGACAAGAGTAAGTTGTTTATAAATAACGACGTAGTTGTTACCGTTAACACTGTTGGAATACCCGGTGGTTAAAACACAGTAATACGCATTGTTGCACAGTAGCACACGGTATTGCACCAATTATTGATTTTTACGTAAGAAGGTATTACTCAATAATTGTTACAGTAATTACTGTTCAGTATTTTATTTTATTGATTCAATAATTGCTGCGTTGATATTTTATATTACTGTTATTTTAATAATTGTCACTACACAGTATTTTCTATTATCGGAACAATGATTCATATTATCTGAATAATATTATTAGATAACATTATTGGTAATGTCTAGAAAGTTCTGTCTAAGGAGAGGTTTGGTCATATAATTGCGCGCCAGTAAGGAGAAATCCTTATTGGAAAGTCCCCTCTTTCCTGGGAACAGTCTGGTTGCCAGTACTGTGATTCTGTAATATTATTTATGAATAATTAATTATTGATTTATATGATGAGGAAAAATATTGATTTTATATGGATATAAATGGAGAAAATTTTTAAATGTGACAATTGTTGAAAATTAATATTTTATCTTTTTCTGATAAAATAATTCATTTAAATATATTATTTTAATAATATATTAACGGTGATATTTTTACGATGAATGTGGGATATATGAGTATATAAGGAGGAAGAGTATTTTTGTGGCATTAAATGATTAACACATGTTATGTGTGTTGGTGGATACAATTCTTGACCGAAAATTTATTATAGACTGTAAAATTATCTGTTTGTAGATTTTGGTCAATTTCTGTTAGAAATTTGGAAAAACTTTCTTCTGCAAAGTTGTAGAGAATTGAATTTCCTATAAAAACTCGCGAGATTCGAATTTTCTGATGAAAGGGCTATTTATTATGAATTATTGAAGTTCCGAAATTCCGAAATAATTTATTTTTGGAAGTTTTAGTTATTTTTGTTTAGAAAAACGTTTTTTTTGTATTTTGTAGACATCATTAACATGTGTTATGGCTGAATTTAGATGGTCAAGGTGGGCTAAGGAAAATTTGTTAAATATATTATTATTATATTTAATTTTCTGCTTTGGTGTTCTAAGTATTTTCCTATAAATAGGGTGCTTAGGTTAGAATTGAAAATCACACCAGAAACTGAAGTTTTCTCTCTATTTCTCTCTCTATATATCGAGCGTATTCTTGTGAGTATTTTGATATCTTGAGTGTTGCTATACGGTGCAAGTTCGTTCAGCGTTATTCCAGTCAGAAGTACTGCTCTTTTGAGGTAAGGGATTGTAAGGGATTGTAAGGGATAGTAAAGGATGTTATTTCTTTTTAAATGATATTATTTTCTCCAATATCATTATGCCGAAGTATTGATCTGAACTTTTTATCAAATTTGTAATTTTTCATGTTGGGGTTACTATTCATGAGTTACTATTCACGAGTTACTATTCATGAGTTACTATTCATGAGTTACTATTCACGAGTTACTATTCACGAGTTACTATTCATGAGTTACTATTCATGGGTTACTATTCACGAGTTACTATTCATGACAAAATTGGTTTCTTTTTCTAACCAAATTATAGTTGATTTATGAATATTACTCTTGAGATTAAAACTATATGTTGATCATATTATTTTTTTTATTATATATAACATTTTTATAACCCTAATGATGATATTTCTCTTTGACTTGAGTGTAAAGATGGGTAGATTATTGGTATGATCATGACTAGGGTTCTCTTTGTCCAGTAGTGAAAAGTTGAATTGTGACTGGTATGATCATGACCATTGAATTTATAATTGAATATCTTTAGCTTAAGTGCAAAGGTGAAATGATCAACATGGTTATAATTATTGGTTATATAAATTCTGAAATGATTATATATTTTTCTTTGAGATAATAATATATTTGGCCTGTAGTGCAAATATGAACTATTGAGGAATATCTTTGGCATGTAGTGCAAAGATGAGTTGTTGATGAATATCTTTGGCCCGTAGTGCAAAGATGACTTGTTGTTGAATATCTTTGGCATGTAGTGTAAAGATGAACTGTTGATGAATATCTTTGGCCCGTGATGCAAAGATGAATTTATTAGTATGATTATGAACAGGAACTGTGATTTGGTATAACCATGATCTTTGATGTTTCAGGTAAAGACAGGTGATGAAAATTATCTTCGTCTTGGATGCGAAATTTAGAATCACAATTATGATTAAGAATTATTCATATGATTGTGGAAAGGAACTATTGATTGATGTTACAGGGATAAAATATTGTTGGTGGACTTTTAACGTGGAGAAGATAATAGACTTTATAGTCTATTTGACTCTTCTAATGGATTGATCGTTCCGCTGCAACTATGGTTGAAAAATTTTATCATCTACCATATGTTCTAAATCTCTGATTTAATTCTGTTGAAAGCTATTGATAATTTAATTATCTTTAGTCATGATATTCTTTACTGAGCTAGTTGTGCTCACCCTTCCGTTTCACAATTCTTTTCAGGTAATAAAGGTGTAGCTGGGTCGAGCGGGGGTAACATGGGAATAGAACGGTAGTCATCATTTAGTAGTTATATTTGGTGAATCATCTAGGGTGAAGCGAACCCAACGTTGGAAGGGTGTTTTGCCACTATCATACAAGATGTCTAACGACACACAACCTCGTGTCATCATAAGACATGGTTGTGCACATCCACTTGTTGAGTATATCTACAAGCACTACCTATATGATCTTGGAGTTTGGTTGAAGTATAATTCTCAATTAGAGACAGTGGAGATAATGATATGTCAAGAGAAGACTCGCCATTAGGAAGAATATGATAGTAATCTTCTTGTTTTTCTTTGGAGTCTATTGGGTCAACCAAGGATAGTTCTGTGGCCATATGATGTCTATCATAACCTAGAAGCATGGCCTCCCATGTATGAGGGTTTCCTTAAGCACTTCCCAAATATTCTAATTTTTAAAACAGTTTTTGACTATACCTTTATGTAAGGTGTCATTGTGACGTGCTATCCAAGGTTGGGACATGAGTCACAGTTGGTATATATTTGTACCCAAACTCATAGCATATGTGTTGTTGTATTTTGCACGACAATTGTTGTAATAAAGTTGTAGTTGTTATCTGTACCATGTATTTGGCGACTCAAAATGGGTTGGATGGAATGGACCTATTTTGGGGTCGTTACAGTTGGTATCAGAGCCATAAGTAAAGAGCCACGAGCCTCTATCTGGTGACATCCTGTTGATGGGGAATGCACCGAAGCCAGACTCTCCGTAGGGGACGCCGTTCTGCGGTGGCAAGCTGATAGGTACCTTTGTGAGGTGCTGACACATGATGGTGTCCAATGTCACAGTTGGTATCAGAGCTTAGGGATATGATCTCTGGCGGAGATCGGGGAATATAACTAGGAGGGGAGAGATAAGTAAATCCTTCGCTAGTGTGTCCTACCTAAGCTTATTTGTTGGTCAGTCATAATATCGGGATATTATGTGATATGTTAATTTGTTCAATTAACCATTTTTTTTGAAGCTGTATTCTAGAATGATATCTGAAATACAGGAGATGAGCAATGGAGAAATCATGATGACAGGAAATATGAAATCTGAGATGAAAGCAAGGTATTCTCAACTCTTTGAAATACCAGGTACGTAAATTTCGGGGACGAAATTTCATAAGGAGGGGAGATTGTAAGACCCCGAATTTTATGAAATAAAAGTATTCAATTTTTCTATTTAGTAAATGGTTAAATTGATAAAAAGTTAAAGTTAAGGGTGATATATGAATTTTTTTTGAAATACACAAGTGGTTATAAAATATTCATTGTTGTCGGGGAATATTCGCTTGGTCGTGGAATATTCTTACTGTCGGAGAATATTCGTACGACGGCGCAGTCTTTTGTGGCCCCCATAACGGAAAGCGATTGGATGAAGAAAACGACAAGAGTAAGTTGTTTATAAATAACGACGTAGTTGTTACCGTTAACACTGTTGGAATACCCGGTGGTTAAAACACAGTAATACGCATTGTTGCACAGTAGCACACGGTATTGCACCAATTATTGATTTTTACGTAAGAAGGTATTACTCAATAATTGTTACAGTAATTACTGTTCAGTATTTTATTTTATTGATTCAATAATTGCTGCGTTGATATTTTATATTACTGTTGTTTTAATAATTGTCACTACACAGTATTTTCTATTATCGGAACAATGATTCATATTATCTGAATAATATTATTAGATAACATTATTGGTAATGTCTAGAAAGTTCTGTCTAAGGAGAGGTTTGGTCATATAATTGCGCGCCAGTAAGGAGAAATCCTTATTGGAAAGTCCCCTCTTTCCTGGGAACGGTCTGGTTGCCAGTACTGTGATTCTGTAATATTATTTATGAATAATTAATTATTGATTTATATGATGAGAAAAAATATTGATTTTATGTGGATATAAATGGAGAAAATTTTTAAATGTGACAATTGTTGAAAATTAATATTTTATCTTTTTCTGATAAAATAATTCATTTAAATATATTATTTTAATAATATATTAACGGTGATATTTTTACGATGAATGTGGGATATATGAGTATATAAGGAGGAAGAGTATTTTTGTGGCATTAAATGATTAACACATGTTTTGTGTGTTGGTGGATACAATTCTTGACCGAAAATTTATTATAGACTGTAAAATTATCTGTTTGTAGATTTCGGTCAATTTCTGTTAGAAATTTGGAAAAACTTTCTTCTGCAAAGTTGTAGAGAATTGAATTTTCTATAAAAACTCGCGAGATTCGAATTTTCTGATGAAAGGGCTATTTATTATGAATTATTGAAGTTCCGAAATTCCGAAATAATTGATTTTTAGAAGTTTTAGTTATTTTTGTTTAGAAAAACGTTTTTTTTGTATTTTGTAGACATCATTAACATGTGTTATGGCTGAATTTAGATGGTCAAGGTGGGCTAAGGAAAATTTGTTAAATATATTATTATTATATTTAATTTTCTGCTTTGGTGTTCTAAGCATTTTCCTATAAATAGGGTGCTTAGGTTAGAATTGAAAATCACACCAGAAACTGAAGTTTTCTCTCTATTTCTCTCTCTATATATCGAGCGTATTCTTGTGAGTATTTTGATATCTTGAGTGTTGCTATACGGTGCAAGTTCGTTCAGCGTTATTCCAGTCAGAAGTACTGCTCTTTTGAGGTAAGGGATTGTAAGGGATTGTAAGGGATAGTAAAGGATGTTATTTCTTCTTAAATGATATTATTTTCTCCAATATCATTATGTCGAAGTATTGATCTGAACTTTTTATCAAATTTATAACTTTTCATGTTGGGGTTACTATTCATGAGTTACTATTCATGAGTTACTATTCACGAGTTACTATTCATGAGTTACTATTCACGAGTTACTATTCACGAGTTACTATTCATGAGTTACTATTCATGGGTTACTATTCACGAGTTACTATTCATGACAAAATTGGTTTCTTTTTCTAACCAAATTATAGTTGATTTATGAATATTACTCTTGAGATTAAAACTATATGTTGATCATATTATTTTTTTTATTATATATAACATTTTTATAACCCTAATGATGATATTTCTCTTTGACTTGAGTGTAAAGATGGGTAGATTATTGGTATGATCATGACTAGGGTTCTCTTTGTCCAGTAGTGAAAAGTTGAATTGTGACTGGTATGATCATGACCATTGAATTTATAATTGAATATCTTTAGCTTAAGTGCAAAGGTGAAATGATCAACATGGTTATAATTATTGGTTATATAAATTCTGAAATGATTATATATTTTTCTTTGAGATAATAATATATTTGGCCTGTAGTGCAAATATGAACTATTGAGGAATATCTTTGGCCTGTAGTGCAAAGATGAGTTGTTGATGAATATCTTTGGCCCGTAGTGCAAAGATGACTTGTTGTTGAATATCTTTGGCATGTAGTGTAAAGATGAACTGTTGATGAATATCTTTGGCCCGTGATGCAAAGATGAATTTATTAGTATGATTATGAACAGGAACTGTGATTTGGTATAACCATGATCTTTGATGTTTCAGGTAAAGACAGGTGATGAAAATTATCTTCGTCTTGGATGCGAAATTTAGAATCACAATTATGATTATGAATTATTCATATGATTGTGGAAAGGAACTATTGATTGATGTTACAGGGATAAAATATTGTTGGTGGACTTTTAACGTGGAGAAGATAATAGACTTTATAGTCTATTTGACTCTTCTAATGGATTGCTCGTTCCGCTGCAACTATGGTTGAAAAATTTTATCATCTACCATATGTTCTAAATCTCTGATTTAATTCTGTTGAAGGCTATTGATAATTTAATTATCTTTAGTCATGATATTCTTTACTGAGCTAGTTGTGCTCACCCTTCCGTTTCACAATTCCTTTCAGGTAATAAGGGTGTAGCTGGGTCGAGCGGGGGTAACAGTGGAATAGAACGGTAGTCATCATTTAGTAGTTATATTTGGTGAATCATCTAGGGTGAAGCGAACCCAACGTTGGAAGGGTGTTTTGCCACTATCATACAAGATGTCTAACGACACACAACCTCGTGTCATCATAAGACATGGTTGTGCACATCCACTTGTTGAGTATATCTACAAGCACTACCTATATGATCTTGGAGTTTGGTTGAAGTATAATTCTCAATTAGAGACAGTGGAGATAATGATATGTCAAGAGAAGACTCGCCATTGGGAAGAATATGATAGTAATCTTCTTGTTTTTCTTTGGGGTCTATTGGGTCAACCAAGGATAGTTCTGTGGCCATATGATGTCTATCATAACCTAGAAGCATGGCCTCCCATGTATGAGGGTTTCCTTGAGCACTTCCCAAAGATTCTAATTTTTAAAACAGTTTTTGACTATACCTTTATGTAAGGTGTCATTGTGACGTGCTATCCAAGGTTGGGACATGAGTCACAGTTGGTATATATTTATACCCAAACTCATAGCATATGTGTTGTTGTATTTTGCACGACAATTGTTGTAATAAAGTTGTTGTAGTAGTTATCTGTACCATGTATTTGGCGACTCAAAATGGGTTGGATGGAATGGACCTATTTTGGGGTCGTTACACTTACCGTTTTAAAGAAGAGCTGAAATAAGGAAGTAGTTAAGTAGCAGAATACTCTTCTTCTCTCTCTATATAGTTTCTCTCTATAGTTTCTCTCTCTAGAGTTCAGTGAATTTGTAAGAAATAATAAAGGAATGAGCTGCTATTTATAGAAAAATAGAATGCATAGTAACTAATCCATGAACGGTCCAGATTGATTACTTTAATCTGACGGTCCATATTTAAAGAAAAATCTTTTAAATAAAATATAATATATTCTATTTATAGAATAACTTTAATAAAGTATTCTGTTTTATATAAAAAGATGTTTCTGTTTTATTACGTTAATAATACGAAAAAAACAAAACGTCATTATCGCTAAATAATTCATATTATTAACTGACAATAATTGAATCAAACTGAGTGACCTCTCACATAAGCATTAATAATCAATACCGTGTGCTACTATGCAACCACACGTATTACTGTACTTTTACTACCGAGTAGTTCAACAGTATCAATGGTAAAACTTCCGCCGTTATTTTTAATAAAATATTTTTGTCGTTTTCTCAATCCGACAATAATTCTGTTGTGGGGTCCACCAATGATTGTGTCGTTGTACGAATATTCCCTGTTAAAACGAATATTCCCCGACCAATCGAATATTATATAACAACTTGCGTACTTTGCAAAATTTATAAATATTATCCACAACTATAACATTATATCAAATTAACTCCATAATATTCAAAAATGATATTTATAGAAAATTCATCTTTATTTATAAAAGTTGGGGTCTTACACTTCCAACGTTGGATTCGCTTCACCCTGGATGATTCACCAAATATAACTACTAAATGATGACCACCGTTCTATTCCCCTGTTACCCCCGCTCGACCCAGCTACACTCTTATTACCTGAAAGGAATTGTGAAACAGAAGGATGAGCACAACTAGCCCAGTAAAGAATATTATGACTAAAGATAAATAAATTATCAATAGCCTTCAACAGAATTAAATCAGAGATTTAGAACATATAGTAGATGATAAAAAATTTCAACCATAGTTGCAGCGGAACGAGCAATCCATTAGAAGAGTCCAATAAACCATAAAATCTATTATCTTCTCCATGTTAGAAATCCATCAACAATGTTTTATCCCTATAACATCAATCAACAGTTCTAGTCCACAATCATATAAATAACTCATAATCATAATTGTGATTCTAAATTCCTCTTCGCATCCAGGACGAATATAATTTTCATCACATGTTTTTACCTAAAACATCAAAGATCATGGTTATACCAAATTACAGTTCCTGTTCATAATCATACTAATAAATTCATCTTTTTACTACGGGTCAACGATATTCGTCAACAGTTCATCTTTGCACTACTGGCCAAAGATATTCAACAACAGGTCATCTTTGCACTACGGGCCAAAAATATTTATCAACAATTCATCTTTGCAATACAGGCCAAAGATATTCCTCAATAGTTTATATTTGTACTACAGGCCAAATATATTCATATCTCAAAGAAATATATAATCATTTCAGAATTTATATAAACAATAATTATAACCATGTTAATCAATTCATCTTTACACTTAAGCCAAAGATATTCAATTATAAATTCAATGGTCATGATCATACCAGTTAACAATTCATCTTTGCACTACAGGCCAAAGATATTCCTCAGTCACGATCATACCAATAATTTACCCATCTTTACACTCAAGTGAAAGAGAAATTCAACATCAGGGTTATAAAAATGTTATATATGATAATAAAAATAATATGATCAACAACTGCATTTATTTTCGAGAGCAACAATCATAAATCAATGATAATTTGGTCAGAAAAAGAAACCAATTTTTGTCGTGAACAGTACCCGTAAATAGTAACTCGTGAATAGTAATTCGTGAATAGTAACTCGTGAATAGTAATTCATGAATAGTACTCCGTATTCGTACATAGTACCGTATACGTAAATAATGTCATATACGTAAATAGTGCCATATACATGAATAGTACCGTATACGTGAATAGTGCCGTATACGTGAATAGTAACCCCGACTCAAAAAGATAGAAATTTCACAATAAAATCTATACCAATATTTCAGTATAATGATATTGAAAGAATAACATCATTATGAAGAATATAACATTCCTTAATATCCCTTACTATCTCTTACCTCAAAAGTGCAGTATTTTTGACTGGAATGCAAAGTCGAAGGAAACTTGCACTGAAGAGCAACTCTCAAAGTATCTAAATACTCACAAAATATGCTTCATAATATAGAGAGAGAAAGAGAGAAAGCTTATATTTCTAGTGTGACTTTCAATTCTAACTTAGCCCTCTATTTATAGGAAAATGTTAGCACACCGAAGCAGACTTAACCTGCAACCTGATGGCTTTACCTGCTACTATTCCCACCCACCACATTTGAATAAAAATCTCAGCACATTTCTTCACCAACCAAGAGTGGGGCCCACCAATTCTAGAATTTTCTACCAAAATCATTTATAAACCTAATTTTCGAATCAGTCACCTCTTAAAATTCATAACAAATCATTCGTTCATTTTTAACGGTTCAAAATTTGTGATCATATACTCAACTTATATATGTATAACATATCTAAAAATTACAACGATCCAACGATCAGATTAAAAAATATAACTCACGTAATATAGCTCAAGAACACTGGTTTGATCTAATAATACATTCAATCCGATAAAATACTGATAAAACACCTCAACATTAATTCCTTCATTTATAACCACATAAATAAATCCATCATTTATATCCACATCAAATAAATATTTACTTATCATATAAATTAATAATTAATTATTCACAAATAATATTACAGAATCACAATTATGACAACCAGGTCGTTCTCAGGAAAGAGGGGGCTTTCCGATAAGGATTTCTCCTTACTGGCACGCAATTAGATGACCAAACCTCTTCTTAGACAGAACTTTCTAGACATTGCCAATAATATTATCTAATAATATTATTCAAATAATATGAATTATTGATCTGATAATGGGAAATGATGTGCAGTGACAATTATTGAGCAACAATAATATAAAATATCAACGCAGCAATTATTGAATTAATAAAATAAAATATTAAACAGTAATTACTGTAACAATTATTGAGTAGTGCATTCTTACGTAAGGATCAATAATTTAAAAATACTATGTAAAACCGTGTGCTACTAAGCAAACACGCGTATTACTGTATTTTAACCACCGGGTATTCCAACAGTGTTAACGGTAATAACTACGTTGTTATTTATAAAACTCAATTTTTGTTATTTTCTTCATTCGACAGTTATTCTGTTATGGGGCCCACAAATGGCTGCGCCGTCGTACGAATATTTCCCGACAGAAAGAATATTCCACGACCAAACAAATATTTTCCGACAAAAATGAATATTTTATAACCACTTGTATATTTTGAAAAAAATTTCATATATCACCCTTAACTTTAACTTTTATCAATTTAACCATTTACTGAATAGTAATTATAAGAAAAATTGAATACTTTTATTTCATAAAATTCGGGGTCTTTCAATCTCCCCTCCTTATGAAATTTCGTCCCCGAAATTTACGTACCTGGTAATTCGAAGAGTTGAGAATACCTTGCTTTCATTTCAGATTTCATCTTCCCTGTCATCATAATTTCTTCATTGCTCATATCCTGTATTTCAGATATCATTCTAGAATACAGCTTCAAAACAAAGGTTAATTGAAGAAATTAACATATCACATAATATCTCGATATTATGACTGACCAACAAATAAGCTTAGGTAGGACACACTAGCGAAGGATTTACTCATCTCTCTCCTCCTAGTTATATTTCTCGATCCCGCCAAAAACCATATCCCTAAGCTTTGATACCAACTGTGACATTAGACACCATCATGTGTCAGCACCTCACAAGGGTACCTATCTGTGACGCCCCTAAAATAGGTATACAACACCCATTCCGAGTCGCCAAATATATGGTACAGAAAGCAAACTACAACTTCAATAATACAATTGTCGTGCAAAATACGACAACACATACTGTGAGTTTAAATACAAATATTGTCTTTTGGACAATATTCACACTCAAATAAATCCTCATTACAATTATTCAAACTCAATTTTACAAAAATAGTGAGGACTGCTAAAACATCTTTCTAGAACCATCACTCCATACCCCGACTAGATCCTGCTATGTTCTCACCTCCTGAGAAAAAAAATGGAACAAAAAGGAAAAGGGTGAGCTCAACTAGCCCAGTAAAGAATATTATGACTAAGATAATATACAACAAATTATCGTTAGTCTTCAACAGGGAAAAATCTGATAGAATATAATCGATAACAAGTTTTAGATCAACAACTGCAGCGGAAACAGCAAACCATTAGAAGAGTCAAGTAGAGAAAGAATTCTACTATCTTCTAAGATTTAAAAGTCCATCATCAATATTTTATCCCTGTAACATCAATTAATAATCATCTTTATCCAAATATTCATCTTTGCACTACAGGCCAAAGATATTCATTTGTATCACCTGTCAGTCATGTTCATCTCAACACCTGTTCATCTTTGCACTACAGGCCAAAGATATTCATCAAGTAAACATACATATTTGCACTACAGGCCAAAGATATTCAGTAATATCATCATTTAGGACTGAGGATGATGAAAAATATCTTAAAGAGAACGAATCCAGTGAGACAGAAGGACAAATATTAGGGATTCGTATAACAGTTTATCCAAGATCAATAATACTTCATAATAATCAATTGTGAAGTAGAATTCAAAAATAAAGATCAAAACATGGATACAATCAAAGATAGTAACCATAATAGACATCTTGGACAAAAAGGGAAAATTTTATTTTTCGGTAAATAGTGTCGTATTCGTGAATAGTGCCGTATACGTGAATAGTAACGCATACGTGAATAGTAACGCATACGTGAATAGTAATCCCGACACAAAAAGTTCCAAATTTGATAAAAACTCATGTTAATATTTTAGCATAATGATATTGAAGAAAATAATATCATTTAAGAAGAAAATAATATCCCTTACCTCAAAATATCAGTACTTCTGGTCGAAATACCGGTATAAGGCTGAAAGAAACTTGCTCTGATCAATAGAAACTCTCAAAGTATCTAAATACTCATAAAATACACTCAATAATCTAGAGAGAGAAAGAGAGAAAACTTGTTTCTGGTGTGATTTTCAATTCTAACTTAGCCCTCTATTTATAGAAAAATGTTAGCACGCCGAAGCAGACTTAACCTGCAACCTGATGGCTTTACCTGCTACTATTCCCACCCACCACATTTGAATAAAAATCTCAGCATATTTTTTCACCAACCAAAGTATTATATCAAATTAATCCCTTATTATTCACAATAATATTTAGAGAAAATTTGATTTTATTCATTAATAAGTTGGGGTCTTACAACCTCCCCTCCTTATGAAATTTCGTCCTCGAAATTGACGTATGTACCTGATGTTTCGAAAAGGTGAGGATACCTCGCTTTCATTTCTGATTCCAACTCCCAGGTCATTTCTTCAATAGCATAGTTTCTCCACAAAACCTTAACTTGTGGTATAACCTTCGTGCATAGGACATGCTCTTTCCTATCCAAGATCTTAACAGGTACCTCCTCGTACGTTAAATCTTCAGCTATCTCGTCTGGTTCTAACTCAATAATGTGGTTCGAGTCTTTAACATATTTACGAAGCATAGATATGTGAAAAATATTATGAACACGAGACATGCTTGGAGGTAATGCGAGTCTATATGCCACATTTCCTATTCGCTCAAGAATCTCAAATGGACCAACAAATCTTGGATTGAGCTTTCCTCTCTTCCCAAATCTTGTAACTCCCTTCCATGGTGCAACACGTAATAATACATGATCCCCAATATTAAATTCTACGTCCTTCCGATGAAGATCCGCATAACTCTTTTGTCGATCCTGTGCCGTTTGTATACGTTGTCGAATCATTTGGATCTTCTCTGTAGTAATGCGTACCAACTCTGGTCCCAACAATGTTACTTCACCCACCTCGTCCCAGCATACTGGAGAACGACATTTTCTTCCATACAACGCCTCGAATGGAGCCACACCTATGCTCGCCTGATAACTGTTGTTGTAGGAGAATTCCACCAATGGTAGGTACTTATCCCAACTCCCTTTGAGATCTAGGACACAAAGTCTTAATAGATCTTCAAGAGTTTGAATAGTCCTCTATGATTGTCCGTCCGTTTGAGGATGGTATGCCGAACTGAATCGTAAATCCGTGCCCATAGCTTTCTGCAAGCTAACCCAAAATCGTGAAGTGAATCTTGGGTCACGATCCGAAACTATGGATACTGGCATGCCATGCAATCTCACAATCTCATTCACATACATACTAGCAAGACGTTCAAGGGAATGAGTCTCACGTATCGGCAAGAAATGAGCGGACTTGGTTAATCTATCAACAATAACCCAAATCGCATCTATGCCTTGAGAAACCTTGGGAAGACCCGTAACAAAATCTATAGTAATGTGTTCCCACTTCCATTTCGGAATCTCAAGTGGTTGCAATGGACCCTTTGGTACTTGATGCTCCGCTTTTACACGTTGACAAGTTAAACATCTCGAGATAAACTCCGCGATCTCTCTTTTCATATTGCTCCACCAAAATATATGTCGAAGATCGTGATACATTTTAGTACTCCCAGGATGGATTACAAACGGTGTGTTGTGTGCCTCCATCATTATTCTATGCTTCAAGTCAAAATCGTTAGGAACACAAAGTCTGGAGTTGACTCGAAGTATTCCTTCTTCATCGATTCTTGCTTCTGGAATAGCACCTTCTTGCACTTTCTTTTTCATACGCATCAGCTCTATGTCTGTAGCTTGAGCAGCTTTAACTTTATCGATTAAAGTTGGTTCTACTCGTATATTTGATATCATCATGTGGGTACTTGGAGCCTTCATCTCTATCTCCATCCTTTACAAGTCATACAAAATGGGCCTTTGTGTTAACAACATTGCACTCGTACCCGCATATGATCTTCTGCTCAATGCGTCAGCTACTACGTTTGCTTTTCCAAGATGATATTGGATGGTATGATCGTAATCTTTCAACAGCTCGAGCCAACGTCGCTGCCGCATGTTGAGTTCCTTTTGGGTGAAGAAATATTTGAGGCTTTTATGATCTGTATAGATCTCCACTTTCTCCCCATACAGGTAGTGTCTCCAGATCTTCAACGCAAAAACGACTGCTGCCAACTCCAAATCATGAGTAGGATAATTCCCCTCATATTCTTTGAGTTGTCGTGAGGCATAGGCTATGACTTTCCCATGTTGCATGAGAACACATCCTAACCCTTTGCCTGAAGCATCGTTGTAGACCACAAATCCATCCGAACCAGATGGTATTGTCAGAACAGGTGCCGAAATGAGTCTCCTCATGAGTTCTTGGAAACTCTTCTTGCATTCCTCACTCCATACGAATTTTGTATCTTTCCGAGTCAGATGAGTTAACGGAGTAGCGATTCGAGAAAATCCTTCCACAAATCTCCGATAATAACCAGCTAAGCCCAGAATGCTACGTACTTCGGTTACCGACTTCGGTTGCTCCCAACTTTGTATAGCTTCAATCTTCGCCGGGTCGACAGATACTCCATGTTTTGACACCACGTGCCCAAGGAATGCTACTTCCTCAAGCCAGAACTCGCATTTCTTCAATTTGGCATATAGCTTATTTTCACGAAGCCTTTGCAGTACCAGCTTCAAATGGCGCTCATGATCTTCACGGCTTTTGGAATAGATGAGGATGTCATCAATAAAGACAACAACGAACTGATCCAAATATTCTTTGAATACACGGTTCATCATATCCATGAAGGCAGCAGGAGCATTAGTCAATCCAAAAGACAGGATGTCACCAGATAGAGGCTCGGGGCTCTTTACTTATGGCTCTGATACCAACTGTGACATTGGACACCATCATGTGTCAGCACCTCACAAAGGTACCTATCAGTTTGTCACCGCAGAACGGCGTCCCCTATGGAGAGTCTGGCTTCGGTGCATTCCCCATCAACATGATGTCACCAGATAGAGGCTCAGGGCTCTTTACTTATGGCTCTGATACCAACTGTGACAACCCCAAAACAGGTCCATTCCATCCAACCTATTCTGAGTCGCTAAATACATGGTACAGAAAACAACTACAACTTTATTACAACAATTGTCGTGCAAAATACAACAACATATATGCTGTGAGTTTGGATACAAATATATACCAACTGTGACTCTTATCCCAACCTTGGATAGCACGTCACAATGACACCTTACATAAAGGTATAGTCAAAAACTGTTTTAAAAATTAGAATCTTTGGGAAGTGCTCAAGAAAACCTTCGTACATGGGAGGCCATACTTCTAGGTTGTGATAGATATCATATGGCCACAGAATTATCCTTGGTTGACCCAATATACCCCAAAGAAAAACGAGAAGATTACTAGCATATTCTTCCCAATGGTGAGTCTTCTCTTGACTTATCATTATCTCCATTATCTCTAATTGAGAATTTTACTTCAAACAAACACCAAGATTATATAGGTAGTGCTCGTAGATATACTCAGCAAGTGGATGTGCACAACCCTGTCTTATGATGACACGAGGTTGTATGTCATTAGACATCTTGTATGACAGTGGCAAAACACCCTTCCAACGTTGGGTTCGCTTCAGCCTAGATGATTCACCAAATATAACTACTAAATGATGACCACCGTTCTATTCCCCTGTTACCCCCGCTCGACCCAGCTACACTCTTATTATCTGAAAGGAATTGTGAAACAGAAGGGTGAGCACAACTAGCCCAGTAAAGAATATCATGACTAAAGATAAATAAATTATCAATAGCCTTCAACAGAATTAAATCAGAGATTTAGAACATATAGTAGATGATAAAAATTTTCAACCATAGTTACAGCAGAACGAGCAATCCATTAGAAGAGTCCAATAAACCATAAAATCTATTATCTTCTCCATGTTAGAAATCCATCAACAATATTTTATCCCTGTAACTTCAATCAATAATTTTAAAAATACTGTGCAATACCGTGTGCTACTGTGCAATAACGCGTATTACTGTATTTTAACCACCGGGTATTCCAACTGTGTTAACGGTAATAACTACGCCGTTAATTATAAAAACTCAATTTTTATCGTTATCTTCATCCGACAGTTATTCTGTTATGGGGCCCACAAATGGTTGCGCCGTCGTACGAATATTCTCCGACAGAAAGAATATTCCACGACCAAACGAATATTCCCCGACAATAATGAATATTTTATAACCACTTGTGTATTTTGAAAAAAAAATCATATATAACCCTTAACTTTAACATTTATCAATTTAACTATTTACTGAATAGTAATTATAAGAAAATTTGAATACTTTTATTTCATAAAATTCGGGGTCTTACAAAAGGGCTATTTATTATGAATTATTGAAGTTCTGAAGTTCCAGAATAATTAATTTTTGGAATTTTTAATTATTTTTTTAAAGAAAAACGTTTTTTGCAATTAAGTTGGCCTCACATGTGATTTAAATGAGCTGAAATCAGATTTCAAAGGTGTGCTTGAATTTTGTTAATTATATTATTAATTTATTAAATTTTCTGCTTTGGTGTTGTAAGCATTTTTCTATAAATAGGGTGCTTAGGTTATAATTAAAAATCACACCAAAAACTGAAATCTTCTCTCTCTTTCTCTCTCGATATATTGAGCGTATTCTTGTGAGTATTTTGATACTTTGAGTGTTGTTATACGGTGCAAGTTCTTTTCAGCACTTTATCCAGTATTCTAGTCAGAAGTACTGTCTTTTCGAGATAAGGGATGTTATTTTTTTTATCAATGATATTATTTCTTTCAATATCATTATACCGGAATATTGGTAAGATTTTTCTTGTGAAATTCTTATCTTTTCATGTCGGGGTTACTATTCATGAGTTACTATTCACGAGTTACTATTCACGAGTTACTATTCACGAGTACTATTCACGAAGCATGATGATTTTTTTTTTGAAATTTCTATCTTTTAGTGTCGAAATTACTATTCACGTATACGGTACTATTCACGTATACGGCACTATTCACGAATACGACACTATTCACAAAAAAATTAAATTTTCTTTTTTGTGTCCAAGATCGTCTGTTATGATTCCTATCTTGGATTGGATCTATGTTTTGGTCTTCATTCTTGAATTTTACTCCACTCTGGTTATTTATGAAGTATTTTTGAACTTGGATTGTTTAAAGTACGAATCCTTAATAGTTGTTCTTTTGTTTCACTGGATTCGTTTTTTTTAAAATATTTTTCATCATCCTTAGTCTTAAATGATGATATAACTGAATATATTTGGCCCGTAGTGCAAAGATGAATGATTTTATGATGAATATCTTTGGTCTGTAGTGCAAAGATGAGCATGTGTTTAGATGAACATGACCAACTGCTGAATATCTTTGGCTTGTAGTGCAAATATGAATATTTGATTTATGATATATATTGATTGATGTTACAAGGATAAAATATCGATGATGGACTTTTAAATTCATAGATGATAGTAAATTTCATTCTCTATTTAACTCTTCTAATGAATTGTTGTTTCCGCTGCAGTTGTTGATCTAAAACTTGTTGTCTATTGTATTCTATCAGATTTTTCCCTGTTGAAGACCAAGGATAATTTGTTGTATATTATCTTAGTCATAATATTCTTTACTGGGCTAGTTGAGCTTACCCTTTTCTTTTTTGTTCTATTTTTCTTCTCAAGAGACGAAAATATAGCGGGAACTAGTCGGGGTGTGGAGTGATGGTTCAAGACAGTTGTTTTAGTAGTCCTCACTATTTTGTAATATAGTGTATCAATAATTGTAATGAGGACTTATTTGAGTGTGGATATTGTCTAAAAGACAATATTTGTATTTAAACTCAGAGTTTATGTGTTGCCGTATTTTGCACGACAATTGTATTAATGAAGTTGCAGTTATTTCTGTACCATGTATTTGGCGACTCAGAATAGGTTGGGTGGATTGGACCTATTTTGGGGGCGTCATATATATATTTATGAGTTAACCAACTGTATATCTCGAGTAGCTTCTCAAAATGAAGGGTCAAAATGGAGGTGAGTATGAAAATTCAGGCAGTGGCGGCGGTGGATATGATTGTAACCAAACTTTCATACCAAGGTAACCAAACTGTCATATCAAAGTAACCAATCATCCTGCCCACTTTCAATTTCTTCTTAGTGCAGTTGGTAACCAAACCTTGAGATCAAGGTAAGAAAACCTTCATACCAAGGTAACAAAACCTTCATACCAAGATAACCAACTACACTAAGACACCTGCAGTTTTTTCATAGTGCAGTTGGTAGCCGAACCTTCAGACCAAGGTAACCAGTTCAGTTTTATTAATTTACCAATTTCGTTTGAATGTAATGCAATTGGTAGCCAACTATTCATACAAAGGTAACCATTTTAGTATTTATGAGTAACAAATTCACTTTCTGTTGAATATATATATTGTTTTACAAATTCACTTCCTGTTGAATATATATATTTTATCTTGATTTACTGCAGACCACAGGAACCTCCTATCAAAAGGCAGCGGACCGTGCAAGTTCATTATATTTTCCAGTACGCAAATCAAGTATTGGAGAGAAATCTGAAGTTATTTTAGAGAATGGAAGATGCAGATTCAGATCTGCTATGAACGAGCTAGATGGAATTTGTTAGTTACAAATGACAGTGAAAATATGGAAAGGGAGATGAAGATTTGAATTTGAATTTGAATTTTTATTTTGAATTTGAATTTATTTTTGTTGTTAGATCCCAAATATTTGAATTTGAATTATTAATTATGGTAGTTAATTTTCCTTGATTTTAGGTTTCCTTATTAATGTGAATTGTACTATTTTTGTAATATGTGTCCTAATTATACTATTTTATAAAAATTTTATGAGTATACTAGTGTTATAATTATTTTTTAATTATTATATAGGGTCCTTTACACTAATATACAACAATTAAAAAGTAATTACAAAAATAAAACATACAAAACATAATTACAGAAATAAAACATACACAATATACGTGCTAAAATCACGTGTCATTAACTCCTACAAGTCAGTTACCAAATTTTATCTTTTCAAATAACCGTCCCAAAATCATGCAACTTTGAAATCGGAACACATATCAACGACGGAGAAGACGCAGAAATCTGTCGCGCCTATCAAATCGGAGAAGACGAATCACTTTGTCACGACGCAACTCTGAAATCGAAAATAGCATACAGCATCAACAACTTCTTCCCGTTCAGTAACCGTAATCTTCTGGCGCGACACAGCACTGAGATCGGAGAAGACGAAACTTTTCGTCGCGACGGCACGCTGAGATCACAAAATAGCATACAAAATCAACAGCAACTTCAAGTTCAGTAACCAAAAACAAGCGAACTACAGTGATTGTTGGAGTTCAGTAACAAAATCGCAGCAACTTCGATAAAAATCTTAATACTTAGGTAAGTGATTCATATGCATATAGTTACCTCTGTTTTCTACGAATTCCTATATTGATAACCTTTCTTAAGTTTTTTACGTTTAAAATGGTTACTACAAATACTGTGTAGCATTATATTGTGACGCCCCCAAAATAGGTCCAATCCATCCAACCCATTCTGAGTCGCCAAATACATGGTACAGAAAATAACTACAACTTTATTATTACAATTGTCGTGCAAAATACGACAACACATATACTGTGAGTTTAAATATAAATATTGTCATCTAGATAGTATTCATACTCAAATAAATCCTCATTACAATTATTCAAACACTATTTTACAGAAATAGTGAGGACTGCTAATACATCTTTCTAGAACCATCACTCCATACCCCGACTAGATCCTGCTATGTTCTCACCTCCTGAGAAGAAAAATGGAACAAAAAGGAAAAGGGTGAGCTCAACTAGCCCAGTAAAGAATATTATGACTAAGATAATATACAACAAATTATCGTTAGTCTTCAACAGGGAAAAATCTGATAAAATATAATCGACAACAAGTTTTAGATCAACAACTGCAGCGGAAATAGCAAACCATTAGAAGAGTCAAGTAGAGAAAGAATTCTACTATCTTCTAAGATTTAAAAGTCCATCATCAATATTTTATCCCTGTAACATCAATTAATAATCATCTTTAACCAAATATTCATCTTTGCACTACAGGCCAAAGATATTCATTTGTATCATCAGTCGGTCATGTTCATCTCAACACCTGTTCATCTTTGCACTACAGGCCAAAGATATTCATCAAGTAATTATACATCTTTGCACTACAGGCCAAAGATATTCATCAATATTTCATCTTTGCACTACAGGCCAAAGATATTAATATCTCAAAGAAATATATAATCATTTCAGAATTTATATAAACAATAATTATAACCATGTTGATCAATTCACCTTTGCACTTAAGCTAAAGATATTCACTTATAAATTCAATGGTCATGATCATACCAGTCACAATTCAACTTTGCACTACAGGCCAAAGAGAACCCTAGTCATGGTCATACCAATAATCTACCCATCTTTACACTCTAGTGAAAGAGAATTTCAACATCAGGATTATAAAAATGTTATATATGATAATAAAATCAATATAATCAACATATAGATTTAATCTTAAGAGTAATATTCATAACTCAACTATAATTTGGTTAGAAAAAGAAACTAATTTTTATCGTGAATAGTAACTCGTGAATAGTAACTCATGAATAGTAACTCGTGAATAGTAACTCATAAATAGTAAACTCGACACAAAAAGGTAGAAATTCTATAATAAAATCTATACCAGTATTTCGGTATAATGATATTGAAAGAATGATATTTCTTAAGCTTATAAACAATTTATTTAAATTGTTTACACTTTACTAAATAATGCATTTAATCATTCTAAAATATCAAACTCATAAGATTTTATCACCAATAATCAAAACCCTCATCAAAAATCTGCATATACCTCATATAGGATTCTCAAGCCATAAAATCCTATTTTCCAATTTTCTTACTTCACATAACATATTTAATTTATTTTCTCATAACTTGTCTATTTTCATGAAAAATACCAAATCAGTTCCAAAAATATTTCTTTTCTGGGATTTATCAGAATATAGTCCCATATTGAACATATATTTTTCTCAGAATTTTTAAAAGTCATTTACTATTTTTCATATGGTCAAAACAGTCGAATATTTAGACATTTATCAAAAATTGTACTTTTGTCCAAAAATTTTGAAATTAACAGAGTATACTTCCATCATATACATGTACTCCTAATAAATTTTTTATCAATTTTGGAGTTAACCACAAGAAATTATAAGCAGTTACTTTTAAAATAGTCTTTTCTCATAAAATTCATAACTCTCAATCTATACATCCAAAAATTACCATTTTTGGACACAATCAATAAAACTCATCAAAATATCATTTCAAATTTTTCCAGAATTTTTGAAGATCAGAAAAATTACAAAACTAAAAATCATAACAACCCTTAAAATCCATTACTATCCCTTACCTCAAAAGAGCAGTACTTCTGACTGGATATCGGATATGATGCTGAAGAAAACTTGCACTAATGAATAGCAACTCACCAAGTATCTAAAAACTCACAAAATATACTTCATAATATAGAGAGAGAAAGAGAGAAAGCTTATGTTTCTGGTGTGATTTTCAATTATAACTTAGCCCTCTATTTATAGGAAAATTTTGGTAGGTTTGACCTGCAACCTGATGGCTTTACCTGCTACTATTCCCACCCACCACATTTGAAATATAATTCAGCACATTTCTTCACCAACCATAAGTGGGGCCCACTAATTCTAGAATTTTCTACCAAAAATGATTTATAACCTGATTTCTGAATCAGCCACCTCTTAAAATTCATAACAAATCATACGTTCATTTTTAACGGTTCAAAATTTATGGACATATACTCAACCTATATATGTATAACATATCCAAAAATTACCACGATCCAACGGTCGGATTAAAAATTATAACCCCCGCAAAATATCTCAAAAACCCTGATTTTTAATACCTCCATTCTGACAAAAATACTGATAAAAACCTCAACATTAACTCCTTCATTTTTAACCACAAAAATATATCCCTCATTTATATCCACATAATATAAATATTTCCTTATCATATGAATCAATAATTAATTATTCACAAATAATATTACAGAATCACATTTATGACAACCAGGCCAGGCCGTTCCCAGGAAAGAGGGGCTTTCCAATAAGAATTTCTCCTTACTGGCGCGCAATTAGATGACCAAACCTCTCCTTAGACAGAACTTTCTAGACATTGACAATAATGTTATCTAATAATATTATCAAATAATGTAAGACCCCAACTTATTAATGAATAAAATCAAATTTTCTCTAAATATTATTGTGAATAATAAGGGGTTAATTTGATATAATACTTTGGTTATGGGTGAAATGTGCAAATTTTGCAAAATAAGCAAGTGGTTATAAAATATTTATTTTTGGTCGGTAATATTCGGTTGGTCGTGGAATATTCTTGCTGTCGGGGAATATTCGTACGACGACGCAGCCTTGTGTGGGCCCCATAACGGAAAGCGATTGGATGAAGAAAACGACAAGTATAAGTTGTTTATAAATAACGGCGTAGTTGTTACCGTTAATACTGTTGAAATACCCGGTGGTTAAAATACAGTAGCACACGGTATTGCACCAATTATTGATTCTTACGTAAGAAGGCACTACTCAATAATTGTTACAGTAGTTATTATTCAATATTTTATTTTATTGATTCAATAATTGCTGCGTTGATATTTTATATTATTGTTGTTTCAATAATTGTTGCTGCACAGTATTTTCATTTATCAGATCAATAATTCATATTATTTGAATAATATTATTAGATAACATTATTGGCAATGTCTAGAAAGTTCTGTCTAAGGAGAGGTTTGGTCATCTAATTGCGCGCCAGTAAGGAGAAATCCTTATTGGAAAGCCCCCTCTTTCCTGGGAACGGCCTGGTTGTCATAAATGTGATTCTGTAATATTATTTGTGAATAATTAATTATTGATTCATATGATAAGGAAATATTTATTTTATGTGGATATAAATGAGGGATATATTTTTGTGGTTAAAAATGAAGGAGTTAATGTTGAGGTTTTTATCAGTATTTTTGTCGGAATGGAGGTATTAAAAAATCAGGGTTTTTGAGATATTTTGCGGGGGTTATAATTTTTAATCCGACCGTTGGATCGTGGTAATTTTTGGATATGTTATACATATATAAGTTGAGTATATGTCCACAAATTTTGAACCGTTAAAAATGAACGTATGATTTATTATGAATTTTACAAGATGACTGGTTCAGAAATTGTTGAATTTTCGGAGTTTATCATTTTGGTGGAAAATTCTAGAATTGGTGGGCCCCACTTGTGGTTGGTGAAGAAATGTGCTGAATTATATTTCAAATGTGGTAGGTGGGAATAGTAGCAGGTAAAGCCATCAGGTTGCAGGTCAAACCTACCAAAATTTTCCTATAAATAGAGGGCTAAGTTAGAATTGAAAATCACACCAGAAACAAGTTTTCTCTCTTTCTCTCTCTAGATTATTGAGTGTATTTTGTGAGTATTTAGATACTTTGAGAGTTTCTATTCATCAGAGCAAGTTTCTTTCAGCCTTATACCGGTATTCCGACCAGAAGTACTGATATTTTGAGGTAAGGGATATTATTTTCTTCTTAATGATATTATTTTCTTCAATATCATTATGCTGAAATATTGATATGAGTTTTTATCAAATTTGGAACTTTTTGTGTCGGGGTTACTATTCACGTATACGGCACTATTCACGTATACGGTACTATTCACGAATACGGCACTATTCACCGAAAAATAAAATTTTTCCTTTTTGTCCAAGATGTCTATTATGGTTACTATCTTTGATTGTATCCATGTTTTGATCTTTATTTTTGAATTCTGCTTCACAATTGATTATTATGAAGTATTATTGATCTTGGATAAACTGTTATACGAATCCCTACTATTTGTCCTTCTGTCTCATTGGATTCGTTCTCTTTAAGATATTTTTCATCATCCTCAGTCCTAAATGATGATATTACTGAATATCTTTGGCCTGTAGTGCAAAGATGTATGATTACTTGATGAATATCTTTGGCCTGTAGTGCAAAGATGAACAGGTGTTGAGATGAACATGACTGACAGGTGATACAAATGAATATCTTTGGCCTGTAGTGCAAAGATGAATATTTGGTTAAAGATGATTATTAATTGATGTTACAGGGATAAAATATTGATGATGGACTTTTAAATCTTAGAAGATAGTAGAATTCTTTCTCTACTTGACTCTTCTAATGGTTTGTTGTTTCCGCTGCAGTTGTTGATCTAAAACTTGTTGTCGATTATATTTTATCAGATTTTTCCCTGTTGAAGACTAACGATAATTTGTTGTATATTATCTTAGTCATAATATTCTTTACTGGGCTAGTTGAGCTCACCCTTTTCCTTTTTGTTCCATTTTTCTCAGGAGGTGAGAACATAGCAGGATCTAGTCGGGGTATGGAGTGATGGTTCTAGAAAGATGTATTAGCAGTCCTCACTATTTCTGTAAAATAGTGTTTGAATAATTGTAATGAGGATTTATTTGAGTGTGGATATTGTCTAGAAGACAATATTTGTATTTAAACTCACAGTATGTGTTGTCGTATTTTGCACGACAATTGTATTATTGAAGTTGTAGTTTTTTCTGTACCATGTATTTGGCGACTCAGAATGGGTTGGATGTATACCTATTTTGGGGGCGTCACAGTTGGTATCAGAGCTTAGGGATATGATCCCTGGCTGAGATGTGAGACAAGAACTAGGAGGGGAGAGACGGGGAATTCCTTCGCTAGTATGACCTGACTAAGTTTATTTGGTGTTTATTTGGTCGGTCAGAGTATAGGGATAATATATGACATGACTATTAACCCTTGTTTTATGGCAGTATTTAAGAATGGCAGCTGAGAACGTTAATAATGGAGTAAATCAGACCGTGGAGACACCTTTGATCACTACCCAGGGGAACGTGCAACAGGAAGGCAATATTCCTCCTGTAAACAACGTTACCGAGCAAACGATGAATGATGGAATGTTTAGGAGCTTTTTGCAGTTCATGCAAAATCAGACGAGGGAGACTCGTGTGCAGAATACGGGTGGAAATGATAACAACGCGCGGTTTGTCACAGCTAAGCAGTTCAAAGAATTGGGACCACCAGAATTTAAGGGAAAGCCGGATCCGATCATGGCGGAAACGTGGGTCAAGCAAATTACCAAGATATTTGATGTCTTGGGATGCACGGAGGAACAGAAGGTTCCATTCGCCACATTTATGTTCCGCGGTGAGGCAGACTACTGGTGGGAGTCTGTGAAGCGTACCCAGCCTGACGCACTCAACATGTCCTGGGAAACATTTCAAAAACTGTTCAATGACAAGTACTTTCCTGAAAGTATTCGTCATATGAAGGAGGTTGAGTTTATTAGACTGGAACAAAACAACATGACGGTGTCCCAGTACGAGGCGAAGTTTGCAGAGTTATCCAGGTTTGCACCTCATTTGGTCGAAAATGAGGAACGAATGACGCGGATGTTTCTGAGAGGTTTAAAACCTGAGATTCGTCAATACCTTATCTCTCATAAATTTTCTCTATATTCAGACGTTGTCAACAGGGCCCAATTATTAGAGAGAGATAATGAGTATACTCAACCGAGGGACCACAACCAGGGTCATACCGGTGACAGCAATCATCAGAGCGATGATAACCAACGAGGAGGGAAAAATACGAACAAAGGCGGTAACCACTCGGGTGGTCATCGTGGCCATGATAATAGGAGAGGTGAGTCAAGTGGAAATTTCAGAAAGAGGAGATTCAACAATGACGGGAAGACATCAGCACAGCACCAGCACCAACAACAAATTTTAGGGGAGGAGAACGACCACCAGTTAGATGTTACAAATGCGGGAAAGAGGGACATATCAGCCCAAACTGTCCACAACAATCCAAGGTGTGTTACAACTGTGGGAAGGAAGGCCACATCGCTCGAGATTGTACTATAGCGAAACCAAGTTCAGCGGGAGTGGTGATTCCAAGGGCTGTCCCGGATAAGGCGAAATCAGCGGTTCCTGGAAGAGCGTTTGTCGTAACTGGCCAAAACGCGAGAAACCGAACGAGGTGATCACGGGTAAGCTAATCTTGAATTCTTGCGAAGTTTATACTTTACTAGATACCGGTTCTACCCATTCTTTTATCTCTCCTGCTTGTGCTCAACGTTTAAACTTGACTCCGGAGAAATTGGACTTTAACTTATCTGTTGAAACTCCGTTGGGTGAAACCTTCGTTACATCTACAGTTTATAAATCTTGCATGATCCAAGTTGGCACTATCACATTACCTGTTGATCTTATCTCTTTAAAGATACTTGCTTTTGATGTGATTTTAGGAATTGATTGGTTAACCACTCATCATGCTAAAATTGATTGTTTTCGTAAGGTTGTTAGTTTTCATATTCCTAACCAACCTGTCATACGAATTCAAACTACTAAACCACTAAAATCAGTCACTGTCATATCAAGCCACAAAGCTATTCGTTTATTGAAAAACGGATGTCAAGCTTTCTTAGCCCATGTTATGGATTTGAACAAAGACAAGTCAGATTTGAATAATATTTCTATTGTTAGAGAATTTTCCGATGTATTTCCTGAAGAACTTCCCGGTCTACCCCCGGAACGAGAAATTGAATTCTTTATTGACCTTGAACCCGGTACAAAGCCCATTTCTAAAACCCCATATCGAATGGCTCCTATTGAACTTCAGGAGTTAAAAGTCCAACTACAGGAGTTGTTGGACATCGGTTTTATTCGTCCTAGTACGTCTCCTTGGGGTGCTCCTGTTTTATTCGTAAAGAAGAAAGACGGGAGTATGCGACTTTGTATTGACTATCGAGAATTGAACCATGTCACCATCAAGAATAGGTATCCGCTACCTCGCATTGATGACCTGTTTGACCAGTTGCAAGGAGCACAATTCTTTTCAAAGATCGATCTTCGTTCTGGATATCATCAGCTGAAGATTAAAACTGAGGATATTCCAAAGACTGCCTTCAGAACTCGGTACGGGCATTATGAATTCTTAGTAATGTCTTTTGGATTGACTAATGCTCCTGCTGCCTTCATGGATATGATGAACCGTGTATTCAAAGAATATTTGGATCAGTTCGTTGTTGTCTTTATTGATGACATCCTCATCTATTCCAAAAGCCGTGAAGATCATGAGCGCCATTTGAAGCTGGTACTGCAAAGGCTTCGTGAAAACAAGCTATATGCCAAACTGAAGAAATGCGAGTTCTGGCTTGAGGAAGTAGCATTCCTTGGGCACGTGGTGTCAAAACATGGAGTATCTGTCGACCCGGCGAAGATTGAAGCCATACAAAGTTGGGAGCAACCGAAGTCGGTAACCGAAGTCGGTAACCGAAGTACGTAGCTTTCTGGGCTTAGCTGGTTATTATCGGAGATTTGTGGAAGGATTTTCTCGAATCGCTACTCCGTTAACTCAGCTGACTCGGAAAGATACAAAATTCGTATGGAGTGAGGAATGCGAGAAGAGTTTCCAAGAACTCAAGAGGAGACTCATTTCGGCACCTGTTTTGACAATACCATCTGGTTCGGATGGATTTGTTATCTACAGCGATGCTTCAGGCAAAGGGTTAGGATGTGTTCTCATGCAACATGGGAAAGTCATAGCCTATGCCTCACGACAACTCAAAGAATATGAGAGGAATTATCCTACTCATGATTTGGAGTTGGCAGCAGTCGTTTTTGCGTTGAAGATCTGGAGACACTACCTGTATGGGGAGAAAGTGGAGATCTATACAGATCATAAAAGCCTCAAATATTTCTTCACCCAAAAGGAACTCAACATGCGGCAACGACGTTGGCTTGAGCTGTTGAAAGATTACGATCATACCATCCAATACCATCCTGGAAAAGCAAACGTAGTAGCTGACGCATTGAGTAGAAGATCATATGCGGGTACGAGTGCAATGTTGTTAACACAAAGGCCCATTTTGTATGACTTGCAAAGGATGGAGATAGAGATGAAGGCTCCAAGTACCCACATGATGATATCAAATATACGAGTAGAACCGACTTTAATCGATAAAGTTAAAGCTGCTCAAGCTACGGATATAGAGCTGATGCGTATGAAGAAGAAAGTGCAAGAAGGTGCTATTCCAGAAGCAAGAATCGATGAAGAAGGAATACTTCGAGTCAACTCCAGACTTTGTGTTCCTAACGATTTTGACTTGAAGCATAGAATAATGATGGAGGCACACAACACACCGTTTGCAATCCATCCTGGGAGTACCAAAATGTATCACGATCTTCGACATACATTTTGGTGGAGCAATATGAAAAGAGAGATCGCGGAGTTTATCTCGAGATGTTTAACTTGTCAACGTGTAAAAGCGGAGCATCAAGTACCAAAGGGTCCATTGCAACCACTTGAGATCCCGAAATGGAAGTGGGAACACATTACTATGGATTTTGTTACGGGTCTTCCCAAGGTTTCTCAAGGCATAGATGCGATTTGGGTTATTGTTGATAGATTAACCAAGTCCGCTCATTTCTTGCCGATACGTGAGACTTATTCCCTTGAACGTCTTGCTAGTATGTACGTGAACGAGATTGTGAGATTGCATGGCATGCCAGTATCCATAGTTTCGGATCGTGACCCAAGATTCACTTCACGATTTTGGGTTAGCTTGCAGAAAGCTATGGGCACGGATTTACGATTCAGTTCAGCATACCATCCTCAAACGGACGGACAATCAGAGAGGACTATTCAAACTCTTGAAGATCTATTAAGACTTTGTGTCTTAGATCTCAAAGGGAGTTGGGATAAGTACCTACCATTGGTGGAATTCTCCTACAACAACAGTTATCAGGCGAGCATAGGTATGGCTCCATTTGAGGCGTTGTATGGAAGAAAATGTCGTTCTCCAGTATGCTGGGACGAGGTGGGTGAAGCAACATTGTTGGGACCAGAATTGGTACGCATTACTACAGAGAAGATCCAAACGATTCGACAACGTATACAAACGGCACAGGATCGACAAAAGAGTTATGCGGATCTTCATCGGAAGGACGTGGAATTTAATATTGGGGATCATGTATTGTTACGTGTTGCACCATGGAAGGGAGTTACAAGATTTGGGAAGAGAGGAAAGCTCAATCCAAGATTTGTTGGTCCATTTGAGATTCTTGAGCGAATAGGAAATGTGGCATATAGACTCGCATTACCTCCAAGCATGTCTCGTGTTCATAATGTTTTTCACATATCTATGCTTCGTAAATATGTTAAAGACCCGAACCACATTATTGAGTTAGAACCAGACGAGATAGCTGAAGATTTAACGTACGAGGAGGTACCTGTTAAGATCTTGGATAGGAAAGAGCATGTCCTACGCACGAAGGTTATACCACAAGTTAAGGTTTTGTGGAGAAACCATGCTATTGAAGAAATGACCTGGGAGTTGGAATCAGAAATGAAAGCGAGGTATCCTCACCTTTTTGAAACATCAGGTACGTACGTCAATTTCGAGGACGAAATTTCATAAGGAGGGGAGGTTGTAAGACCCCAACTTATTAATGAATAAAATCAAATTTTCTCTAAATATTATTGTGAATAATAAGGGGTTAATTTGATATAATACTTTGGTTATGGGTGAAATGTGCAAATTTTGCAAAATAAGCAAGTGGTTATAAAATATTTATTTTTGGTCGGTGAATATTCGGTTGGTCGTGGAATATTCTTGCTGTCGGGGAATATTCGTACGACGACGCAGCCTTGTGTGGGCCCCATAACGGAAAGCGATTGGATGAAGAAAACGACAAGTATAAGTTGTTTATAAATAACGGCGTAGTTGTTACCGTTAATACTGTTGGAATACCCGGTGGTTAAAAATACAGTAGCACACGGTATTGCACCAATTATTGATTCTTACGTAAGAAGGCACTACTCAATAATTGTTACAGTAGTTATTATTCAATATTTTATTTTATTGATTCAATAATTGCTGCGTTGATATTTTATATTATTGTTGTTTCAATAATTGTTGCTGCACAGTATTTTCATTTATCAGATCAATAATTCATATTATTTGAATAATATTATTAGATAACATTATTGGCAATGTCTAGAAAGTTCTGTCTAAGGAGAGGTTTGGTCATCTAATTGCGCGCCAGTAAGGAGAAATCCTTATTGGAAAGCCCCCTCTTTCCTGGGAACGGCCTGGTTGTCATAAATGTGATTCTGTAATATTATTTGTGAATAATTAATTATTGATTCATATGATAAGGAAATATTTATTTTATGTGGATATAAATGAGGGATATATTTTTGTGGTTAAAAATGAAGGAGTTAATGTTGAGGTTTTTGTCAGTATTTTTGTCGGAATGGAGGTATTAAAAATCAGGGTTTTTGAGATATTTTGCGGGGGTTATAATTTTTAATCCGACCGTTGGATCGTGGTAATTTTTGGATATGTTATACATATATAAGTTGAGTATATGTCCACAAATTTTGAACCGTTAAAAATGAACGTATGATTTATTATGAATTTTACAAGATGACTGGTTCAGAAATTGTTGAATTTTCGGAGTTTATCATTTTGGTGGAAAATTCTAGAATTGGTGGGCCCCACTTGTGGTTGGTGAAGAAATGTGCTGAATTATATTTCAAATGTGGTGGGTGGGAATAGTAGCAGGTAAAGCCATCAGGTTGCAGGTCAAACCTACCAAAATTTTCCTATAAATAGAGGGCTAAGTTAGAATTGAAAATCACACCAGAAACAAGTTTTCTCTCTTTCTCTCTCTAGATTATTGAGTGTATTTTGTGAGTATTTAGATACTTTGAGAGTTTCTATTCATCAGAGCAAGTTTCTTTCAGCCTTATACCGGTATTCCGACCAGAAGTACTGATATTTTGAGGTAAGGGATATTATTTTCTTCTTAATGATATTATTTTCTTCAATATCATTATGCTGAAATATTGATATGAGTTTTTATCAAATTTGGAACTTTTTGTGTCGGGGTTACTATTCACGTATACGGCACTATTCACGTATACGGCACTATTCACGAATACGGCACTATTCACCGAAAAATAAAATTTTCCTTTTTGTCCAAGATGTCTATTATGGTTACTATCTTTGATTGTATCCATGTTTTGATCTTTATTTTTGAATTCTGCTTCACAATTGATTATTATGAAGTATTATTGATCTTGGATAAACTGTTATACGAATCCCTACTATTTGTCCTTCTGTCTCATTGGATTCGTTCTCTTTAAGATATTTTTCATCATCCTCAGTCCTAAATGATGATATTACTGAATATCTTTGGCCTGTAGTGCAAAGATGTATGATTACTTGATGAATATCTTTGGCCTGTAGTGCAAAGATGAACAGGTGTTGAGATGAACATGACCGACAGGTGATACAAATGAATATCTTTGGCCTGTAGTGCAAAGATGAATATTTGGTTAAAGATGATTATTAATTGATGTTACAGGGATAAAATATTGATGATGGACTTTTAAATCTTAGAAGATAGTAGAATTCTTTCTCTACTTGACTCTTCTAATGGTTTGTTGTTTCCGCTGCAGTTGTTGATCTAAAACTTGTTGTCGATTATATTTTATCAGATTTTTCCCTGTTGAAGACTAACGATAATTTGTTGTATATTATCTTAGTCATAATATTCTTTACTGGGCTAGTTGAGCTCACCCTTTTCCTTTTTGTTCCATTTTTCTTCTCAGGAGGTGAGAACATAGCAGGATCTAGTCGGGGTATGGAGTGATGGTTCTAGAAAGATGTATTAGCAGTCCTCACTATTTCTGTAAAATAGTGTTTGAATAATTGTAATGAGGATTTATTTGAGTGTGGATATTGTCTAGAAGACAATATTTGTATTTAAACTCACAGTATGTGTTGTCGTATTTTGCACGACAATTGTATTATTGAAGTTGTAGTTTGCTTTCTGTACCATGTATTTGGCGACTCAGAATGGGTGTTGTATACCTATTTTGGGGCGTCACAGTTGTAATCAGAGCTTAGGGATATGATCCCTGGCAGAGATGTGATACAAGAACTAGGAGGGGAGAGACGGGGAATTCCTTCGCTAGTATGACCTGACTAAGTTTATTTGGTGTTTAATTGGTCGGTCAGAGTATAGGGATAATATATGACATGACTATTAACCTTGTTTTATGGCAGTATTTAAGAATGGCAGCTGAGAACGTTAATAATGGAGAAAATCAGGACCATGGAGACACCTTTGATCACTACCCAGAGGAACGTGCAACAGGAAGGCAATATTCCTCCTGTAAACAACGTTACCGAGCAAACGATGATGATGGAATGTTTAGGAGCTTTGCAGTTCATGCAAAATCAGACGAGGGAGACTCTTGTGCAGAATACGGGTGGAAATGATAACAACGCGCTGTTTGTCACAGCTAAGCAGTTCAAAGAATTGGGACCACCCGAATTTAAGGAAAGCCGGATCCGATCATGGCGAAACGTGGGTCAAGCAATTAACCAAGATATTTGATGTCTTGGGATGCACGGAGGAACAGAAGGTTCCATTCGCCACATTTATGTTCCGCGGTGAGGCAGACTACTGGTGGGAGTCTGTGAAGCGTACCCAGCCTGACGCACCAACATGTCCTGGGAAACATTTCAAAAACTGTTCAATGACAATTACTTTCCCGAAAGTATTCGTCATATGAAGGAGGTTGAGTTTATTAGACTGGAACAAAACAACTGACGGTGTCCCAGAACGAGGCGAAGTTTGCAGAGTTATACCAGGTTTGCACCTCATTTGGTCGAAAATGAGGAACGAATGACGCGGATGTTTCTGAGAGGTTTAAAACCAGATTCGTCAATACCTAATCTCTCATAAATTTTCTCTGTAATCCAACGTTGTCAACAGGGCCCAATTATTAGAGAGAGATAATAAGTTTACTCAACCGAGGGACCACAACCAGGGTCATACCGGTGACAGCATCATCAGAGCGATGAAACCAACGAGGAGGGAAAAATACGAACAAAGGCGGTAACCACTCGAGATGGTCCCGTGGCCAAGATAATAGGAGAGGTGAGTCAAGTGGAAATTTCAGAAAGAGGAGATTCAACAATACGGGAAGACAACAGCAGCAGCACCAGCACCAACAACAATATTTAGGGGGAGGAGAACGACCACCAGACTATAATGTTATAAATGCGGGAAAGAGGGACATATCAGCCCAAACTGTCCACAACAATCCAAGGTGTGTTACAACTGTGGGAAGGAAGGCCACATCGCTCGAGATTGTACTAATAGCGAAACCAAGTTCAGCGGGAGTGGTGATTCCAAGGGCTGTCCCGGATAAGGCGAAATCGGCGGTTCCTGGAAGAGCGTTTGTCGTAACCGGTCAAAACGCGAGAAACCCGAACGAGGTGATCACGGGTAAGCTAATCTTGAAACTTTGCGAAGTTTATACTTTACTAGATACCGGTTCTACCCATTCTTTTATCTCTCCTGCTTGTGCTCAACGTTTAAACTTGACTCCGGAAATTGGACTTTAACTTATCTGTTGAAAACTCCGTTGGGTGAAACCTTCGTTCATACTACAGTTTATAAATCTTGCATGATCCAAGTTGGTACTAACACATTACCTGTGATCTTATCTCTTTAAAGATACTTGCTTTTGATGTGATTTTAGGAATTGATTGGTTTAACCACTCATCATGCTAAAATTGATTGTTTTCGTAAGGTTGTTAGTTTTCATATTCCTAACCAACCTGTCATAACGAATTCAAACTACTAAACCACTAAAATCAGTCACTGTCATATCGAGCACAAAGCTATTCGTTATTAAAAAACGGATGTCAAGCTTTCTTAGCCCATGAAATGGATTTGAACAAAGACAAGTCAGATTTGAATAATATTTCTATTGTTAAGAATTTTCCCGATGTATTTCCTGAAGAACTTTCCCGGTCTACCCCCCGGAACGAGAAATTGAATTCTTTATTGACCTTGAACCCGGTACAAAGCCCATTTCTTAAACAACCCCATATCGAATGGCTCCTATTGAACTTCAGGAGTTAAAAGTCCAACTACAGGAGTTGTTGGACATCGGTTTTATTCGTCCTAGTACTCTCCTTGGGTTGCTCCTGTTTTATTCGTAAAAAAGAAACGAGGAAATTGCGACTTTGTATTGACTATCGAGAATTGAACCATGTCACCATCAAGAATAGGTATCCGCTACCTCGCATTGATGACCTGTTTGACCAATTGCAAGGAGCACAATTCTTTTCAAAGATCGATCTTCGTTCTGGATATCATCAGCTGAAGAATAAAACGGAGGATATTCCAAAAGACTGCCTTTAGAACTCGGTACGGGCATTATGAATTCTTAGTAATGTCTTTTGGATTGACTAATGCTCCTGCTGCCTTCATGGATAGATGTGAACCGAGTATTCAAAGAATATTTGGATCAGTTCGTTGTTGTCTTTATTGATGACATCCTCATCTATTCCAAAAGCCGTGAAGATCATGATCGCCATTTGAAGCTGGTACTGCAAAGGCTTCGTGAAAACAAGCTATATGCCAAACTGAAGAAATGTGAGTTCTGGCTTGAGGAAGTAGCATTCCTTGGGCACGGGTGTCAAATATGGAGTATCTGTCGACCCGGCGAAGATTGAAGCTATACAAAGTTGGGAGCAACCGAAGTCGTAACCCGAAGTACGTAGCTTTCTGGGCTTAGCTGGTTATTATCGAAGGTTTGTTGGAAGGATTTCCTCGAATCGCTACTCCGTTAAACTCAGTTGACTCGAAAAGATACAAAATTCGTTATGGAGTGAGGAATGCGGAAAGAGTTCCAAGAACTCAAGAGGAGACTCATTTCGGCACCTGTATTTGACAATACCATCTGGTTCGGATGGATTTGTTATCTACAGCGATGCTTCAGGCAAAAGGTTAGGATGTGTTCTCATGCAACATGGGAAAGTCATAGCCTATGCCTCACGACAACTCAAAGAATATGAAGGAATTATCCTACTCATGATTGGAGTTGGCAGCAGTCGTTTTTGCTTTAAAGATCTGGAGACACTACCTTTATGGGGAGAAAGTGGAGATCTATACAGATCATAAAAGCCTCAAATATTCTTCACCCAAAAGGAACTCAACATGCGGCAGCGACGATGGCTCGAGCTGTTGAAAGATTACGATCATACCATCCAATACCATCCTGGAAAAGCAAACGTAGTAGCTGACGCATTGAGTAGAAAGATCATATGCGGGTACGAGTGCAATGTTGTTAACACAAAGGCCTATTTTGTAATGACTTGCAAAGGATGGAGATAGAGATGAAGGCTCCAAGTACCACACATGATGATATCAAATATACGAGTAGAACGACTTTAATCGATAAAGTTAAAGCTGCTCAAGCTACGGATATAGAGCTGATGCGTATGAAGAAAAGAAAGTGCAAGAAGTTGCTATTCCAGAACAAGAATCGATGAAGAAGGAATACTTCGAGTCAACTCCCAGACTTTGTGTTCCTAAACGATTTTGACTTGAAGCATAGAATAATGATGAGGCACACAACACACCGTTTGCAATCCATCCTGGGAGTACCAAAATGTATCACGATCTTCGACATACATTTTGGTGGAGCAATATTGAAAAGAGAGATCGCGGAGTTATCTCGAGATGTTTAACTTTGTTCAACGTGTAAAAGCGGAGCATCAAGTACCAAAGGGTCCATTGCAACCACTTGAGATCCCGAAATGGAAGTGGGAACACATTACAATGGATTTTGTTACGGTCTTCCCAAGGTTTCTCAAGGCATAGATGCGATTTTGGGTTATTGTTGATAGATTAACCAAGTCCGCTCATTTCTTGCCGATACGTGAGACTTATTCCCTTGAACGTCTTGCTAGTATGTAAGTGAACGAGATTGTGAGATTGCATGGCATGCCAGTATCCATAGTTTCGGATCGTGACCCAAGATTCACTTCACGATTTTGGGTTAGCTTGCAGAAAGCTATGGGCACGATTTACGATTCAGTTCAGCACCATC